>OY769904.1:13878267-14478267 GCA_963669185.1 Dyspetes luteomarginatus
CTGGTCATCTCGTCATCTGGTCATCTCGTCATCATCTCGTCATCATCTCGTCATCATCTCGTCATCATCTCGTCATCATCTCGTCATCATCTCGTCATCATCTCGTCATCATCTCGTCATTATCTCGTCATCCTCTCGTCATCATCTCGTCATCATCTCGTCATCATCTCGTCATCATCTTGTCATCATCTCGTCATCATCTGGTCATCATCTGGTCATCATCTCGTCATCATCTCGTCATCATCTCGTCTTCATCTCGTCATCATCTCGTTATCTCGTCATCATCTCGTTATCTCGTCATCATCTCGTTATCTCGTCACCTCGTCATCTGATCATCTGGTCATCTGGTCATCTGGTCATCTCGTCATCATCTTGTAATCAACTCGTCATCATCTCGTCATCTACTCGTCATCTACTCGTCATCATCTTGTCATCATCTCGTCATCATCTCGTCATCATCTCGTCGTCATCTCGTCATCCTCTCGTCATCATCTTGTCATCATCTCGTCATCATCTCTTCATCATCTCGTCATCATCTCGTCATCATCTCGTCAACATCTCGTCATCATCTTGTCAACATCTCGTCATCATCTCGTCATCATCTCGTCATCTCGTCATCTCCACATCTGGCTATCCGATCATCTGGTCATCTGATTATCTGGTCATCTCGTCATCATCTCGTCATCATCTCGTCATCATCTCGTCATCATCTCGTCGTCTACTCGTCATCATCTCGTCATCATCTGGTCATCCGGTCATCTGGTCATCTGGTCATCTGGTCATCTGGTCATCTGGTCATCTGGCCATCTGCTCATCTGGTCATCTGGTAATCTGGTCATCTGGTCATCTGGTCATCTGGTCATCTGGTCATCTGGTCATCTGGTAATCTGGTCTTCTCGTCATCATCTTTTCATCATCTTGTCATCATCTCGTCATGATCTCGTCATCATCTGGTCATCATCTCGTCATCATCTCGTCATCATCTCGTCATCATCTCGTCATCATCTCGTCATCATCTCGTCATCATCTCGTCATCATCTCGTCATCATCTCGTCATCTACTCGTCATCATCTCGTCATCATCTTGTCATGATCTCGTCATCTCGTCATCATCTGGTCATCTTGTCATCTCGTCATCTCGACATCTGGCTATCCGATCATCTGGTCATCTGATTACCTGGTCATCTCGTCATCATCTCGTCATCATCCCGTCATCATCTCGTCATCATCTCGTCATCATCTCGTCATCATCTCGTCATCTACTCGTCATCATCTCGTCATCATCTCGTCATCACCTCGTCATCATCTCGTCATCATCTCGTCGTCATCTCGTCATCCTCTCGTCATCATCTTGTCATCATCTCGTCATCATCTCGTCATCCAGTCATCTGGTCATCTGGTCATCTGGTCATCTGGTCATCTTGTCATCTCGTCATCCTCTCGTTATCATCTCGTCATCATCTCGTCATCATCTCGTCATCATCTCGTCATCCTCTCGTCATCATCTCGTCATCATCTCGTCATCATCTCGTCATCATCTCGTCATTATCTCGTCATCATCTCGTCTTCTACTCGTCATCATCTCGTCATCATCTGGTCATCATCTGGTCATCATCTGGTCATCCGGTCATCTGGTCATCTGGTCATCTGGTCATCTGGTCATCTGGTCATCTGGTCATCTGGTCATCTGGTAATCTGGTCTTCTCGTCATCATCTTTTCATCATCTTGTCATCATCTCGTCATCATCCCGTCATGATCTCGTCATCATCTGGTCATCATCTCGTCATCATCTCGTCATCATCTCGTCATAATCTCGTCATCATCTCGTCATCATCTCGTCATCATCTCGTCATCATCTCGTCATCTCATCAACATCTGGTCATCTCGTCATCTGGTCATCTGGTCATCTAGTCATCTGTTCATCTGGTCATCTGGTCATCATCTCGTCATCATCTCGTCATCATCTCGTCATCTACTCGTCATCATCTCGTCATCATCTCGTCATGATCCCGTCATCATCTCGTCATCATCTCGTCATCATCTCGTCATCATCTCGTCATCATCTCGTCATCCGGTCATCTGGTCATCTGGTCATCTGGTCATCTGGTCATCTTGTCATCCCGTCATCCTCTCGTTATCATCTCGTCATCATCTCGTCATCATCTCGTCATCATCTCGTCATCCTCTCGTCATCCGGTCATCTCGTCATCTGGTCATCTGGTCATCTGGTCATCTTGTCATCTCGTCATTATCTTGTAATCAACTCGTCATCATCTCGTCATCTTCTCGTTATCATCTCGTCATTATCTCGTCATCATCTCGTCATCAACTCGTCATATTCTGGTCATCATCTGGTCATCCGATCATCTGGTCATCTGGTCATCTGGTCATCTGGTCATCTGGTCATCTGGTCATCTGGTGAACTGGTCATCTAGCCATCTGGTCATCTGGTCATCTGGTCATCTGGTCATCTGGTCATCTGGTCATCTGGTCATCTGGTCATCTGGTCATCTGGTAATCTGGTCATCTCGTCATCATCTTTTCATCATCTTGTCATCATCTCGTCATCATCTCGTCATGATCTGGTCATCATCTCGTCATCATCTCGTCATCATCTCGTCATAATCTCGTCATCATCTCGTCATCATCTCGTCATCATCTTGTCATCATCTCGTCATCATCTGGTCATCATCTCGTCATCATATCGTCATCATCTCGTCATCATCTCGTCATCATCTCGTCATCATCTCGTCATCATCTCGTCATCATCTCGTCATCATCTCGTCATCTCGTCATCATCTCGTCATCTCGTCACCTTGTCATCTGATCATCTGATCATCTGGTCATCTGGTCATCTGGTCATCTCGTCATCATCTTGTAATCAACTCGTCATCATCTCGTCATCCACTCGTCATCTACTCGTCATCATCTCGTCATCATCTCGTCATCATCTCGTCATCATCTTGTCATCATCTCGTCATCATCTCGTCATCCTCTCGTCATCATCTCGTCATCATCTCGTCGTCATCTCGTCATCATCTCGTCATCATCTGGTCATCTTGTCATCTCGTCATCTCGTCATCTCCACATCTGACTATCCGATCATCTGGTCATCTGATTATCTGGTCATCTGATTATCTGGTCATCTCGTCATCATCTCGTCATCATCTCGTCATCATCTCGTCATTATCTCGTCATCATCTCGTCGTCTACTCGTCATCATCTCGTCATCATCTGGTCATCATCTGGTCATCCGGTCATCTGGTCATCTGGTCATCTGGTAATCTGGTCATCTGGTCATCTGGCCATCTGCTCATCTGGTCATCTGGTCATCTGGTCATCTGGTCATCTGGTCATCTGGTCATCTGGTCATCTGGTCTTCTCGTCATCATCTTTTCATCATCTTGTCATCATCTCGTCATCATCTCGTCATGATCTCGTCATCATCTGGTCATCATCTCGTCATCATCTCGTCATCATCTCGTCATCATCTCGTCATCATCTCGTCATCATCTCGTCATCCTCTCGTCATCATCTCGTCATCATCTCGTCATCATCTCGTCATCATCTCGTCATCATCTCGTCATCTTCTCGTCATCATCTCGTCATCCGGTCATCTGGTCATCTGGTCATCTGGTCATGTGGTCATGTTGTCATCTCGACAGCATCTCCTCACCATATCGTCATCATCTCGTCATCATCTCGTCATCTCGTCATCATCTGGTCATCTTGTCATCTCGTCATCTCGTCATCTCCACATCTGACTATCCGATCATCTGGTCATCTGATTATCTGGTCATCTCGTCATCATCTCGTCATCATCTCGTCATCATCTCCTCGTCATCTCGTCATCATCTCGTCATCATCTCATCATCATCTCGTCATCATCTCGTCATCATCTCAGCATTATCTCGTCATCATCTCGTCATCATCTCGTCATCATCTCATCATCATCTCGTCATCATCTTGTCATCATCTCGTCATCATCTCGTCATCATCTCGTCATCTCGTCATCATCCCGTCATCTCGTCACCTCGTCATCTGATCATCTCGTCATCTGGTCATCTCGTCATCATCTCGTCATCATCTCGTCATCATCTCGTCATCATCTCGTCTTCATCTCGTCATCATCTCGTCATCTCGTCATCATCTCGTTATCTCGTCACCTCGTCATCTGATCATCTGATCATCTCGTCATCTGGTCATCTAGTCATCTCGTCATCATCTTCTAATCAACTCGTCATCATCTCGTCATCTACTCGTCATCTACTCGTCATCATCTTGTCATCATCTCGTCATCATCTCGTCATCACCACGTCATCATCTCGTCATCATCTCGTCGTCATCTCGTCATCCTCTCGTCATCATCTTGTCATCATCTCGTCATCATCTCTTCATCATCTCGTCATCATCTCTTCATCATCTCGTCATCATCTCGTCATCATCTCGTCAACATCTCGTCATCATCTCGTCATCATCTCGTCATCATCCCGTCATCATATCGTCATCATCTCGTCATCATCTCGTCATCATCTCGTCATCATCTGGTCAATTTGTCATCTCGTCATCTCGTCATCTCCACATCTGGCTATCCGATCATCTGGTCATCTGATTATCTGGTCATCTCATCATCATCTCGTCATCATCTCGTCATCATATCGTCATCATCTCGTCGTCTACTCGTCATCATCTCGTCATCATCTGGTCATCATCTGGTCATCCGGTCATCTGGTCATCTAGTCATCTGGTCATCTGGTCATCTGGTCATCTGGCCATCTGGTCATCTGGTCATCTGGTCATCTGGTCATCTGGTCATCTGGTCATCTGGTCATCTGGTCATCTAGTCATCTGGTCATCTGGTCATCTGGTCATCATCTCGTCATCATTTCGTCATCATCTCGTCATCTACTCGTCATCATCTCGTCATCATCTCGTCATCATCTCGTCATCTCGTCATCATCTGGTCATCTTGGCATCTCGTCATCTCGTCATCTCGACATCTGGCCATCCGATCATCTGGTCATCTGATTATCTGGTCATCTCGTCATCATCTCGTCATCATCTCGTCATCATCTCGTCATCATCTCGTCATTATCTCGTCATGATCCCGTCATCATCTCGTCATCATCTCGTCATCATCTCGTAATCATCTCGTCATCATCTCGTCATCCGGTCATCTGGTCATCTGGTCATCTGGTCATCTGGTCATCTTGTCATCTCGTCATCCTCTCGTTATCATCTCGTCATCATCTCGTCATCATCTCGTCATCATCTCGTCATCATCTCGTCATCATCTCGTAATCCTCTCGTCATCATCTCGTCATCATCTCGTCATCATCTCGTCATCATCTCGTCATCTCCTCGTCATCATCTCGTCATCCGGTCATCTTGTCATCTGGTCATCTGGTCATCTGGTCATCTTGTCATCTCGTCATCATCTTGTAATTAACTCGTCATCATCTCGTCATCTTCTCGTTATCATCTCGTCATCATCTCGTCATCAACTCGTCATATTCTGGTCATCATCTGGTCATCCGATCATCTGGTCATCTGGTCATCTGGTCATCTGGTCATCTGGTCATCTGGTCAACTGGTCATCTGGTCATCTGGTCATCTGGTCATCTGGTCATCTGGTCATCTGGTCATCTGGTCATCTGGTCATCTGGTCATCTGGTCATCTGGTAATCTGGTCATCTCGTCATCATCTTTTCATCATCTTGTCATCATCTCGTCATCATCTCGTCATGATCTGGTCATCATCTCGTCATCATCTCGTCATCATCTCGTCATAATCTCGTCATCATCTCGTCATCATCTCGTCATCATCTTGTCATCATCTCGTCATCATCCGGTCATCATCTCGTCATCATCTCGTCACCATCTCGTCATCATCTTGTCATCATCTCGTCATCATCTCGTCATCATCTCGTCATCATCTCGTCATCTCGTCATCATCTCGTCATGCCGTCACCCTGTCATCTGATCATCTGATCATCTGGTCATCTGGTCATCTGGTCATCTCGTCATTATCTTGTAATCAACTCGTCATCATCTCGTCATCTACTCGTCATCTACTCGTCATCATCTCGTCATCCTCTCGTCATCATCTCGTCATCATCTCGTCATCATCTCGTCATCATCTAGTCATCATCTCGTCATCATCTCGTCATCATCTCGTCATCATCTCGTCATCATCTCGTCATCTTGTCATCTCGTCATCTCGTCATCTCCACATCTGGCTATCCGATCATCTGGTCATCTGATTATCTGGTCATCTGATTATCTGGTCATCTGATTATCTGGTCATCTCGTCATCATCTCGTCATCATCTCGTCATCATCTCGTCATCATCTCGTCATGATCCCGTCATCATCTCGTCATCATCTCGTCATCAGCTCGTCATCATCTCGTCATCATCTCGTCATCATCTCGTCATCCGGTCATCTGGTCATCTGGTCATCTGGTCATCTGGTCATCTCGTCATCTCGTCATCCTCTCGTTATCATCTCGTCATCATCTTGTCATCATCTCGTCATCTTCTCGTCATCATCTCGTCATCATCTCGTCATCATCACGTCATCTTCTCGTCATCATCTCGTCATCCGGTCATCTGGTCATCTGGTCATCTGGTCATCTGGTCATCTGGTCATCTGGTCATCTGGACATCTTGTCAACTGGTCATCTGGCCATCTGGTCATCTGGTCATCTGGTCATCTGGTCATCTGGTCATCTCGTCATTATCTTGTGATCAACTCGTCATCATCTCGTCATCTACTCGTCATCTACTCGTCATCCTCTCGTCATCATCTCGTCATCATCTCGTCATCATCTCGTCATCATCTAGTCATCATCTCGTCATCATCTCGTCATCATCTCGTCATCATCTCGTCATCATCTCGTCATCTTGTCATCTCGTCATCTCGTCATCTCCACATCTGGCTATCCGATCATCTGGTCATCTGATTATCTGGTCATCTGATTATCTGGTCATCTCGTCATCATCTCGTCATCCTCTCGTCATCATCTCGTCATCATCTCGTCATCATCTCGTCATCATCTAGTCATCATCTCGTCATCATCTCGTCATCATCTCGTCATCATCTGGACATCTTGTCATCTCGTCATCTCGTCATCTCCACATCTGGCTATCCGATCATCTGGTCATCTGATTATCTGGTCATCTGATTATCTGGTCATCTCGTCATCATCTCGTCATCATCTCGTCATCATCTTGTCATCATCTCGTCATCATCTCGTCATCCTCTCGTCATCATCTCGTCGTCTACTCGTCATCATCTCGTCATCATCTGGTCATCATCTGGTCATCCGGTCATCTGGTCATCTGGTCATCTGGTCATCTGGTCATCTGGTCATCTGGCCATCTGATCATCTGGTCATCTGGTCATCTGGTCATCTGGTCATCTGGTCATCTGGTCATCTGGTAATCTGGTCTTCTCGTCATCATCTTCTCATCATCTTGTCATCATCTCGTCATCATCTCGTCATGATCTCGTCATCATCTGGTCATCATCTCGTCATCATCTCGTCATCATCTCGTCATAATCTCGTCATCATCTCGTCATCATCTCGTCATCATCTTGTCATCATCTCGTCATCATCTGGTCATCATCTGGTCATCATCTCGTCATCATCTCGTCATTATCTCGTCATCATCTCGTCATCATCTCGTCATCTCATCAACATCTGGTCATCTCGTCATCTGGTCATCTGGTCATCTAGTCATCTGGTCATCTGGTCATCTGGTCATCATCTCGTCATCATCTCGTCATCATCTCGTCATCTACTCGTCATCATCTCGTCATCATCTCGTCATCTCGTCATCATCTGGTCATTTTGTCATCTCGTCATCTCGTCATCTCGACATCTGGCTATCCGATCATCTGGTCATCTGATTATCTGGTCATCTCGTCATCATCTCGTCATCATCTCGTCATCATCTCGTCATCATCTTGTCATCATCTCGTCATCATCTCGTCATCATCTCGTCATCATCTGGTCATCTTGTCATCTCGTCATCTCGTCATCTCCACATCTGGCTATCCGATCATCTGGTCATCTGATTATCTGGTCATCTCGTCATCATCTCGTCATCATCTCGTCATCATCTCGTCATCATCTCGTCGTCTACTCGTCATCATCTCGTCATCATCTGGTCATCATCTGGTCATCCGGTCATCTGGTCATCTGGTCATCTGGTCATCTGGTCATCTGGTCATCTGGCCATCTGATCATCTGGTCATCTGGTCATCTGGTCATCTGGTCATCTGGTCATCTGGTCATCTGGTAATCTGGTCTTCTCGTCATCATCTTCTCATCATCTTGTCATCATCTCGTCATCATCTCGTCATGATCTCGTCATCATCTGGTCATCATCTCGTCATCATCTCGTCATAATCTCGTCATCATCTCGTCATCATCTCGTCATCATCTTGTCATCATCTCGTCATCATCTCGTCATCATCTCGTCATCTCATCAACATCTGGTCATCTCGTCATCTGGTCATCTGGTCATCTAGTCATCTGGTCATCTGGTCATCTGGTCATCATCGCGTCATCATCTCGTCATCACCTCGTCATCTACTCGTCATCATCTCGTCATCATCTGGTCATTTTGTCATCTCGTCATCTCGTCATCTCGACATCTGGCTATCCGATCATCTGGTCATCTGATTATCGGGTCATCTCGTCATCATCTCGTCATCATCTCGTCATCATCTTGTCATCATCTTGTCATCATCTCGTCATCATCTCGTCATCATCTCGTCATCATCTCGTCATCATCTCGTCATCATCTCGTCATCCGGTCATCTGGTCATCTGGTCATCTGGTCATCTGGTCATCTTGTCACCTCGTCATCCTCTCGTCATCATCTCGTTATCATCTCGTCATCATCTCGTCATCATCTCGTCATCCTCTCGTCATCATCTCGTCATCATCTCGTCATCATCTCGTCATCATCTCGTCATCATCTCGTCATCTTCTCGTCATCATCTTGTCATCCGGTCATCTGGTCATCTGGTCATCTTGTCATCTCGTCATCATATCGTCATCATCTCGTCATCATCTCGTCATCTCGTCATCATCTGGTCATCTTGTCATCTCGTCATCTCGTCATCTCCACATCTGGCTATCCGATCATCTGGTCATCTGATTATCTGGTCATCTCGTCATCTGGTCATCTCGTCATCATCTCGTAATCATCTCGTCATCATCTCGTCATCATCTCGTCATCATCTCGTCATCATCTCGTCATCACCTCGTCATCATCTCGTCATCATCTCGTCATCATCTCGTCGTCATCTCGTCATCCTCTCGTCATCATCTTGTCATCATCTCGTCATCATCTCTTCATCATCTCGTCATCATCTCGTCATCATCTCGTCAACATCTCGTCATCATCTCGTCATCATCTCGTCATCATCTCGTCATCATATCGTCATCATCTCGTCATCATCTCGTCGTCATCTCGTCATCATCTGGTCATCTTGTCATCTCGTCATCTCGTCATCTCCACAGCCGGCTATCCGATCATCTGGTCATCTGATTATCTGGTCATCTCGTCATCATCTCGTCATCATCTCGTCATCATCTCGTCATCATCTCGTCATCATCTCGTCGTCTACTCGTCATCATCTCGTCATCATCTGGTCATCATCCGGTCATCCGGTCATCTGGTCATCTGGTCATCTGGTCGTCTGGTCATCTGGTCATCTGGCCATCTGCTCATCTGGTCATCTGGTCATCTGGTCATCTGGTCATCTGGTCATCTGGTCATCTGGTCATCTGGTCATCTGGTCATCTGGTAATCTGGTCTTCTCGTCATCATCTTTTCATCATCTTGTCATCATCTCGTCATCATCTCGTCATCATCTCGTCATAATCTCGACATCATCTCGTCATCATCTCGTCATCATCTTGTCATCATCTCGTCATCATCTGGTCATCATCTCGTCATCATCTCGTCATCATCTCGTCATCTCATCAACATCTGATCATCTCGTCATCTGGTCATCTAGTCATCTAGTCATCTGGTCATCTGGTCATCTGGTCATTATCTCGTCATCATCTCGTCATCATCTCGTCATCTACTTGTCATCATCTCGTCATCATCTCGTCATCTCGTCATCATCTGGTCATCATCTCGTCATCTCGTCATCATCTCGTTATCTCGTCAACTCGTCATCTGATCATCTGATCATCTTGTCATCTGGTCATCTGGTCATCTCGTCATCATCTTGTAATCAACTCGTCATCATCTCGTCATCTACTCGTCATCTACTCGTCATCATCTCGTCATCATCTCGTCATCATCTCGTCATCATCTCGTCATCACCTCGTTATCATCTCGTCATCATCTCGTCGTCACCTCGTCATACTCTCGTCATCATCTTGTCATCATCTCGTCATCATCTCTTCATCATCTCGTCATCATCTCGTCATCATCTCGTCAACATCTCGTCATCATCTCGTCATCATCTCGTCATCATCTCGTCATCAT
Organism: Dyspetes luteomarginatus; assembly: GCA_963669185.1. Lineage (NCBI taxonomy): Eukaryota > Metazoa > Arthropoda > Insecta > Hymenoptera > Ichneumonidae > Dyspetes > Dyspetes luteomarginatus. The sequence goes on from OY769904.1 coordinate 13,888,787, forward strand.
ATCGTCATCATCTCGTCATCATCTCGTCATCATCTCGTCATCATCTCGTCATCCTCTCGTCATCATCTCGTCATCATCTCGTCATCTCGTCATCATCTGGTCATCTTGTCATCTCGTCATCTCGTCATCTCGACATCTGGCTATCCGATCATCTGGTCATCTGATTATCTGGTCATCTCGTCATCATCTCGTCATCATCTCGTCATCATCTCGTCATCATCTCGTCATCTGGTCATCTGGTCATCTGGTCATCTGGTCATCTTGTCATCTCGTCATCTTCTCGTCATCATCTCGTCATCATCTCGTCATCATCTCGTCATCATCTCGTCATCCTCTCGTCATCATCTCGTCATCATCTCGTCATCATCTCGTCATCATCTCGTCATCTTCTCGTCATCATCTCGTTATCCGGTCATCTGGTCATCTGGTCATCTGGTCATCTGGTCATCTTGTCATCTCGTCATCATCTCGTCATCATATCGTCATCATCTCGTCATCATCTCGTCATCTCGTCACCTCGTCATCTGATCATCTGGTCATCTGGTCATCTGGTCATCTCGTCATCATCTTGTAATCAACTCGTCATCATCTCGTCATCATCTCGTCATCTTCTCGTTATCATCTCGTCATCATCTCATCATCAACTCGTCATCATCTGGTCATCATCTGGTCATCCGGTCATCTGGTCATCTGGTCATCTGGTCATCTGGTCATCTGGTCATCCGGTCAACTGGTCATCTGGCCATCTGGTCATCAGGTCATCTGGTCATCTGGTCATCTGGTCATCTGGTCATCTGGTCTTCTGGTCATCTGGTCATCTGTTCATCCGGTCATCTGGTCATCTGGTAATCTGGTCATCTCGTCATCATCTTTTCATCATCTTGTCCTCATCTCGTCATGATCTGGTCATCATCTCGTCATCATCTCGTCATCATCTCGTCATCATCTCGTCATCACCTCGTCATCATCTCGTCATCATCTCGTCGTCATCTCGTCATCCTCTCGTCATCATCTTGTCATCATCTCGTCATCATCTCTTCATCATCTCGTCATCATCTCGTCATCATCTCGTCAACATCTCGTCATCATCTCGTCATCATCTCGTCATCATCACGTCATCATATCGTCATCATCTCGTCATCATCTCGTCATCATCTCGTCATCTCGTCATCATCTGGTCATCTTGTCATCTCGTCATCTCGTCGTCTCGACATCTGGCTATCCGATCATCTGGTCATCTGATTACCTGGTCATCTCGTCATCATCTCGTCATCATCTCGTCATCATCTCGTCATCATCTCGTCATCATCTCGTCATCATCTCGTCATCATCTCGTCATCATCTCGTCATCATCTCGTCATCATCTCGTCATCATCTCGTCATCATCTCGTCATCATCTCGTCATCATCTCGTCATCATCTCGTCATTATCTCGTCATCATCTCGTCATCATCTCGTCATCATCTCGTCATCATCTCGTCATCATCTCGTCATCATCTCGTCATCATCTCGTCATCATCTCGTCATCATCTCGTCATCATCTCGTCATCATCTCGTCAACATCTCGTCATCATCTCGTCATCATCTCGTCATCATCTCGTCATCATATCGTCATCATCTCGTCATCATCTCGTCATCATCTCGTCATCATCTCGTCATCCTCTCGTCATCATCTCGTCATCATCTCGTCATCTCGTCATCATCTGGTCATCTTGTCATCTCGTCATCTCGTCATCTCGACATCTGGCTATCCGATCATCTGGTCATCTGATTATCTGGTCATCTCGTCATCATCTCGTCATCATCTCGTCATCATCTCGTCATCATCTCGTCATCATCTCGTCATCATCTCGTCATCATCTCGTCATCTGGTCATCTGGTCATCTGGTCATCTGGTCATCTTGTCATCTCGTCATCCTCTCGTCATCATCTCGTCATCATCTCGTCATCATCTCGTCATCATCTCGTCATCCTCTCGTCATCATCTCGTCATCATCTCGTCATTATCTCGTCATCATCTCGTCATCTTCTCGTCATCATCTCGTTATCCGGTCATCTGGTCATCTGGTCATCTGGTCATCTGGTCATCTTGTCATCTCGTCATCATCTCCTCATCATATCGTCATCATCTCGTCATCATCTCGTCATCTCGTCACCTCGTCATCTGATCATCTGGTCATCTGGTCATCTGGTCATCTCGTCATCATCTTGTAATCAACTCGTCATCATCTCGTCATCTTCTCCTTATCATCTCGTCATCATCTCATCATCAACTCGTCATCATCTGGTCATCTTCTGGTCATCCAATCATCTGGTCATCTGGTCATCTGGTCATCTGGTCATCTGGTCATCCGGTCAACTGGTCATCTGGCCATCTGGTCATCTGGTCATCTCGTCATCTGGTCATCTGGTCATCTGGTCATCTTGTCATCTGGTCATCTGGTCATCTGGTCATCTGGTCATCTGGTCATCTGGTAATCTGGTCATCTCGTCATCATCTTTTTATCATCTTGTCATCATCTCGTCATGATCTGGTCATCATCTCGTCATCATCTCGTCATCATCTCGTCATCATCTCGTCATAATCTCGTCATCATCTCGTCATCATCTCGTCATCATCTCGTCATCATCTCGTCATCATCTCGTCATCTCGGCATCATCTCGTCATCTCGTCACCTCGTCATCTGATCATCTGATCATCTGGTCATCTGGTCATCTGGTCATCTCGTCATCATCTTGTAATCAACTCGTCATCATCTCGTCATCTACTCGTCATGATCTGGTCATGATCTCGTCATCACCTCGTCATCATCTCGTCATCATCTCGTCGTCATCTCGTCATCCTCTCGTCATCATCTTGTCATCATCTCGTCATCATCTCTTCATCATCTCGTCATCATCTCGTCATCATCTCGTCAACATCTCGTCATCATCTCACCATCATCTCGTCATCATCACGTCATCATATCGTCATCATCTCGTCATCATCTCGTCATCATCTCGTCATCATCTCGTCATCTCGTCATCTCGACATCTGGCTATCCGATCATCTGGTCATCTGATTACCTGGTCATCTCGTCATCATCTCGTCATCATCTCGTCATCATCTCGTCATCATCTCGTCATCATCTCGTCATTTTCTCGTCATTATCTCGTCATCATCTCTTCATCATCTAGTCATCATCTCGTCATCATCTCGTCATCATCTCGTCATCCTCTCGTCATCCTCTCGTCATCATCTTGTCATCATCTCGTCATCATCTCTTCATCATCTCGTCATCATCTCGTCATCATCTCGTCATCATCTCGTCATCATCTCGTCATCATCTCGTCATCATCTCGTCATTATCTCGTCATCATCTTGTCATCTACTCGTCATCATCTCGTCATCATCTTGTCATCATGTCGTCATCTCGTCATCATCTGGTCATCTTGTCATCCCGTCATCTCGTCATCCCCACATCTGGCTATCCGATCATCTGGTCATCTGATTATCTGGTCATCTCGTCATCATCTCGTCATCATCTCGTCATCATCTCGTCTTCTACTCGTCATCATCTCGTCATCATCTGGTCATCATCTGGTCGTCCGGTCATCTGGTCATCTGGTCATCTGGTCATCTGGTCATCTGGTCATCTGGCCATCTGGTCATCTGATCATCTGGTCATCTGGTCATCTGGTCATCTGGTCATCTGGTCATCTGGTCATCTGGTAATCTGGTCTTCTCGTCATCATCTTTTCATCATCTTGTCATCATCTCGTCATCATCCCGTCATGATCTCGTCATCATCTGGTCATCATCTCGTCATCATCTCGTCATCATCTCGTCATCATCTCGTCATAATCTCGTCATCATCTCGTCATCATCTCGTCATCATCTCGTCATCATCTCGTCATCATCTCGTCATCTCATCAACATCTGGTCATCTCGTCATCTGGTCATCTGGTCATCTAGTCATCTGTTCATCTGGTCATCTGGTCATCATCTCGTCATCATCTCGTCATCATCTCGTCATCTACTCGTCATCATCTCGTCATCATCTCGTCATCTCGTCATCATCTGGTCATCTTGTCATCTCGTCATCTCGTCATCTCGACATCTGGCCATCCGATCATCTGGTCATCTGATTATCTGGTCATCTCGTCATCATCTCGTCATCATCTCGTCATCATCTCGTCATCATCTCGTCATCATCTCGTCATCATCTCGTCATGATCCCGTCATCATCTCGTCATCATCTCGTCATCATCTCGTCATCATCTCGTCATCATCTCGTCATCCGGTCATCTGGTCATCTGGTCATCTGGTCATCTGGTCATCTGGTCATCTTGTCATCTCGTCATCCTCTCGTTATCATCTCGTCATCATCTCGTCATCTTGTCATCTCGTCATCTCGTCATCTCCACATCTGGCTATCCGATCATCTGGTCATCTGATTATCTGGTCATCTGATTATCTGGTCATCTCGTCATCATCTCGTCATCATCTCGTCATCATCTCGTCATCATGTCGTCATGATCCCGTCATCATCTCGTCATCATCTCGTCATCATCTCGTCATCATCTCGTCATCCGGTCATCTGGTCATCTGGTCATCTTGTCATCTCGTCATCCTCTCGTTATCATCTCGTCATCATCTCGTCATCATTTCGTCATCATCTCGTCATCCTCTCGTCATCATCTCGTCATCATCTCGTCATCATCTCGTCATCATCTCGTCATCTTCTCGTCATCATCTCGTCATCCGGTCATCTGGTCATCTGGTCATCTGGTCATCTGGTCATCTGGTAATCTGGTCATCTCGTCATCATCTTTTCATCATCTTTTCATCATCTTCTCATCATCTCGTCATCATCTCGTCATCATCTCGTCATCATCTCGTCATAATCTCGTCATAATCTCGTCATCATCTCGTCATCATCTCGTCATCATCTTGTCATCATCTCGTCATCATCTCGTCATCATCTCGTCATCATCTCGGCATCATCTCGTCATCATCTCGTCATCATCGCGTCATCATCTCGTCATCATCTCGTCATCTCGTCATCATCTCGTCATCTCGTCACCTTGTCATCTGATCATCTGATCATCTGGTCATCTGGTCATCTGGTCATCTCGTCATCATCTTGTAATCAACTCGTCATCATCTCGTCATCATCTCGTCATCATCTCGTCATCTACTCGTCATCTACTCGTCATCATCTCGTCATCATCTCGTCATCATCTCGTCATCATCTTGTCATCATCTCGTCATCATCTCGTCATCCTCTCGTCATCATCTCGTCATCATCTCGTCATCATCTCGTCATCATCTAGTCATCATCTCGTCATCATCTCGTCATCATCTCGTCATCATCTCGTCATCATCTCGTCATCATCTCGTCATTATCTGGTTATCTTGTCATCTCGTCATCTCGTCTTCTCCACATCTGGCTATCCGATCATCTGGTCATCTGTGTATCTGGTCATCTGATTATCTGGTCATCTCGTCATCATCTCGTCATCATCTCGTCATCATCTCGTCATCATCTCGTCATCATCTCGTCGTCTACTCGTCATCATCTCGTCATCATCTGGTCATCATCTGGTCATCCGGTCATCTGGTCATCTGGTCATCTGGTCATCTGGTCATCTGGTCATCTGGCCATCTGGTCATCTGGTCATCTGGTCATCTGGTCATCTGGTCATCTGGTCATCTGGTCATCTGGTAATCTGGTCTTCTCGTTATCATCTTCTCATCATCTTGTCATCATCTCGTCATCATCTCGTCATGATCTCGTCATCATCTGGTCATCATCTCGTCATCATCTCGTCATCATCTCGTCATAATCTCGTCATAATCTCGTCATCATCTCGTCATCATCTTGTCATCATCTCGTAATCATCTGGTCATCATCTGGTCATCATCTCGTCATCATCTCGTCATCATCTCGTCATCTCATCAACATCTGGTCATCTCGTCATCTGGTCATCTGGTCATCTAGTCATCTGGTCATCTGGTCATCTAGTCATCTGGTCATCTGGTCATCTGGTCATCATCTCGTCATCATCTCGTCATCATCTCGTCATCTACTCGTCATCATCTCGTCATCATCTCGTCATCTCGTCATCATCTCGTCATCTCGTCATCTCGTCATCTCGTCATCTCGACATCTGGCTATCCGATCATCTGGTCATCTGATTATCTGGTCATCTCGTCATCATCTCGTCACATCTCGTCATCATCTCGTCATCATCTCGTCATCATCTCGTCATCATCTCGTCATCATCTCGTCATCATCTCGTCATCCGGTCATCTGGTCATCTGGTCATCTGGTCATCTGGTCATCTTGTCACCTCGTCATCCTCTCGTCATCATCTCGTCATCATCTCGTCATCATCTCGTCATCATCTCGTCATCCTCTCGTCATCATCTCGTCATCATCTCGTCATCATTTCGTCATCATCTCGTCATCCTCTCGTCATCATCTCGTCATCATCTCGTCATCATCTCGTCATCATCTCGTCATCTTCTCGTCATCATCTCGTCATCCGGTCATCTGGTCATCTGGTCATCTGGTCATCTGGTCATCTGGTAATCTGGTCATCTCGTCATCATCTTTTCATCATCTTTTCATCATCTTCTCATCATCTCGTCATCATCTCGTCATCATCTCGTCATCATCTCGTCATAATCTCGTCATAATCTCGTCATCATCTCGTCATCATCTCGTCATCATCTTGTCATCATCTCGTCATCATCTCGTCATCATCTCGTCATCATCTCGGCATCATCTCGTCATCATCTCGTCATCATCGCGTCATCATCTCGTCATCATCTCGTCATCTCGTCATCATCTCGTCATCTCGTCACCTTGTCATCTGATCATCTGATCATCTGGTCATCTGGTCATCTGGTCATCTCGTCATCATCTTGTAATCAACTCGTCATCATCTCGTCATCATCTCGTCATCATCTCGTCATCTACTCGTCATCTACTCGTCATCATCTCGTCATCATCTCGTCATCATCTCGTCATCATCTTGTCATCATCTCGTCATCATCTCGTCATCCTCTCGTCATCATCTCGTCATCATCTCGTCATCATCTCGTCATCATCTAGTCATCATCTCGTCATCATCTCGTCATCATCTCGTCATCATCTCGTCATCATCTCGTCATCATCTCGTCATTATCTGGTTATCTTGTCATCTCGTCATCTCGTCTTCTCCACATCTGGCTATCCGATCATCTGGTCATCTGTGTATCTGGTCATCTGATTATCTGGTCATCTCGTCATCATCTCGTCATCATCTCGTCATCATCTCGTCATCATCTCGTCATCATCTCGTCGTCTACTCGTCATCATCTCGTCATCATCTGGTCATCATCTGGTCATCCGGTCATCTGGTCATCTGGTCATCTGGTCATCTGGTCATCTGGTCATCTGGCCATCTGGTCATCTGGTCATCTGGTCATCTGGTCATCTGGTCATCTGGTCATCTGGTCATCTGGTAATCTGGTCTTCTCGTTATCATCTTCTCATCATCTTGTCATCATCTCGTCATCATCTCGTCATGATCTCGTCATCATCTGGTCATCATCTCGTCATCATCTCGTCATCATCTCGTCATAATCTCGTCATAATCTCGTCATCATCTCGTCATCATCTTGTCATCATCTCGTAATCATCTGGTCATCATCTGGTCATCATCTCGTCATCATCTCGTCATCATCTCGTCATCTCATCAACATCTGGTCATCTCGTCATCTGGTCATCTGGTCATCTAGTCATCTGGTCATCTGGTCATCTAGTCATCTGGTCATCTGGTCATCTGGTCATCATCTCGTCATCATCTCGTCATCATCTCGTCATCTACTCGTCATCATCTCGTCATCATCTCGTCATCTCGTCATCATCTCGTCATCTCGTCATCTCGTCATCTCGTCATCTCGACATCTGGCTATCCGATCATCTGGTCATCTGATTATCTGGTCATCTCGTCATCATCTCGTCACATCTCGTCATCATCTCGTCATCATCTCGTCATCATCTCGTCATCATCTCGTCATCATCTCGTCATGATCCCGTCATCATCTCGTCATCATCTCGTCATCATCTCGTCATCATCTCGTCATCATCTCGTCATCCGGTCATCTGGTCATCTGGTCATCTGGTCATCTGGTCATCTGGTCATCTTGTCATCTCGTCATCCTCTCGTTATCATCTCGTCATCATCTCGTCATCTTGTCATCTCGTCATCTCGTCATCTCCACATCTGGCTATCCGATCATCTGGTCATCTGATTATCTGGTCATCTGATTATCTGGTCATCTCGTCATCATCTCGTCATCATCTCGTCATCATCTCGTCATCATGTCGTCATGATCCCGTCATCATCTCGTCATCATCTCGTCATCATCTCGTCATCATCTCGTCATCCGGTCATCTGGTCATCTGGTCATCTTGTCATCTCGTCATCCTCTCGTTATCATCTCGTCATCATCTCGTCATCATTTCGTCATCATCTCGTCATCCTCTCGTCATCATCTCGTCATCATCTCGTCATCATCTCGTCATCATCTCGTCATCTTCTCGTCATCATCTCGTCATCCGGTCATCTGGTCATCTGGTCATCTGGTCATCTGGTCATCTGGTAATCTGGTCATCTCGTCATCATCTTTTCATCATCTTTTCATCATCTTCTCATCATCTCGTCATCATCTCGTCATCATCTCGTCATCATCTCGTCATAATCTCGTCATAATCTCGTCATCATCTCGTCATCATCTCGTCATCATCTTGTCATCATCTCGTCATCATCTCGTCATCATCTCGTCATCATCTCGGCATCATCTCGTCATCATCTCGTCATCATCGCGTCATCATCTCGTCATCATCTCGTCATCTCGTCATCATCTCGTCATCTCGTCACCTTGTCATCTGATCATCTGATCATCTGGTCATCTGGTCATCTGGTCATCTCGTCATCATCTTGTAATCAACTCGTCATCATCTCGTCATCATCTCGTCATCATCTCGTCATCTACTCGTCATCTACTCGTCATCATCTCGTCATCATCTCGTCATCATCTCGTCATCATCTTGTCATCATCTCGTCATCATCTCGTCATCCTCTCGTCATCATCTCGTCATCATCTCGTCATCATCTCGTCATCATCTAGTCATCATCTCGTCATCATCTCGTCATCATCTCGTCATCATCTCGTCATCATCTCGTCATCATCTCGTCATTATCTGGTTATCTTGTCATCTCGTCATCTCGTCTTCTCCACATCTGGCTATCCGATCATCTGGTCATCTGTGTATCTGGTCATCTGATTATCTGGTCATCTCGTCATCATCTCGTCATCATCTCGTCATCATCTCGTCATCATCTCGTCGTCTACTCGTCATCATCTCGTCATCATCTGGTCATCATCTGGTCATCCGGTCATCTGGTCATCTGGTCATCTGGTCATCTGGTCATCTGGTCATCTGGCCATCTGGTCATCTGGTCATCTGGTCATCTGGTCATCTGGTCATCTGGTCATCTGGTCATCTGGTAATCTGGTCTTCTCGTTATCATCTTCTCATCATCTTGTCATCATCTCGTCATCATCTCGTCATGATCTCGTCATCATCTGGTCATCATCTCGTCATCATCTCGTCATCATCTCGTCATAATCTCGTCATAATCTCGTCATCATCTCGTCATCATCTTGTCATCATCTCGTAATCATCTGGTCATCATCTGGTCATCATCTCGTCATCATCTCGTCATCATCTCGTCATCTCATCAACATCTGGTCATCTCGTCATCTGGTCATCTGGTCATCTAGTCATCTGGTCATCTGGTCATCTAGTCATCTGGTCATCTGGTCATCTGGTCATCATCTCGTCATCATCTCGTCATCATCTCGTCATCTACTCGTCATCATCTCGTCATCATCTCGTCATCTCGTCATCATCTCGTCATCTCGTCATCTCGTCATCTCGTCATCTCGACATCTGGCTATCCGATCATCTGGTCATCTGATTATCTGGTCATCTCGTCATCATCTCGTCACATCTCGTCATCATCTCGTCATCATCTCGTCATCATCTCGTCATCATCTCGTCATCATCTCGTCATCATCTCGTCATCCGGTCATCTGGTCATCTGGTCATCTGGTCATCTGGTCATCTTGTCACCTCGTCATCCTCTCGTCATCATCTCGTCATCATCTCGTCATCATCTCGTCATCATCTCGTCATCCTCTCGTCATCATCTCGTCATCATCTCGTCATCATCTCGTCATCATCTCGTCATCATCTCGTCATCTTCTCGTCATCATCTCGTCATCCGGTCATCTGGTCATCTGGTCATCTTGTCATCTCGTCATCATATCGTCATCATCTCGTCATCTCGTCATCATCTGGTCATCTTGTCATCTCGTCATCTCGTCATCTCCACATCTGGCTATCCGATCATCTGGTCATCTGATTATCTGGTCATCTCGTCATCTGGTCATCTCGTCATCATCTCGTAATCATCTCGTCATCATCTCGTCATCATCTCGTCATCATCTCGTCATCATCTCGTCATCACCTCGTCATCATCTCGTCATCATCTCGTCGTCATCTCGTCATGCTCTCGTCATCATCTTGTCATCATCTCGTCATCATCTTGTCATCATCTCGTCATCATCTCGTCATCATCTCGTCATCATCTCGTCATCATCTCGTCAACATCTCGTCATCATCTCGTCATCATCTCGTCATCATCTCGTCATCATATCGTCATCATCTCGTCATCATCTCGTCATCATCTCGTCATCATCTGGTCATCTTGTCATCTCGTCATCTCGTCATCTCCACAGCTGGCTATCCGATCATCTGGTCATCTGATTATCTGGTCATCTCGTCATCATCTCGTCATCATCTCGTCATCATCTCGTCATCATCTCGTCATCATCTCGTCATCATCTCGTCGTCTACTCGTCATCATCTCGTCATCATCTGGTCATCATCTGGTCATCCGGTCATCTGGTCATCTGGTCATCTGGTCATCTGGTCATCTGGTCATCTGGCCATCTGCTCATCTGGTCATCTGGTCATCTGGTCATCTGGTCATCTGGTCATCTGGTCATCTGGTCATCTGGTAATCTGGTCTTCTCGTCATCATCTTTTTATCATCTTGTCATCATCTCGTCATCATCTCGTCATCATCTCGTCATCATCTGGTCATCATCTCGTCATCATCTCGTCATCATCTCGTCATCATCTCGTCATAATCTCGTCATCATCTCGTCATCATCTCGTCATCATCTTGTCATCATCTCGTCATCATCTGGTCATCATCTGGTCATCATCTCGTCATCATCTCGTCATCATCTCGTCATCATCTCGTCATCATCTCGTCATCTCATCAACATCTGGTCATCTCGTCATCTGGTCATCTGGTCATCTAGTCATCTGGTCATCTGGTCATCTGGTCATCATCTCGTCATCATCTCGTCATCATCTCGTCATCATCTCGTCATCTACTCGTCATCATCTCGTCATCTCGTCATCATCTGGTCATCTTGTCATCTCGTCATCTCGTCATCTCGACATCTAACTATCCGATCATCTGGTCATCTGATTATCTGGTCATCTCGTCATCATCTCGTCATCATCTCGTCATCATCTCGTCATCACCTCGTCATCATCTCGTCATCATCTCGTCAACATCTCGTCATCATCTCGTCATCATCTCGTCATCATCTCGTCATCATATTGTCATCATCTCGTCATCATCTCGTCATCATCTCGTCATCATCTCGTCATCCTCTCGTCATCATCTCGTCATTATCTCGTCATCTCGTCATCATCTGGTCATCTTGTCATCTCGTCATCTCGTCATCTCGTCATCATCTGGTCATCTTGTCATCTCGTCATCTCGTCATCTCGACATCTGGCTATCCGATCATCTGGTCATCTGATTATCTGGTCATCTCGTCATCATCTCGTCATCATCTCGTCATCATCTCGTCATCATCTCGTCATCATCTCGTCATCTGGTCATCTGGTCATCTGGTCATCTGGTCATCTTGTCATCTCGTCATCCTCTCGTCATCATCTCGTCATCATCTCGTCATCATCTCGTCATCATCTCGTCATCCTCTCGTCATCATCTCGTCATCATCTCGTCATCATCTCGTCATCATCTCGTCATCATCTCGTCATCATCTCGTCATCATCTCGTCATCATGTCGTCATGATCCCGTCATCATCTCGTCATCATCTCGTCATCATCTCGTCATCATCTCGTCATCATCTCGTCATCCGGTCATCTGGTCATCTGGTCATCTTGTCATCTCGTCATCCTCTCGTTATCATCTCGTCATCATCTCGTCATCATTTCGTCATCATCTCGTCATCCTCTCGTCATCATCTCGTCATCATCTCGTCATCATCTCGTCATCATCTCGTCATCTTCTCGTCATCATCTCGTCATCCGGTCATCTGGTCATCTGGTCATCTGGTCATCTGGTCATCTGGTAATCTGGTCATCTCGTCATCATCTTTTCATCATCTTCTCATCATCTCGTCATCATCTCGTCATGATCTGGTCATCATCTCGTCATCATCTCGTCATAATCTCGTCATAATCTCGTCATCATCTCGTCATCATCTCGTCATCATCTTGTCATCATCTCGTCATCATCTCGTCATCATCTCGTCATCATCTCGGCATCATCTCGTCATCATCTCGTCATCATCGCGTCATCATCTCGTCATCATCTCGTCATCTCGTCATCATCTCGTCATCTCGTCACCTTGTCATCTGATCATCTGATCATCTGGTCATCTGGTCATCTGGTCATCTCGTCATCATCTTGTAATCAACTCGTCATCATCTCGTCATCATCTCGTCATCATCTCGTCATCTACTCGTCATCTACTCGTCATCATCTCGTCATCATCTCGTCATCATCTCGTCATCATCTTGTCATCATCTCGTCATAATCTCGTCATCATCTCGTCATCATCTCGTCATCATCTTGTCATCATCTCGTCATCATCTGGTCATCATCTGGTCATCATCTCGTCATCATCTCGTCATCATCTCGTCATCATCTCGTCATCATCTCGTCATCTCATCAACATCTGGTCATCTCGTCATCTGGTCATCTGGTCATCTAGTCATCTGGTCATCTGGTCATCTGGTCATCATCTCGTCATCATCTCGTCATCATCTCGTCATCTACTCGTCATCATCTCGTCATCTCGTCATCATCTGGTCATCTTGTCATCTCGTCATCATCTCGTCATCATCTCGTCATCATCTCGTCATCTGGTCATCTGGTCATCCGGTCATCTGGTCATCTTGTCATCTCGTCATCCTCTCGTCATCATCTCGTCATCATCTCGTCATCATCTCGTCATCATCTCGTCATCCTCTCGTCATCATCTCGTCATCATCTCGTCATCATATCGTCATCATCTCGTCATCATCTCGTCATCATCTCGTCATCATCTCGTCATCCTCTCGTCATCATCTCGTCATCATCTCGTCATCATCTCGTCATCATCTCGTCATCATCTCGTCATCATCTCGTCATCCGGTCATCTGGTCATCCGGTCATCTTGTCATCTCGTCATCCTCTCGTTATCATCTCGTCATCATCTCGTCATCATTTCGTCATCATCTCGTCATCCTCTCGTCATCATCTCGTCATCATCTCGTCATCATCTCGTCATCATCTCGTCATCTTCTCGTCATCATCTCGTCATCCGGTCATCTGGTCATCTGGTCATCTGGTCATCTGGTCATCTGGTAATCTGGTCATCTCGTCATCATCTTTTCATCATCTTCTCATCATCTCGTCATCATCTCGTCATGATCTGGTCATCATCTCGTCATCATCTCGTCATAATCTCGTCATAATCTCGTCATCATCTCGTCATCATCTCGTCATCATCTTGTCATCATCTCGTCATCATCTCGTCATCATCTCGTCATCATCTCGGCATCATCTCGTCATCATCGCGTCATCATCTCGTCATCATCTCGTCATCTCGTCATCATCTCGTCATCTCGTCACCTTGTCATCTGATCATCTGATCATCTGGTCATCTGGTCATCTGGTCATCTCGTCATCATCTTGTAATCAACTCGTCATCATCTCGTCATCATCTCGTCATCATCTCGTCATCTACTCGTCATCTACTCGTCATCATCTCGTCATCATCTCGTCATCATCTCGTCATCATCTTGTCATCATCTCGTCATCATCTCGTCATCCTCTCGTCATCATCTCGTCATCATCTCGTCATCATCTCGTCATCATCTAGTCATCATCTCGTCATCATCTCGTCATCATCTCGTCATCATCTCGTCATCGTCTCGTCATTATCTGGTCATCTTGTCATCTCGTCATCTCGTCTTCTCCACATCTGGCTATCCGATCATCTGGTCATCTGTGTATCTGGTCATCTGATTATCTGGTCATCTCGTCATCATCTCGTCATCATCTCGTCATCATCTCGTCATCATCTCGTCATCATCTCGTCGTCTACTCGTCATCATCTCGTCATCATCTGGTCATCATCTGGTCATCCGGTCATCTGGTCATCTGGTCATCTGGTCATCTGGTCATCTGGTCATCTGGCCATCTGCTCATCTGGTCATCTGGTCATCTGGTCATCTGGTCATCTGGTCATCTGGTCATCTGGTCATCTGGTAATCTGGTCTTCTCGTCATCATCTTTTCATCATCTTGTCATCATCTCGTCATCATCTCTTCATCATCTCGTCATCATCTCGTCAACATCTCGTCATCATCTCGTCATCATCTCGTCATCATCTCGTCATCATATCGTCATCATCTCGTCATCATCTCGTCATCATCTCGTCATCATCTCGTCATCCTCTCGTCATCATCTCGTCATCATCTCGTCATCTCGTCATCATCTGGTCATCTTGTCATCTCGTCATCTCGTCATCTCGACATCTGGCTATCCGATCATCTGGTCATCTGATTATCTGGTCATCTCGTCATCATCTCGTCATCATCTCGTCATCATCTCGTCATCATCTCGTCATCATCTCGTCATCATCTCGTCATCATCTCGTCATCTGGTCATCTGGTCATCTGGTCATCTGGTCATCTTGTCATCTCGTCATCCTCTCGTCATCATCTCGTCATCATCTCGTCATCATCTCGTCATCATCTCGTCATCCTCTCGTCATCATCTCGTCATCATCTCGTCATCATCTCGTCATCATCTCGTCATCTTCTCGTCATCATCTCGTTATCCGGTCATCTGGTCATCTGGTCATCTGGTCATCTGGTCATCTTGTCATCTCGTCATCATCTCCTCATCATATCGTCATCATCTCGTCATCATCTCGTCATCTCGTCACCTCGTCATCTGATCATCTGGTCATCTGGTCATCTGGTCATCTCGTCATCATCTTGTAATCAACTCGTCATCATCTCGTCATCATCTCGTCATCTTCTCCTTATCATCTCGTCATCATCTCATCATCAACTCGTCATCATCTGGTCATCTTCTGGTCATCCAATCATCTGGTCATCTGGTCATCTGGTCATCTGGTCATCTGGTCATCCGGTCAACTGGTCATCTGGCCATCTGGTCATCTGGTCATCTCGTCATCTGGTCATCTGGTCATCTGGTCATCTGGTAATCTGGTCATCTCGTCATCATCTTTTTATCATCTTGTCATCATCTCGTCATGATCTGGTCATCATCTCGTCATCATCTCGTCATCATCTCGTCATAATCTCGTCATCATCTCGTCATCATCTCGTCATCATCTCGTCATCATCTCGTCATCATCTCGTCATCTCGGCATCATCTCGTCATCTCGTCACCTCGTCATCTGATCATCTGATCATCTGGTCATCTGGTCATCTGGTCATCTCGTCATCATCTTGTAATCAACTCGTCATCATCTCGTCATCTACTCGTCATCTACTCGTCATGATCTGGTCATGATCTCGTCATCACCTCGTCATCATCTCGTCATCATCTCGTCGTCATCTCGTCATCCTCTCGTCATCATCTTGTCATCATCTCGTCATCATCTCTTCATCATCTCGTCATCATCTCGTCATCATCTCGTCAACATCTCGTCATCATCTCACCATCATCTCGTCATCATATCGTCATCATCTCGTCATCATCTCGTCATCA
Source organism: Dyspetes luteomarginatus (assembly GCA_963669185.1). Classification (NCBI taxonomy): domain Eukaryota; kingdom Metazoa; phylum Arthropoda; class Insecta; order Hymenoptera; family Ichneumonidae; genus Dyspetes; species Dyspetes luteomarginatus. Next base: position 13,904,954 of record OY769904.1, read on the forward strand.
TCTCGTCATCATCTCGTCATCATCTCGTCATCTCGTCATCATCTGGTCATCTTGTCATCTCGTCATCTCGTCATCTCGACATCTGGCTATCCGATCATCTGGTCGACTGATTACCTGGTCATCTCGTCATCATCTCGTCATCATCTCGTCATCATCTCGTCATCATCTCGTCATCATCTCGTCATCATCTCGTCATTTTCTCGTCATTATCTCGTCATCATCTCTTCATCATCTAGTCATCATCTCGTCATCATCTCGTCATCATCTCGTCATCATCTCGTCATCCTCTCGTCATCCTCTCGTCATCATCTTGTCATCATCTCGTCATCATCTCTTCATCATCTCGTCATCATCTCGTCATCATCTCGTCATCATCTCGTCATCATCTCGTCATCATCTCGTCATCATCTCGTCATCATCTCGTCATTATCTCGTCATCATCTTGTCATCTACTCGTCATCATCTCGTCATCATCTTGTCATCATCTCGTCATCTCGTCATCATCTGGTCATCTTGTCATCCCGTCATCTCGTCATCCCCACATCTGGCTATCCGATCATCTGGTCATCTGATTATCTGGTCATCTCGTCATCATCTCGTCATCATCTCGTCATCATCTCGTCTTCTACTCGTCATCATCTCGTCATCATCTGGTCATCATCTGGTCATCCGGTCATCTGGTCATCTGGTCATCTGGTCATCTGGTCATCTGGTCATCTGGCCATCTGGTCATCTGGTCATCTGGTCATCTGGTCATCTGGGCATCTGGTCATCTGGTCATCTGGTCATCTGGTAATCTGGTCTTCTCGTCATCATCTTTTCATCATCTTGTCATCATCTCGTCATCATCCCGTCATGATCTCGTCATCATCTGGTCATCATCTCGTCATCATCTCGTCATCATCTCGTCATCATCTCGTCATAATCTCGTCATCATCTCGTCATCATCTCGTCATCATCTCGTCATCATCTCGTCATCTCATCAACATCTGGTCATCTCGTCATCTGGTCATCTGGTCATCTAGTCATCTGTTCATCTGGTCATCTGGTCATCATCTCGTCATCATCTCGTCATCATCTCGTCATCTACTCGTCATCATCTCGTCATCATCTCGTCATCATCTCGTCATCTCGTCATCATCTGGTCATCTTGTCATCTCGTCATCTCGTCATCTCGACATCTGGCCATCCGATCATCTGGTCATCTGATTATCTGGTCATCTCGTCATCATCTCGTCATCATCTCGTCATCATCTCGTCATCATCTCGTCATCATCTCGTCATGATCCCGTCATCATCTCGTCATCATCTCGTCATCATCTCGTCATCATCTCGTCATCTGGTCATCTGGTCATCTGGTCATCTGGTCATCTGGTCATCTTGTCATCTCGTCATCCTCTCGTTATCATCTCGTCATCATCTCGTCATCTTGTCATCTCGTCATCTCGTCATCTCCACATCTGGCTATCCGATCATCTGGTCATCTGATTATCTGGTCATCTGATTATCTGGTCATCTCGTCATCATCTCGTCATCATCTCGTCATCATCTCGTCATCATCTCGTCATCATGTCGTCATGATCCCGTCATCATCTCGTCATCATCTCGTCATCATCTCGTCATCATCTCGTCATCCGGTCATCTGGTCATCTGGTCATCTTGTCATCTCGTCATCCTCTCGTTATCATCTCGTCATCATCTCGTCATCATTTCGTCATCATCTCGTCATCCTCTCGTCATCATCTCGTCATCATCTCGTCATCATCTCGTCATCATCTCGTCATCTTCTCGTCATCATCTCGTCATCCGATCATCTGGTCATCTGGTCATCTGGTCATCTGGTCATCTGGTAATCTGGTCATCTCGTCATCATCTTTTCATCATCTTCTCATCATCTCGTCATCATCTCGTCATGATCTGGTCATCATCTCGTCATCATCTCGTCATAATCTCGTCATAATCTCGTCATCATCTCGTCATCATCTCGTCATCATCTTGTCATCATCTCGTCATCATCTCGTCATCATCTCGTCATCATCTCGGCATCATCTCGTCATCATCTCGTCATCATCGCGTCATCTTCTCGTCATCATCTCGTCATCTCGTCATCATCTCGTCATCTCGTCACCTTGTCATCTGATCATCTGATCATCTGGTCATCTGGTCATCTGGTCATCTCGTCATCATCTTGTAATCAACTCGTCATCATCTCGTCATCATCTCGTCATCATCTCGTCATCTACTCGTCATCTACTCGTCATCATCTCGTCATCATCTCGTCATCATCTCGTCATCATCTTGTCATCATCTCGTCATCATCTCGTCATCCTCTCGTCATCATCTCGTCATCATCTCGTCATCATCTCGTCATCATCTAGTCATCATCTCGTCATCATCTCGTCATCATCTCGTCATCATCTCGTCATCATCTCGTCATTATCTTGTTATCTTGTCATCTCGTCATCTCGTCTTCTCCACATCTGGCTATCCGATCATCTGGTCATCTGTGTATCTGGTCATCTGATTATCTGGTCATCTCGTCATCATCTCGTCATCATCTCGTCATCATCTCGTCATCATCTCGTCATCATCTCGTCGTCTACTCGTCATCATCTCGTCATCATCTGGTCATCATCTGGTCATCCGGTCATCTGGTCATCTGGTCATCTGGTCGTCTGGTCATCTGGTCATCTGGCCATCTGGTCATCTGGTCATCTGGTCATCTGGTCATCTGGTCATCTGGTCATCTGGTCATCTGGTAATCTGGTCTTCTCGTTATCATCTTCTCATCATCTTGTCATCATCTCGTCATCATCTCGTCATGATCTCGTCATCATCTGGTCATCATCTCGTCATCATCTCGTCATCATCTCGTCATAATCTCGTCATAATCTCGTCATCATCTCGTCATCATCTTGTCATCATCTCGTAATCATCTGGTCATCATCTGGTCATCATCTCGTCATCATCTCGTCATCATCTCGTCATCTCATCAACATCTTGTCATCTCGTCATCTGGTCATCTGGTCATCTAGTCATCTGGTCATCTGGTCATCTAGTCATCTGGTCATCTGGTCATCTGGTCATCATCTCGTCATCATCTCGTCATCATCTCGTCATCTACTCGTCATCATCTCGTCATCATCTCGTCATCTCGTCATCTCGTCATCTCGTCATCTCGACATCTGGCTATCCGATCATCTGGTCATCTGATTATCTGGTCATCTCGTCATCATCTCGTCATCATCTCGTCACATCTCGTCATCATCTCGTCATCATCTCGTCATCATCTCGTCATCATCTCGTCATCATCTCGTCATCATCTCGTCATCCGGTCATCTGGTCATCTGGTCATCTGGTCATCTGGTCATCTTGTCACCTCGTCATCCTCTCGTCATCATCTCGTCATCATCTCGTCATCATTTCGTCATCCTCTCGTCATCATCTCGTCATCATCTCGTCATCATCTCGTCATCATCTCGTCATCATCTCGTCATCTTCTCGTCATCATCTCGTCATCCGGTCATCTGGTCATCTGGTCATCTTGTCATCTCGTCATCATATCGTCATCATCTCGTCATCATCTCGTCATCTCGTCATCATCTGGTCATCTTGTCATCTCGTCATCTCGTCATCTCCACATCTGGCTATCCGATCATCTGGTCATCTGATTATCTGGTCATCTCGTCATCTGGTCATCTCGTCATCATCTCGTCATCATCTCGTCATCATCTCGTCATCATCTCGTCATCATCTCGTCATCATCTCGTCGTCTACTCGTCATCATCTGGTCATCATCTGGTCATCCGGTCATCTGGTCATCTGGTCATCTGGTCATCTGGTCATCTGGTCATCTGACCATCTGCTCATCTGGTCATCTGGTCATCTGGTCATGTGGTCATCTGGTCATCTGGTCATCTGGTCATCTGGTCATCTGGTCATCTGGTAATCTGGTCTTCTCGTCATCATCTTTTCATCATCTTGTCATCATCTCGTCATCATCTCGTCATGATCTCGTCATCAACTGGTCAACATCTCGTCATCATCTCGTCATCATCTCGTCATCATCTCGTCATAATCTCGTCATCATCTCGTCATCATCTTGTCATCATCTTGTCATCATCTCGTCATCATCTGGTCATCATCTGGTCATCATCTCGTCATCATCTCGTCATCATCTCGTCATCATCTCGTCATCTCATCAACATCTGGTCATCTCGTCATCTGGTCATCTGGTCATCTGGTCATCTAGTCATCTGGTCATCTGGTCATCTGGTCATCATCTCGTCATCATCTCGTCATCATCTCGTCATCTACTCGTCATCATCTCGTCATCATCTCGTCATCATCTCGTCATCATCTCGTCATCATCTCGTCATCATCTCGTCATCATATCGTCATCATCTCGTCATCATCTCGTCATCATCTCGTCATCATCTCGTCATCCTCTCGTCATCATCTCGTCATCATCTTGTCATCATCTCGTCATCATCTCGTCATCATCTCGTCATCATCTCGGCATCATCTCGTCATCATCTCGTCATCATCGCGTCATCATCTCGTCATCATCTCGTCATCTCGTCATCATCTCGTCATCTCGTCACCTTGTCATCTGATCATCTGATCATCTGGTCATCTGGTCATCTGGTCATCTCGTCATCATCTTGTAATCAACTCGTCATCATCTCGTCATCATCTCGTCATCATCTCGTCATCTACTCGTCATCTACTCGTCATCATCTCGTCATCATCTCGTCATCATCTCGTCATCATCTTGTCATCATCTCGTCATCATCTCGTCATCATCTCGTCATCATCTCGTCATCATCTCGTCATCATCTAGTCATCATCTCGTCATCATCTCGTCATCATCTCGTCATCATCTCGTCATCATCTCGTCATTATCTGGTCATCTTGTCATCTCGTCATCTCGTCTTCTCCACATCTGGCTATCCGATCATCTGGTCATCTGTGTATCTGGTCATCTGATTATCTGGTCATCTCGTCATCATCTCGTCATCATCTCGTCGTCTACTCGTCATCATCTCGTCATCATCTGGTCATCATCTGGTCATCCGGTCATCTGGTCATCTGGTCATCTGGTCATCTGGTCATCTGGTCATCTGGCCATCTGGTCATCTGGTCATCTGGTCATCTGGTCATCTGGTCATCTGGTCATCTGGTCATCTGGTAATCTGGTCTTCTCGTTATCATCTTCTCATCATCTTGTCATCATCTCGTCATCATCTCGTCATGATCTCGTCATCATCTGGTCATCATCTCGTCATCATCTCGTCATCATCTCGTCATAATCTCGTCATAATCTCGTCATCATCTCGTCATCATCTTGTCATCATCTCGTAATCATCTGGTCATCATCTGGTCATCATCTCGTCATCATCTCGTCATCATCTCGTCATCTCATCAACATCTGGTCATCTCGTCATCTGGTCATCTGGTCATCTAGTCATCTGGTCATCTGGTCATCTAGTCATCTGGTCATCTGGTCATCTGGTCATCATCTCGTCATCATCTCGTCATCATCTCGTCATCTACTCGTCATCATCTCGTCATCATCTCGTCATCTCGTCATCATCTGGTCATCTTGTCATCTCGTCATCTCGTCATCTCGACATCTGGCTATCCGATCATCTGGTCATCTGATTATCTGGTCATCTCGTCATCATCTCGTCATCATCTCGTCACATCTCGTCATCATCTCGTCATCATCTCGTCATCATCTCGTCATCATCTCGTCATCATCTCGTCATCCGGTCATCTGGTCATCTGGTCATCTGGTCATCTGGTCATCTTGTCACCTCGTCATCCTCTCGTCATCATCTCGTCATCATCTCGTCATCATCTCGTCATCATCTCGTCATCCTCTCGTCATCATCTCGTCATCATCTCGTCATCATCTCGTCATCATCTCGTCATCATCTCGTCATCATCTCGTCATCTTCTCGTCATCATCTCGTCATCCGGTCATCTGGTCATCTGGTCATCTTGTCATCTCGTCATCATATCGTCATCATCTCGTCATCTCGTCATCATCTGGTCATCTTGTCATCTCGTCATCTCGTCATCTCCACATCTGGCTATCCGATCATCTGGTCATCTGATTATCTGGTCATCTCGTCATCTGGTCATCTCGTCATCATCTCGTAACCATCTCGTCATCATCTCGTCATCATCTCGTCATCATCTCGTCATCATCTCGTCATCACCTCGTCATCATCTCGTCATCATCTCGTCGTCATCTCGTCATGCTCTCGTCATCATCTTGTCATCATCTCGTCATCATCTTGTCATCATCTCGTCATCATCTCGTCATCATCTCGTCATCATCTCGTCAACATCTCGTCATCATCTCGTCATCATCTCGTCATCATCTCGTCATCATATCGTCATCATCTCGTCATCATCTCGTCATCATCTGGTCATCTGGTAATCTGGTCTTCTCGTCATCATCTTTCCATCATCTTGTCATCATCTCGTCATCATCTCGTCATGATCTCGTCATCATCTGGTCATCATCTCGTCATCATCTCGTCATCATCTCGTCATAATCTCGTCATCATCTCGTCATCATCTCGTCATCATCTTGTCATCATCTCGTCATCATCTGGTCATCATCTGGTCATCATCTCGTCATCATCTCGTCATCATCTCGTCATCATCTCGTCATCATCTCGTCATCTCATCAACATCTGGTCATCTCGTCATCTGGTCATCTGGTCATCTAGTCATCTGGTCATCTGGTCATCTGGTCATCATCTCATCATCATCTCGTCATCATCTCGTCATCATCTCGTCATCATCTCGTCATCATCTGGTCATCTGGTAATCTGGTCTTCTCGTCATCATCTTTCCATCATCTTGTCATCATCTCGTCATCATCTCGTCATGATCTCGTCATCATCTGGTCATCATCTCGTCATCATCTCGTCATCATCTCGTCATAATCTCGTCATCATCTCGTCATCATCTCGTCATCATCTTGTCATCATCTCGTCATCATCTGGTCATCATCTGGTCATCATCTCGTCATCATCTCGTCATCATCTCGTCATCATCTCGTCATCATCTCGTCATCTCATCAACATCTGGTCATCTCGTCATCTGGTCATCTGGTCATCTAGTCATCTGGTCATCTGGTCATCTGGTCATCATCTCGTCATCATCTCGTCATCATCTCGTCATCTACTCGTCATCATCTCGTCATCATCTCGTCATCTCGTCATCATCTGGTCATCTTGTCATCTCGTCATCTCGTCATCTCGTCATCTCCACAGCTGGCTATCCGATCATCTGGTCATCTGATTATCTGGTCATCTCGTCATCATCTCGTCATCATCTCGTCATCATCTCGTCATCATCTCGTCATCATCTCGTCATCATCTCGTCATCATCTGGTCATCTGGTAATCTGGTCTTCTCGTCATCATCTTTCCATCATCTTGTCATCATCTCGTCATCATCTCGTCATGATCTCGTCATCATCTGGTCATCATCTCGTCATCATCTCGTCATCATCTCGTCATAATCTCGTCATCATCTCGTCATCATCTCGTCATCATCTTGTCATCATCTCGTCATCATCTGGTCATCATCTGGTCATCATCTCGTCATCATCTCGTCATCATCTCGTCATCATCTCGTCATCTCATCAACATCTGGTCATCTCGTCATCTGGTCATCTGGTCATCTAGTCATCTGGTCATCTGGTCATCTGGTCATCATCTCGTCATCATCTCGTCATCATCTCGTCATCTACTCGTCATCATCTCGTCATCATCTCGTCATCTCGTCATCATCTGGTCATCTTGTCATCTCGTCATCTCGTCATCTCGACATCTAACTATCCGATCATCTGGTCATCTGATTATCTGGTCATCTCGTCATCCTCTCGTCATCATCTCGTCATCACCTCGTCATCATCTCGTCATCATCTCGTCAACATCTCGTCATCATCTCGTCATCATCTCGTCATCATCTCGTCATCATATCGTCATCATCTCGTCATCATCTCGTCATCATCTCGTCATCATCTCGTCATCCTCTCGTCATCATCTCGTCATTATCTCGTCATCTCGTCATCATCTGGTCATCTTGTCATCTCGTCATCTCGTCATCTCGTCATCATCTGGTCATCTTGTCATCTCTTCATCTCGTCATCTCGACATCTGGCTATCCGATCATCTGGTCATCTGATTATCTGGTCATCTCGTCATCATCTCGTCATCATCTCGTCATCATCTCGTCATCATCTCGTCATCATCTCGTCATCTGGTCATCCGGTCATCTGGTCATCTGGTCATCTGGTCATCTGGTCATCTGGTCATCTGGTCATCCGGTCAACTGGTCATCTGGCCATCTGGTCATCTGGTCATCTGGTCATCTGGTCATCTGGTCATCTGGTCATCTGGTCATCTGGTCATCTGGTCATCTGGTCATCTGGTCATCTGGTCATCTGGTAATCTGGTCATCTCGTCATCATCTTTTCATCATCTCGTCATGATCTGGTCATCATCTCGTCATCATCTCGTCATCATCTTGTCATCATCTCGTCATCATCTCGTCATAATCTCGTCATCATCTCGTCATCATCTCGTCATCATCTCGTCATCATCTCGTCATCATCTCGTCATCATCTCGTCATCTCGGCATCATCTCGTCATCTCGTCACCTCGTCATCTGATCATCTGATCATCTGGTCATCTAGTCATCTGGTCATCTCGTCATCATCTTGTAATCAACTCGTCATCATCTCGTCATCTACTCGTCATCTACTCGTCATGATCTGGTCATCATCTCGTCATCACCTCGTCATCATCTCGTCATCATCTCGTCGTCATCTCGTCATCCTCTCGTCATCATCTTGTCATCATCTCGTCATCATCTCTTCATCATCTCGTCATCATCTCGTCATCATCTCGTCAACATCTCGTCATCATCTCGTCATCATCTCGTCATCTCGTCATCATCTGGTCATCTTGTCATCTCGTCATCTCGTCATCTCGACATCTGGCTATCCGATCATCTGGTCATCTGATTATCTGGTCATCTCGTCATCATCTCGTCATCATCTCGTCATCATCTCGTCATCCGGTCATCTGGTCATCTGGTCATCTGGTCATCTGGTCATCTTGTCATCTCGTCATCCTCTCGTCATCATCTCGTCATCATCTCGTCATCATCTCGTCATCATCTCGTCATCATCTCGTCATCCTCTCGTCATCATCTCGTCATCATCTCGTCATCATCTCGTCATCATCTCGTCATCATCTCGTCATCTTCTTGTCATCATCTCGTCATCCGGTCATCTGGTCATCTGGTCATCTGGTCATCTGGTCATCTTGTCATCTCGTCATCATCTCCTCATCATATCGTCATCATCTCGTCATCATCTCGCCATCTCGTCACCTCGTCATCTGATCATCTGGTCATCTGGTCATCTGGTCATCTCGTCATCATCTTGTAATCAACTCGTCATCATCTCGTCATCTTCTCGTCATCTTCTCGTTATCATCTCGTCATCATCTCGTCATCAACTCGTCATCATCTGGTCATCATCTGGTCATCCGGTCATCTGGTCATCTGGTCATCTAGTCATCTGGTCATCTGGTCATCTGGTCAACTGGTCATCTGGCCATCTGGTCATCTGGTCATCTGGTCATCTGGTCATCTGGTCATCTGGTAATCTGGTCATCTCGTCATCATCTTTTCATCATCTTGTCATCATCTCGTCATCATCTCGTCATGATCTGGTCATCATCTCGTCATCATCTCGTCATCATCTCGTCATCATCTCGTCATAATCTCGTCATCATCTCGTCATCATCTCGTCATCATCTCGTCATCATCTCGTCATCTTCTCGTCATCTTCTCGTCATATTCTCGTCATCATCTCGTCATTTCGTCATCTGGTCATCTAGTCATCTGGTCATCAAGTCATCTGGTCATCTGGTCATCTAGTCATCTGGTCATCTGGTCATCATCTCGTCGTCATCTTGTCATCATCTCGTCATCTTCTCGTCATCTTCTCGTCATTATCTCGTCATCATCTCGTCATCTCGTCATCTGGTCATCTGGTCATCTGGTCATCTAGTCATCTGGTCATCTATTCATCTGGTCATCTGGTCATCTGGTCATCTAGTCATCTGATCATCTGGTCATCTCGTCATCATCTTGTCATCATCGTGTCATCTTCTCGTCATCATCTCGTCATCATCGTGTCATCTTCTCGTCATCATCTCGTCATCTGGTCATCTGGTCATCTGGTCATCTAGTCATCTGGTCATCTAGTCATCTGCTGATCATCTCGTCGTCATCTCGTCATCATCTCGTCATCATCTCGTCATCATCTCGTCATCATCTCGTCATCATCTCGTCAGCATCTCGTTACATCTCGTCATCTTCTCGTCATCTTCTAGTCATCATCTCGTCATCTGGTCATCTGGTCATCTGGTCTCCTGGTCATCTGGTCATCTGGTCATCTAGTCATCAGGTCATCTGGTCATCTCTCCATCATCTCGTCATCATCTCGTCATCATCTCGTCATCTTCTCGTCATCATCTCGTCATTTCGTCATCTGGTCAACTGGTCATCTGGTCATCTAGTCATCTGGTCATCTAGTCATCTGGTTATCTAGTCATCTGGTCATCTGGTCATCATCTCGTCGTCATCTCGTCATCATCTCGTCATCATCTCGTCGTCATCTCGTCATCATCTCGTCATCATCTCGTCATCATCTGGTCATCATCTCGTCATCATCTTGTCATCATCTCGTCATCATCTCGTCATCATCTCGTCATCATCTCGTCATCTTCTCGTCATCATCTCGTCGTCATCTCGTCATCTTCTCGTCATCATCTCGTCGTCATCTCGTCATCATCTCGTCATCATGTCGTCATCATATCGTCATCATCTCGTCATCATCTCGTCATCATCTCGTCATCATTTCGTCATCTTCCCGCCATCTTCTCGTCATCTTCTCGTCATCTTCTCGTCATATTCTCGTCATCATCTCGTCATTTCGTCATCTGGTCATCTAGTCATCTGGTCATCAAGTCATCTGGTCATCTGGTCATCTAGTCATCTGGTCATCTGGTCATCATCTCGTCGTCATCTCGTCATCATCTCGTCATCTTCTCGTCATCTTCTCGTCATCATCTCGTCATCATCTCGTCATCTCGTCATCTGGTCATGGAGTCATCTCTTCATCTAGTCATCTGGTCAGCTGGTCATCTGGTCATCTGGTCATCTGGTCATCTGGTCATCTGGTCATCTGGTCATCTGGTCATCTCGTCCTCATCTCGTCATCATCTCGTCATCATCTTGTCATCATCTCGTCATCATCTCGTCATCCTCTCGTCATCATCTCGTCATCATCTCCTCATCATCTCGTCATCATCTAGTCATCATCTCGTCATCATCTCGTCATCATCTCGTCATCATCTCGTCATCATCTCGTCATTATCTGGTCATCTTGTCATCTCGTCATCTCGTCTTCTCCACATCTGGCTATCCGATCATCTGGTCATCTGTGTATCTGGTCATCTGATTATCTGGTCATCTCGTCATCATCTCGTCATCATCTCGTCATCATCTCGTCATCATCTCGTCATCATCTCGTCGTCTACTCGTCATCATCTCGTCATCATCTGGTCATCATCTGGTCATCCGGTCATCTGGTCATCTGGTCATCTGGTCATCTGGTCATCTGGTCATCTGGCCATCTGGTCATCTGGTCATCTGGTCATCTGGTCATCTGGTCATCTGGTCATCTGGTCATCTGGTAATCTGGTCTTCTCGTTATCATCTTCTCATCATCTTGTCATCATCTCGTCATCATCTCGTCATGATCTCGTTATCATCTGGTCATCATCTCGTCATCATCTCGTCATCATCTCGTCATAATCTCGTCATAATCTCGTCATCATCTCGTCATCATCTTGTCATCATCTCGTAATCATCTGGTCATCATCTGGTCATCATCTCGTCATCATCTCGTCATCATCTCGTCATCTCATCAACATCTGGTCATCTCGTCATCTGGTCATCTGGTCATCTAGTCATCTGGTCATCTGGTCATCTAGTCATCTGGTCATCTGGTCATCTGGTCATCATCTCGTCATCATCTCGTCATCTACTCGTCATCATCTCGTCATCATCTCGTCATCTCGTCATCATCTGGTCATCTTGTCATCTCGTCATCTCGTCATCTCGACATCTGGCTATCCGATCATCTGGTCATCTGATTATCTGGTCATCTCGTCATCATCTCGTCATCATCTCGTCACATCTCGTCATCATCTCGTCATCATCTCGTCATCCGGTCATCTGGTCATCTGGTCATCTGGTCATCTGGTCATCTTGTCACCTCGTCATCCTCTCGTCATCATCTCGTCATCATCTCGTCATCATCTCGTCATCATCTCGTCATCCTCTCGTCATCATCTCGTCATCATCTCGTCATCATCTCGTCATCATCTCGTCATCATCTCGTCATCTTCTCGTCATCATCTCGTCATCCGGTCATCTGGTCATCTGGTCATCTCGTCATCTCGTCATCATATCGTCATCATCTCGTCATCATCTCGTCATCTCGTCATCATCTGGTCATCTTGTCATCTCGTCATCTCGTCATCTCCACATCTGGCTATCCGATCATCTGGTCATCTGATTATCTGGTCATCTCGTCATCTGGTCATCTCGTCATCATCTCGTAATCATCTCGTCATCATCTCGTCATCATCTCGTCATCATCTCGTCATCATCTCGTCATCACCTCGTCATCATCTCGTCATCATCTCGTCGTCATCTCGTCATGCTCTCGTCATCATCTTGTCATCATCTCGTCATCATCTTGTCATCATCTCGTCATCATCTCGTCATCATCTCGTCATCATCTCGTCATCATCTCGTCAACATCTCGTCATCATCTCGTCATCATCTCGTCATCATCTCGTCATCATATCGTCATCATCTCGTCATCATCTCGTCATCATCTCGTCATCATCTGGTCATCTTGTCATCTCGTCATCTCCACAGCTGGCTATCCGATCATCTGGTCATCTGATTATCTGGTCATCTCGTCATCATCTCGTCATCATCTCGTCATCATCTCGTCATCATCTCGTCGTCTACTCGTCATCATCTCGTCATCATCTGGTCATCATCTGGTCATCCGGTCATCTGGTCATCTGGTCATCTGGTCATCTGGTCATCTGGTCATCTGGCCATCTGCTCATCTGGTCATCTGGTCATCTGGTCATCTGGTCATCTGGTCATCTGGTCATCTGGTCATCTGGTCATCTGGTAATCTGGTCTTCTCGTCATCATCTTTTCATCATCTTGTCATCATCTCGTCATCATCTCGTCATGATCTCGTCATCATCTGGTCATCATCTCGTCATCATCTCGTCATCATCTCGTCATAATCTCGTCATCATCTCGTCATCATCTCGTCATCATCTTGTCATCATCTCGTCATCATCTGGTCATCATCTGGTCATCATCTCGTCATCATTTCGTCATCATCTCGTCATCATCTCGTCATCATCTCGTCATCTCATCAACATCTGGTCATCTCGTCATCTGGTCATCTGGTCATCTAGTCATCTGGTCATCTGGTCATCTGGTCATCATCTCGTCATCATCTCGTCATCATCTCGTCATCTACTCGTCATCATCTCGTCATCATCTCGTCATCTCGTCATCATCTGGTCATCTTGTCATCTCGTCATCTCGTCATCTCGACATCTAACTATCCGATCATCTGGTCATCTGATTATCTGGTCATCTCGTCATCATCTCGTCATCATATCGTCATCATCTCGTCATCATCTCGTCATCATCTCGTCATCATCTCGTCATCCTCTCGTCATCATCTCGTCATTATCTCGTCATCTCGTCATCATCTGGTCATCTTGTCATCTCGTCATCTCGTCATCTCGTCATCATCTGGTCATCTTGTCATCTCGTCATCTCGTCATCTCGACATCTGGCTATCCGATCATCTGGTCATCTGATTATCTGGTCATCTCGTCATCATCTCGTCATCATCTCGTCATCATCTCGTCATCATCTCGTCATCATCTCGTCATCATCTCGTCATCATCTCGTCATCTGGTCATCTGGTCATCTGGTCATCTGGTCATCTTGCCATCTCGTCATCCTCTCGTCATCATCTCGTCATCATCTCGTCATCATCTCGTCATCATCTCGTCATCCTCTCGTCATCATCTCGTCATCATCTCGTCATCATCTCGTCATCATCTCGTTATCTTCTCGTCATCATTTCGTTATCCGGTCATCTGGTCATCTGGTCATCTGGTCATCTGGTCATCTTGTCATCTCGTCATCATCTCCTCATCATATCGTCATCATCTCGTCATCATCTCGTCATCTCGTCACCTCGTCATCTGATCATCTGGTCATCTGGTCATCTGGTCATCTCGTCATCATCTTGTAATCAACTCGTCATCATCTCGTCATCATCTCGTCATCTTCTCGTTATCATCTCGTCATCATCTCATCATCAACTCGTCATCATCTGGTCATCATCTGGTCATCCGGTCATCTGGTCATCTGGTCATCTGGTCATCTGGTCATCCGGTCAACTGGTCATCTGGTCATCTGGTCATCTGGTCATCTGGTCATCTGGTCATCTGGTCATCTGGTCATCTGGTCATCTGGTCATCTGGTCATCTGGTCATCTGGTCATCTGGTCATCTGGTAATCTGGTCATCTCGTCATCATCTTTTCATCATCTTGTCATCATCTTGTCATGATCTGGTCATCATCTCGTCATCATCTCGTCATCATCTCGTCATCATCTCGTCATAATCTCGTCATCATCTCGTCATCATCTCGTCATCATCTCGTCATCATCTCGTCATCATCTCGTCATCATCTCGTCATCTCGGCATCATCTCGTCATCTCGTCAGCTCGTCATCTGATCATCTGATCATCTGGTCATCTGGTCATCTGGTCATCTCGTCATCATCTTGTAATCAACTCGTCATCATCTCGTCATCTACTCGTCATCTACTCGTCATGATCTGGTCATCATCTCGTCATCACCTCGTCATCATCTCGTCATCATCTCGTCGTCATCTCGTCATCCTCTCGTCATCATCTTGTCATCATCTCGTCATCATCTCTTCATCATCTCGTCATCATCTCGTCATCATCTCGTCAACATCTCGTCATCATCTCGTCATCATCTCGTCATCTCGTCATCATCTGGTCATCTTGTCATCTCGTCATCTCGTCATCTCGACATCTGGCTATCCGATCATCTGGTCATCTGATTATCTGGTCATCTCGTCATCATCTCGTCATCATCTCGTCATCCGGTCATCTGGTCATCTGGTCATCTGGTCATCTGGTCATCTTGTCATCTCGTCATCCTCTCGTCATCATCTCGTCATCATCTCGTCATCATCTCGTCATCATCTCGTCATCATCTCGTCATCCTCTCGTCATCATCTCGTCATCATCTCGTCATCATCTCGTCATCATCTCGTCATCATCTCGTCATCTTCTTGTCATCATCTCGTCATCCGGTCATCTGGTCATCTGGTCATCTGGTCATCTGGTCATCTTGTCATCTCGTCATCATCTCCTCATCATATCGTCATCATCTCGTCATCATCTCGCCATCTCGTCACCTCGTCATCTGATCATCTGGTCATCTGGTCATCTGGTCATCTCGTCATCATCTTGTAATCAACTCGTCATCATCTCGTCATCTTCTCGTCATCTTCTCGTTATCATCTCGTCATCATCTCGTCATCAACTCGTCATCATCTGGTCATCATCTGGTCATCCGGTCATCTGGTCATCTGGTCATCTAGTCATCTGGTCATCTGGTCATCTGGTCAACTGGTCATCTGGCCATCTGGTCATCTGGTCATCTGGTCATCTGGTCATCTGGTCATCTGGTCATCTGGTCATCTGGTCATCTGGTAATCTGGTCATCTCGTCATCATCTTTTCATCATCTTGTCATCATCTCGTCATCATCTCGTCATGATCTGGTCATCATCTCGTCATCATCTCGTCATCATCTCGTCATCATCTCGTCATAATCTCGTCATCATCTCGTCATCATCTCGTCATCATCTCGTCATCATCTCGTCATCTTCTCGTCATCTTCTCGTCATATTCTCGTCATCATCTCGTCATTTCGTCATCTGGTCATCTAGTCATCTGGTCATCAAGTCATCTGGTCATCTGGTCATCTAGTCATCTGGTCATCTGGTCATCATCTCGTCGTCATCTTGTCATCATCTCGTCATCTTCTCGTCATCTTCTCGTCATTATCTCGTCATCATCTCGTCATCTCGTCATCTGGTCATCTGGTCATCTGGTCATCTAGTCATCTGGTCATCTGGTCATCTGGTCATCTGGTCATCTGGTCATCTAGTCATCTGATCATCTGGTCATCTCGTCATCATCTTGTCATCATCGTGTCATCTTCTCGTCATCATCTCGTCATCATCGTGTCATCTTCTCGTCATCATCTCGTCATCTGGTCATCTGGTCATCTGGTCATCTAGTCATCTGGTCATCTAGTCATCTGCTGATCATCTCGTCGTCATCTCGTCATCATCTCGTCATCATCTCGTCATCATCTCGTCAACATCTCGTCATCATCTCGTTACATCTCGTCATCTTCTCGTCATCTTCTAGTCATCATCTCGTCATCTGGTCATCTGGTCATCTGGTCTCCTGGTCATCTGGTCATCTGGTCATCTAGTCATCAGGTCATCTGGTCATCTCTTCATCATCTCGTCATCATCTCGTCATCATCTCGTCATCTTCTCGTCATCATCTCGTCATTTCGTCATCTGGTCAACTGGTCATCTGGTCATCTAGTCATCTGGTCATCTAGTCATCTGGTTATCTAGTCATCTGGTCATCTGGTCATCATCTCGTCATTATCTCGTCATCATCTCGTCATCTTCTCGTTATTATCTCGTCATCATCTCGTCATCTCGTCTCCTTGTCATCTCTTCACCTTATCACCTTGTCATCTCGTCATCTCGTCATCTCGTCATCTCGTCATCTGGTCATCTGGTCATCTGGTCATCTGGTCGACTGGTCATCCGGTCATCTGGTCATCTGGTCATCTGGTCTTCTGGTCATCTGGTCATCTCCTCATCTGGTCATCTCGTCATCTAATCATCCGGTCATCTGGTCATCTAGTCATCTGGTCATCTGGTCATCTGGTCATCTTGTCATCTCGTCATCATCTCGTCATCATCTCGTCATCACCTCGTCATCATCTCGTCATCAGCTTGTCATCATCTCATCGTCATCTTGTCATCATCTCGTCATCATCTCGTCATCATCTCGTCATCTTCTCTTCATCTCCTCGTCATCATCTCGTCGTCATCTCGTCATCATCTCGTCATCATCTCGTCATCATCTCGTCATCTCCTCGTCATCTTATCGTCAGCTTCTCGTCATCTTCTTGTCATTATCTCGTTATTATCTCGTCATTATCTCGTCATCATCCCGTCATCTTCTCGTTATTATCTCGTCATCATCTCGTCGTCATCTCGTCATTATCTCGTCATCATCTCGTCATCATCTCGTCATCATCTCGTCATCATATCGTCATCTCGTCTCCTTGTCATCTCGTCACCTTATCATCTTGTCATCTCGTCATCTCGTCATCTGGTCATCTAGTCATCTGGTTATCTGGTCATCTGGTCATCTGGTCATCTGGTCATCTGGTCATCTTGTCATCTCGTCATCATCTCGTCATCAACTCGCCATCATCTCGTCATCATCTCGTCATCATCTCGTCATCATCTCGTCATCATCTCGTCATCTCGTCTTCTCATTATCATCTCGTCATCTGGTCATCTTGTCATTTGGTCATCTAGTCATCTGGTCATCTCGTCATCATCTCGTCATCATGTCGTCATCATCTCGTCATCATCTCGTCATCATCTGGTCATCATCTCGTCATCATATCGTCATCATCTCGTCATTTCGTCATCTGGTCATCTAGTCATCTGGTCATCTAGTCATCTGGTCATCTGGTCATCTAGTCATCTGGTCATCTAGTCATCTGGTCATCTGGTCATCTAGTCAACTGGTCATCTGGTCATCATCTCGTCGTCATCTCGTCGTCATCTCGTCATCATCTCGTCATCATCTCGTTACATCTCGTCATCTTCTAGTCATCTGGTCCCCTGGTCATCTGGTCATCTGGTCATCTAGTAATCTGGTCATCTAGTCATCTTGTCATCTAATCATCTGGTCATCTGGTCATCTCGTCATCATCTCGTCATCATCTCGTCATCAACTCGTCATCAACTCGTCATCATCTCGTCATCATCTCGTCATCATCTCGTCATCATCTCGTCACCATCTCGTTATTATCTCGTTATCATCTCGTTCTTATCTCGTCATCATCTCGTCATCATCTCGTCATCATCTCGTTATCATCTCGTCATCAACTCGTCATCATCTCGTCGTCATCTCGTCATCATCTCGTCATCATCTCGTCATCATCTCGTCATCATCTCGTCATCATCTCGTCATTATCTCGTCATCTTTTCGTCATTATCTCGTCGTCATCTCGTCATCATCTCGTCATCATCTCGTCATCATCTCGTCAACATCTCGTCATCATCTCAGTACATCTCGTCATCTTCTCGTCATCTTCTAGTCATCATCTCGTCATCTGGTCATCCGGTCATCCGGTCTCCTGGTCATCTGGTCATCTGGTCATCTAGTCATCTGGTCATCTAGTCATCTGGTCATCTGGTCATCATCTCGTCGTCATCTCGTCATCATCTCGTCATCATCTCGTCATCATCTCGTCATCATCTCGTCATTATCTCGTCATCTTTTCGTCATTATCTCGTCGTCATCTCGTCATCATTTCGTCATCATCTCGTCATCATCTCGTCATCATCTCGTCATCTTCTCGTCATCATCTCGTCGTCATCTCGTCATCATCTCGTCGTCATCTCGTCATCATCTCGTCATCATCTCGTCATCATCTCGTCATCATCTCGTCATTATCTCGTCATCATCTCGTCATTATTTCATCATCATCTCGTCATCATCTCGTCATCATCTCGTCATCTTCTCGTCATCTTCTCGTCATCTTCTCGTCATCATCTTGTCATCTCGTCATCTCGTCATCATCTCGTCATCATCTCGTCATCTTCTCGTCATCTTCTCGTCATCTTCTCGTCATCATCTTGTCATCTCGTCATCTCGTCATCATCTCGTCATCTGGTCATCTGGTCATCTGGTCATCTAGTCATCTGGTCATCTCGTCATCATCTCGTCATCATGTCGTCATCATCTCGTCATCATCTCGTCATCATCTCGTCATCATCTCGTCATCATCTCGCCATCTTCTCGTCATCTTCTCGTCATCTTCTCGTCATATTCTTATCATCATCTCGTCATTTCGTCATCTCGTCATTTCGTCATCTGGTCATCTAGTCATCTGGTCATCTAGTCATCTGGTCATCTGGTCATCTAGTCATCTGGTCATCTGGTCATCATCTCGTCGTCATCTCGTCATCAACTCGTCATCTTCTCGTCATCTTCTCGTCATCTTCTCGTCATCATCTCGTCATCATCTCGTCATCTCGTCATCTGGTTATCTGGTCATCTGGTCATCTAGTCATCTGGTCATCTGGTCATCTGGTCATCTGGTCATCTGGTCATCTGGTCATCTGGTCATCTGGTCATCTGGTTATCTGGTCATCTGGTCATCTAGTCATCTGGTCATCTGGTCATCTGGTCATCTGGTCATCTCGTCATCATCTCTTCATCATCTCGTCTTCATCTCGTCATCATCTCGTCATCATCTCGTCACCATCTCGTCATCGTCTCGTCATCTCGTCATCATCTCGTCACCATCTCGTCATCGTCTCGTCATCTCGTCATCTCGTCACCATCTCGTCAGCGTCTCGTCATCTCGTCACCGTCTCGTCATCTCGTCACCATCTCATCATCTCGTCATCATCTCGTCATCATCTCGTCATCATCTTGTCATCATCTCGTCATCATCTCGTCATCATCTCGTCATCATCTTGTCATCATATCGTCATCATCTCGTCATCATCTCGTCATCATCTCGTCATCATCTCGTAATCATCTCGTCATCATCTCGTCATCATCTCGTCATCATTTCGTCATCTTCTCGTCATCATCTCGTCATCTGGTCATCGGGTCATCTGGTCATCTGGTCATCTGGTCATCTAGTCATCTGGTCATCTGGTCATCTAGTCATCATCTCGTCATCATCTCGTCATCATCTCGTCATCACCTCGTCATCATCTCGTCATCAACTTGTCATCATCTCGTCGTCATCTCGTCATCATCTCGTCATCATCTCGTCATCATCTTGTCATCATCTCGTCATCGTCTCGTCATCATCTCGTCGTCTTCTCTTCATCTCCTCGTCATCATCTCGTCGTCTTCTCGTCATCATATCGTCATCTCGTCTCCTTGTCATCTCGTCACCTTATCACCTTGTCATCTCGTCATCTTGTCATCTCGTCATCTCGTCATCTGGTCATCTGGTCATCTGGTCATCTGGTCATCTAGTCATCTGGTCATCTGGTCATCCGGTCATCTGGTCATCTGATCATCTGGTCATCTGGTCATCTCCTCATCTGGTCATCTCGTCATCTAATCATCTGGTCATCCGGTCATCTAGTCATCTGGTCATCTGGTCATCTGGTCATCTTGTCATCTCGTCATCATCTCGTCATCAACTCGCCATCATATCGTCATCATCTCGTCATCATCTCGTCATCATCTCGTCAACATCTCGTCATCATCTCGTCATCATCTCGTCACCTTGTCATCTCGTCATCTCGCCATCATCTCGTCATCTCGCCATCATCTCGTCATCATCTCGTCCTCATCTCGTCCTCATCTCGTCATCATCTCGTCCTCATCTCGACATCATCTCGTCATCATCTCGTCATCATCTCGTCATCATCTCGTCATAATCTCGTCATAATCTCGTCATAATCTCGTCATCATCTCGTCATCATCTCGTCATTATCTCGTCATCATCTCGTCATCATCTCGTCATCATTTCGTCATCATCTCGTCGTCATCTCGTCATCATCTCGTCATCTTCTCGTCATCTTCTCGTCATCTTCTCGTCATCATCTCGTCATCTCGTCTTCTCGTCATTATCTCGTCATCTGGTTATCTGGTCATCTGGTCATCTAGTGATCTGGTCATCTAGTGATCTGGTCATCTCGTCATCATCTCGTCATCATGTCGTCATCATCTCGTCATCATCTCGTCATCATCTCGTCATCATCTCGTCATTTCGTCATCTGGTCATCTAGTCATCTTGTCATCTAGTCATCTGGTCATCTGGTCATCTAGTCATCTGGTCATCTAGTCATCTGGTCATCTGGTCATCTAGTCATCTGGTCATCTGGTCATCATCTCGCCGTCATCTCGTCATCATCTCGTCATCATCTCGTTACATCTCGTCATCTTCTAGTCATCATCTCGTCATCTGGTCATCTGGTCATCTGGTCTCCTGATCATCTGGTCATCTGGTCATCTAGTAATCTGGTCATCTAGTCATCTGGTCATCTCGTCATCATCTCGTCATCATCTCGTCATCATCTCGTCATCATCTCGTCATCATCTCGTCATCATCTAGTCATCATCTTGCCATCTTCCCGTCATATTCTCGTCATCATCTCGTCATTTCGTCATCTGGTCATCTAGTCATCTGGTCATCTAGTCATCTGGTCATCTGGTCATCTAGTCATCTGATCATCTAGTCATCTAGTCATCTGGTCATCTAGCCATCTGGTCATCTGGTCATCATCTCGTCGTCATCTCGTCGTCATCTCGTCATCATCTCGTCATCATCTCGTCATCATCTCGTCATCATCTCGTCATCATCTCGGCATCATCTCGCCATCTTCTCGTCATCTTCTCGGAATCTTCCCGTCATATTCTCGTCATCATCTCGTCATTTCGTCATCTCGTCATCTAGTCATCTGCTCATCTAGTCATCTGGTCATCTGGTAGTCTAGTCATCTGGTCATCTAGTCATCTGGTCATCTGGTCATCTAGTCATCTGGTCATCTGGTCATCATCTCGTCGTCATCTCGTCATCATCTCGTCATCATCTCGTTACATCTCGTCATCTTCTAGTCATCTGGTCTCCTGGTCATCTGGTCATCTGGTCATCTAGTAATCTGGTCATCTAGTCATCTGGTCATCATCTCGTCATCATCTCGTCATCAACTCGTCATCATCTCGTCATCATCTCGTCATCATCTCGTCATCATCTCGTCATCATCTTGTCATTATCTCGTAATCATCCCGTCATCAACTCGCCATCATCTCGTCATCATCTCGTCATCATCTCGTTATCATCTCGTTATCATCTCGTTATCATCTCGTTATCATCTCGACACCATCTCGTTATTATCTCGTTATCATCTCGTTATCATCTCGTCATCATCTCATCATCATCTCGTCATCATCTCGTCATCATTTCGTCATCATTTCGTCATCATCTCGTCATCATCTCGTCATCATCTCGTCATCATCTCGTCATCATCTCGTCACCATCTCGTCATCGTCATGTCATCTGGTCATCATCTCGTCACCATCTCGTCATCGTCTCGTCATCTCGTCACCGTCTCGTCATCTCGTCACCATCTCATCATCTCGTCATCATCTCGTCAGCATCTCATCATCATCTCGTCATCATCTCGTCATCATATCGTCATCATATCGTCATCATCTCGTCATCATCTCGTCATCATCTCGTCATCATCTTGTCATCATCTCGTCATCATCTCGTCATCATCTCGTCACCATCTCGTCATCATCTCGTCATCATCTTGTCATCATATCGTCATCATCTCGTCATCATCTCGTCATCATCTCGTCATCATCTCGTCATCATCTCGTCATCATCTCGTCATCATCTCGTCAACATCTCGTCATCATCTCGTCATCATCTCGTCATCTGGTCATCGGGTCATCTGGTCATCTGGTCATCTGGTCATCTAGTCATCTGGTCATCTGGTAATCTGGTCATCATCTCGTCATCATCTCGTCATCACCTCGTCATCATCTCGTCATCAACTTGTCATCATCTCGTCGTCATCTCGTCATCATCTCGTCATCATCTCGTCATCATCTCGTCATCATCTCGTCATCTTCTCTTCATCTCCTCGTCATCATCTCGTCGTCATCTCGTCATCATCTCGTCATCATCTCGTCATCATCTCGTCATCTTCTCGTCATCTTATCGTCAGCTCCTCGTCATCTTCTCGTCATTATCTCGTTATTATCTCGTCATCATCTCTTCATCTTCTCGTTATTATCTCGTCATCATCTCTTCATCTTCTCGTTATTATCTCGTCATCATCTCGTTGTCATCTCGTCATTATCTCGTCATCATCTCGTCATCATCTCGTCATCATCTCGTCATCATCTCGTCATCTCGTCTCCTTGTCATCTCGTCACCGTATCACCTTGTCATCTCGTCATCTCGTCATCTCGTTATCTGGTCATCTGGTCATCTGGTCATCTGTCCATCTGGTCGACTGGTCATCCGGTCATCTGGTCATCTGGTCATCTGGTCTTCTGGTCATCTGGTCATCGCCTCATCTGGTTATCTCGTCATCTCATCATCTGGTCATCTGGTCATCTAGTCATCTGGTCATCTGGTCATCCGGTCATCTTGTCATCTCGTCATCATCTCGTCATTACCTCGTTATCATCTCGTCATCAACTTGTCATCATCTCATCGTCATCTTGTCATCATCTCGTCATCATCTCGTCATCATCTCGTCATCATCTCGTCATCATCTCGTCATCTTCTCTTCATCTCCTCGTCATCATCTCGTCGTCATCTCGTCATCATCTCGTCATTATCTCGTCATCATCTCGTCATCTTCTCGTCATCTTATCGTCAGCTTCTCGTCATCTTCTCGTCCTTATCTCGTTATTATCTCGTCATCATCTCGTCATCATCCCGTCATCTTCTCGTTATTATCTCGTCATCATCTCGTCGTCATCTCGTCATTATCTCGTCATCATCTCGTCATCATCTCGTCATCATATCGTCGTCTCGTCTCCTTGTCATCTCGTAACCTTATCACCTTGTCATCTCGTCATCTCGTCATCTCGTCATCTCGTCATCTCGTCATCTGGGCATCTGGTCATCTGGTCATCTGATCATCTGGTCATCCGGTCATCTGGTCATCTAGTCATCCGGTCATCTGGTCATCTGGTCATCTTGTCATCTCGTCATCATCTCGTCATCAACTCGCCATCATCTCGTCATCATCTCGTCATCATCTCGTCATCATCTCGTCAACTCGTCTTCTCATCATCATCTCGTCATCTGGTCATCTGGTCATTTGGTCATCTAGTCATCTGGTCATCTCGTCATCATGTCGTCATCATCTCGTCATCATCTCGTCATCATCTCGTCATCATCTCGTCATCATCTCGTCATCATCTCGTCATTTCGTCATCTGGTCATCTAGTCATCTGGTCATCTAGTCATCTGGTCATCTGGTCATCTAGTCATCTGGTCATCTAGTCATCTGGTCATCTGGTCATCTAGTCAACTGGTCATCTGGTCATCATCTCGTCGTCATCTCGTCGTCATCTCGTCATCATCTCGTCATCATCTCGTTACATCTCGTCATCTTCTAGTCATCTGGTCCCCTGGTCATCTGGTCCTCTGGTCATCTAGTAATCTGGTCATCTATTCATCTGGTCATCTAATCATCTGGTCATCTGGTCATCTCGTCATCATCTCGTCATCATCTCGTCATCAACTCGTCATCAACTCGTCATCATCTCGTCATCATCTCGTCACCATCTCGTTATTATCTCGTTATCATCTCGTTATCATCTCGTCATCATCTCGTCATCATCTCGTCATCATCTCGTCATCATCTCGTCGTCATCTCGTCATCATCTCGTCATCATCTCGTCATCATCTCGTCATCATCTTGTCATCATCTCGTCATCATCTCGTCATAATCTCGTCATAATCTCGTCATAATCTCGTCATCATCTCGTCATCATCTCGTCATTATCTCGTCATCATCTCGTCATCATCTCGTCATCATTTCGTCATCATCTCGTCGTCATCTCGTCATCATCTCGTCATCTTCTCGTCATCTTCTCGTCATCTTCTCGTCATCATCTCGTCATCTCGTCTTCTCGTCATTATCTCGTCATCTGGTTATCTGGTCATCTGGTCATCTAGTGATCTGGTCATCTAGTGATCTGGTCATCTCGTCATCATCTCGTCATCATGTCGTCATCATCTCGTCATCATCTCGTCATCATCTCGTCATCATCTCGTCATCATCTCGTCATCATCTCGTCATCATCTCGTCATTTCGTCATCTGGTCATCTAGTCATCTTGTCATCTAGTCATCTGGTCATCTGGTCATCTAGTCATCTGGTCATCTAGTCATCTGGTCATCTGGTCATCTAGTCATCTGGTCATCTGGTCATCATCTCGCCGTCATCTCGTCATCATCTCGTCATCATCTCGTTACATCTCGTCATCTTCTAGTCATCATCTCGTCATCTGGTCATCTGGTCATCTGGTCTCCTGATCATCTGGTCATCTGGTCATCTAGTAATCTGGTCATCTAGTCATCTGGTCATCTAGTCATCTGGTCATCTCGTCATCATCTCGTCATCATCTCGTCATCATCTCGTCATCATCTCGTCATCATCTCGTCATCATCTCGTCATCATCTAGTCATCATCTTGCCATCTTCCCGTCATATTCTCGTCATCATCTCGTCATTTCGTCATCTGGTCATCTAGTCATCTGGTCATCTAGTCATCTGGTCATCTGGTCATCTAGTCATCTGATCATCTAGTCATCTAGTCATCTGGTCATCTAGCCATCTGGTCATCTGGTCATCATCTCGTCGTCATCTCGTCGTCATCTCGTCATCATCTCGTCATCATCTCGTCATCATCTCGTCATCATCTCGTCATCATCTCGGCATCATCTCGCCATCTTCTCGTCATCTTCTCGGAATCTTCCCGTCATATTCTCGTCATCATCTCGTCATTTCGTCATCTGGTCATCTAGTCATCTGCTCATCTAGTCATCTGGTCATCTGGTAATCTAGTCATCTGGTCATCTAGTCATCTGGTCATCTGGTCATCTAGTCATCTGGTCATCTGGTCATCATCTCGTCGTCATCTCGTCATCATCTCGTCATCATCTCGTTACATCTCGTCATCTTCTAGTCATCTGGTCTCCTGGTCATCTGGTCATCTGGTCATCTAGTAATCTGGTCATCTAGTCATCTGGTCATCATCTCGTCATCATCTCGTCATCAACTCGTCATCATCTCGTCATCATCTCGTCATCATCTCGTCATCATCTTGTCATTATCTCGTAATCATCCCGTCATCAACTCGCCATCATCTCGTCATCATCTCGTCATCATCTCGTTATCATCTCGTTATCATCTCGTTATCATCTCGTTATCATCTCGACACCATCTCGTTATTATCTCGTTATCATCTCGTTATCATCTCGTCATCATCTCATCATCATCTCGTCATCATCTCGTCATCATTTCGTCATCATTTCGTCATCATCTCGTCATCATCTCGTCATCATCTCGTCATCATCTCGTCATCATCTCGTCACCATCTCGTCATCGTCATGTCATCTGGTCATCATCTCGTCACCATCTCGTCATCGTCTCGTCATCTCGTCACCGTCTCGTCATCTCGTCACCATCTCATCATCTCGTCAGCATCTCATCATCATCTCGTCATCATATCGTCATCATATCGTCATCATCTCGTCATCATCTCGTCATCATCTCGTCATCATCTCGTCATCATCTTGTCATCATCTCGTCATCATCTTGTCATCATATCGTCATCATCTCGTCATCATCTCGTCATCATCTCGTCATCATCTCGTCATCATCTCGTCATCATCTCGTCAACATCTCGTCATCATCTCGTCATCATCTCGTCATC
Source organism: Dyspetes luteomarginatus (assembly GCA_963669185.1). Classification (NCBI taxonomy): domain Eukaryota; kingdom Metazoa; phylum Arthropoda; class Insecta; order Hymenoptera; family Ichneumonidae; genus Dyspetes; species Dyspetes luteomarginatus. The sequence goes on from OY769904.1 coordinate 13,931,996, forward strand.
TGGTCATCGGGTCATCTGGTCATCTGGTCATCTGGTCATCTAGTCATCTGGTCATCTGGTAATCTGGTCATCATCTCGTCATCATCTCGTCATCACCTCGTCATCATCTCGTCATCAACTTGTCATCATCTCGTCGTCATCTCGTCATCATCTCGTCATCATCTCGTCATCATCTCGTCATCATCTCGTCATCTTCTCTTCATCTCCTCGTCATCATCTCGTCGTCATCTCGTCATCATCTCGTCATCATCTCGTCATCATCTCGTCATCTTCTCGTCATCTTATCGTCAGCTCCTCGTCATCTTCTCGTCATTATCTCGTTATTATCTCGTCATCATCTCTTCATCTTCTCGTTATTATCTCGTCATCATCTCTTCATCTTCTCGTTATTATCTCGTTGTCATCTCGTCATTATCTCGTCATCATCTCGTCATCATCTCGTCATCATCTCGTCATCTCGTCTCCTTGTCATCTCGTCACCGTATCACCTTGTCATCTCGTCATCTCGTCATCTCGTTATCTGGTCATCTGGTCATCTGGTCATCTGTCCATCTGGTCGACTGGTCATCCGGTCATCTGGTCATCTGGTCATCTGGTCTTCTGGTCATCGCCTCATCTGGTTATCTCGTCATCTCATCATCTGGTCATCTGGTCATCTAGTCATCTGGTCATCTGGTCATCCGGTCATCTTGTCATCTCGTCATCATCTCGTCATTACCTCGTTATCATCTCGTCATCAACTTGTCATCATCTCATCGTCATCTTGTCATCATCTCGTCATCATCTCGTCATCATCTCGTCATCATCTCGTCATCTTCTCTTCATCTCCTCGTCATCATCTCGTCGTCATCTCGTCATCATCTCGTCATTATCTCGTCATCATCTCGTCATCTTCTCGTCATCTTATCGTCAGCTTCTCGTCATCTTCTCGTCATTATCTCGTTATTATCTCGTCATCATCTCGTCATCATCCCGTCATCTTCTCGTTATTATCTCGTCATCATCTCGTCGTCATCTCGTCATTATCTCGTCATCATCTCGTCATCATCTCGTCATCATATCGTCGTCTCGTCTCCTTGTCATCTCGTAACCTTATCACCTTGTCATCTCGTCATCTCGTCATCTCGTCATCTCCTCATCTGGGCATCTGGTCATCTGGTCATCTGATCATCTGGTCATCCGGTCATCTGGTCATCTAGTCATCTGGTCATCTGGTCATCTGGTCATCTTGTCATCTCGTCATCATCTCGTCATCAACTCGCCATCATCTCGTCATCATCTCGTCATCATCTCGTCATCATCTCGTCATCATCTCGTCAACTCGTCTTCTCATCATCATCTCGTCATCTGGTCATCTGGTCATTTGGTCATCTAGTCATCTGGTCATCTCGTCATCATGTCGTCATCATCTCGTCATCATCTCGTCATCATCTCGTCATCATCTCGTCATCATCTCGTCATTTCGTCATCTGGTCATCTAGTCATCTGGTCATCTAGTCATCTGGTCATCTGGTCATCTAGTCATCTGGTCATCTAGTCATCTGGTCATCTGGTCATCTAGTCAACTGGTCATCTGGTCATCATCTCGTCGTCATCTCGTCGTCATCTCGTCATCATCTCGTCATCATCTCGTTACATCTCGTCATCTTCTAGTCATCTGGTCCCCTGGTCATCTGGTCCTCTGGTCATCTAGTAATCTGGTCATCTAGTCATCTGGTCATCTAATCATCTGGTCATCTGGTCATCTCGTCATCATCTCGTCATCATCTCGTCATCAACTCGTCATCAACTCGTTATCATCTCGTCATCATCTCGTCATCATCTCGTCACCATCTCGTTATTATCTCGTTATCATCTCGTTATCATCTCGTCATCATCTCGTCATCATCTCGTCATCATCTCGTCATCATCTCGTCGTCATCTCGTCATCATCTCGTCATCATCTCGTCATCATCTCGTCATCATCTTGTCATTATCTCGTCATCAACTCGTCATCATCTCGTCGTCATCTCGTCATCATCTCGTCATCATCTCGTCATTATCTCGTCATCAACTCGTCATCATCTCGTCGTCATCTCGTCATCATCTCGTCATCATCTCGTCATCATCTCGTCATCATCTCGTCATCTGGTCATCTGGTCATCCGGTCTCCTGGTCATCTGGTCATCTGGTCATCTAGTCATCTGGTCATCTGGTCATCTCGTCATCATCTCGTCATCATCTCGTCATCATCTCGTCATCTTCTCGTCGTTTCGTCATCTGGTCATCTGGTCATCTGGTCATCTAGTCATCTGGTCATCTAGTCATCTGGTCATCTAGTCATCTGGTCATCTAGTCATCTGGTCATCTGGTCATCATCTCGTCGTCATCTCGTCATCATCTCGTCATCATCTCGTCGTCATCTCGTCATCATCTCGTCATCATCTCGTCATCATCTCGTCATCATCTCGTCATCATCTCGTCATCATCTCGTCATCATCTCGTCATCATCTCGTCATCTTCTCGTCATCATCTCGTCGTCATTTCGTCATCATCTCGTCATCATCTCGTCGTCATTTCGTCATCATCTCGTCGTCATCTCGTCATCATCTCGTCATCTTCTCTTCATCTTCTCGTCATCATCTCGTCATCTCGTCATCTCGTCATCATCTCGTCATCTGGTCATCTGGTCATCTGGTCATCTAGTCATCTGGTCATCTCGTCATCATCTCGTCATCAACTCGTCATCATCTCGTCATCATCTCGTCATCATCTCGTCATTATCTCGTAATCATCCCGTCATCAACTCGCCATCATCTCGCGCAAGCAGAGAAATAAATACCAAATACGGTGGTAAATATTGTTGCCAGCATCTCTATACATATTTGCGTATCACAGTTCGGCCAATCTTGACTTAAGTCCGTCCCGGACTTCGATCTATACATATACATATAAAATCATGGCTTATGAATCGAATTAAAGTATTTACGACTTTTTATCGCAACCTCGGTTGGTTTCTCCCATTTCCTTTTGTCTCCAGGGATTTTCGTTAGTACGCCAGGGTTTCTTATTTGATGCTTCCCACACTTCGCTGTATGGTCTTTGTGTAGCTTGAAAATTTTCGACGTCAGTGATTTTCGGTTTTCAAGTTTTCAAGTTTTTCAAGTTTTTTCGACAGTTATATGGTTCTTCTCGTCGTGATATTTTCTCATAACATGGACGATCATGCCCACAACGATTTATTATATTACGTCTCAGAAGACGTAATATAATAAATCGTTGTTGTGTTTGCGGTAGACCAGTCCGTTGCGCATTTCGTATTTCTTGTCCTCGCAATTCTCGAGTCTCGTTTTCAGCTCTTTTATGATCGGATCGTGTTTTTGACTTAACGATAGATTCAACTCAAACTCAAGATAACCATCTTCGATCGTGTGCACAATGCATTTGCGACTCAGAGCATCCACATGCTGCATTCGATTTCCGGACCTGTGTTCAATGTCGTAATCATAGTTTTGGAGTTCTAGAGCCCACCTTGCAATTCGTGGGTTTATTTCCTTTTTGTCGAGGGTCATCTTCAGAGAATTACAATCGGTGAAGATCTTAAACTTAATACCCTGAAGATAGACCCTGAATCGTCTCAAAGCGTATATTATGGACAAAGTCTCCAACTCAAAACTATGATATCGGCTTTCGGGGTCCGTCGTACGTTTCGAGAAATAAAAGATCGGATGATATTTCAGATCCGACTAGCGCTGAACCAAAATCGCCCCAACTAAATCCATGCGAACTGGCATCGAAATGTAACTCTGTCAAATCGTGCGGGCAGTAGATGCTGAGAATCGATGCCTTCACGAAACTAAATTTCAACTTTTTGAACGACTCTAACTCTTTGTCACCGAACTCGAATTTCGCATTCTTTTTTAGGAGCGCGTAAAGCGGCCTTGCAATCACCGAAAACGCCTCTATAAATTTCCAAAAATACGAGCCCATGCCCAAAAATCGCTGCACACTGCGAATATCATGCAGCGCGGGGTAGTTCGAAACTGCCGCCACGCCGTCATCGTTTGGACTCACTCCATCCTCGGAAACTTTATATCCGAGGTATTCGATCTCGGTGAACATAAATTTGCATTTATCGAGACGAAGCTCGAGTCTGTTAGCTACGAGCAACTCAAGTACGGATCTCAAAACCTCCATATGGTGGCTAAGGGTCTTTGTAGCGTTAAGGAAGTCATCCATATATGCGACAACGTCTCCGTTCGCTATCGGTTTTGCAAGGATTTCATTTAGCCATTTTTGAAATCTTGTTGGAGCAGTTTTTAGACCGAATGACATTTTAAGTTACTCAAACTGACCGCAAGGTGTAACGAAAGCGGCATATTTAATCGACTCTTCAGAAACAAAGACGTGATGAAATCCGTCCTTGAGTTCGAGCAGACTATAATATTTTTTCCCGTTCAACACGTCAAGCTGATCTTCGATCAGGGGTAGTGGATAATTATCGCGCAGTGTAACTTTATTTAGTGAACGATAGTCCACGCATATCCGAGTTTCACTATTTTTTTTTTTGACAAGGACAATCGGTGACGCGTACTCGGAGGTGCTCTCTCTAATTACTTCTTTTGACAGGAGTCCGTTCAGTATCTCACGACGTCTCTCTTTTCGGCAAACGACAATCTACGCGCGGGAACGTGAAACGGTTCGTGATCGCGCAACAGCAATTTGATCTCGGCTTTTGTTTTCGGGGTATTTGGCCGCTTGGCTTGAATATATTTGACGCAAAATATCTCTCTAAGCTCCGACTGAATAGTGGCGGGGATCTTTGGATTTCTATTCAATGAGTCGGTTTCGTCGTCTCGTAATCCCGACGCGGCAATGTTCATTATCTCCATGAAGTTTTTTTCATACTCCACCGGCTTTACGTTAAGACTAAAACCAAGAAGCTTTAGCGTATCACGGCCCAAAAGCGCGGGGGATGACATCGTGTTATCGGGAACGACTAGCAAACGAGCATTTCTTACCGAGTTTCCGCCTATAGAGATATTCAATTCAACTGTTCCAAGTACGACCAGGTGACTGCTATTTATTCCAAAAAATCTGTAACCTGAATCGCCCGCTGGGTCGATCGCATCGCGCGGGATATATTGTATTTCGATAAGGCTCACCGCGCTACCAGTTCCATTAGAATTCCCTACCGACCACTTGATGTTAATACCGTGAGAAAATAGATCATACGTGACTCGTTGGTAAAACTCATCTTCGATGTTCAATATTTCGTCCACATTGTCGACTCGTCTGTTGCTGCGTTGTGGGCAATCTTTTGCTCGATGACCCGTCTCGTGGCAGATGAAGCATGTTTCCTTGTCCTTCTTTGGGGAAGGGCAATTCGTTTGCAGATGACCTTCCTTGTTGCAATTATAACATCTTCTCGTACGCCGATCGTCGTTGTTCAATAATTTCAAGAATCTCGTCTCATTCTTCTCCTTAGCCTCGGTTTGCCTTGCTCGATTTTCTGCATCTGGGCGTAGGGAGATTTTCTCGAAAGCTTCGAGGAGAGACGTCTGTGACTCGAAGTTCTGTAGACGAGCTTGACTCTGTAAGTGTGAGTCCGGAATTCCCTCTATAAGGTAATCAGTGATGAAGATCAGTGGCTGTCGGGACACGATTTGCCAATATAACCTTGCCGTGATAATATTCACTGAATTGCTCGTGAGTCCGTCATTTTCTTTCTTCGAACTGTTTTCGAAGTATCACTTTGTTCACTCGATGATCGAACATTTTCCGAAGTTCCTCGATGAGCTGAACAAAACTAAGCTGGACATTTTCAGGCCTTGAGTGAAAGCACCTCAACGCCTTCTCTTTTAACTTTGATACCACAAGAATTCTCGCTGTGGCATCGTCGAGGAGGTAAGTCTCTTTAATAAGTTGCAATTGTTTTGACCATTGAGAAAAAGTATCACTGGTACCATTAAATGCACTTAAAAGATCTCCGAGCATCTTTATGTTGACGCCGGTTCTCTCCGACTTCCACCCGCGTATGTGGACGTTCTTCCCCTCTGAATCGCCAAATTATCGCCAATTGGCGATTCTCATTGCGGGCCAACTCCAGCTCTCTCCGAAGCACCGCTCGTTCTCGGCGCAATAATTCCATCTCACGTTGTACGAGGTCATTCCCGTCGCTAGCTTCCGAGTAGACGTTATTTGCACCTGTAACACTTTTCCGAGCTCCTTCGCTCTCGTGTGTCGTATCATCGTTGGACTCTTTCAACGAATCATCGATCGGATCAGGAGTTTGTATCCGTATTCGGCCTTCGTACCGCTGGGCGGTAGTCCGAGATCTCGAAGAATCTCCCTCAATTCAGCCGCTTGGAAACTTCCAGGGTCTTTCATTTTCTTTATTCAATACGCACTTCGTGTAGAATATCACAACAAATAAAATTCGTCTCGCGCTCACTCGACGCGTAATAAGACCTGTGCCGTTCTCTGTCAACTATCCCGCGAGTACACAACACACACACAAAACAGTTCGACCATACACGTCACGACGTAAATACGATCACGCGTAATACGAACCGGCTTGGACCTTGAACGAAATCCCAAAATGATCGAACAAGTCACTTGAACACTTTATCGACCGCAACATCTTCTTACGTTGATAACAGCAGCTATACCGACTCTCGAACTCGCGTAACTCTTCTAGTTTCAGATACGAGGCGTAACGGTTGTCCCGGAAATGCGTATAAAGGACCACCTTGAATTCGATCGAGGATCACGTAACGTCCGTTTGACCATTTTCTTTTCTCTCTTTTTTTTTTTTTTTTCGATCTCGCAATTTCGTCGGTATACGAATTTCTCACGACACGCACAGTTTATGCGAATTCATGAAAATTCTACCGCATGTTTCCTCAATCGTGGTTTTTTCCATCGCGATTTTCTACTTTTCGGGCTTACGTGGAACACTCGTTCATATATCGTGTTGGCGCAATTTACGATCCGAAACAGTACGCAAAACAATGAGACCGTTGATGACTTATTTTTCGCCATACTTCTCGCGACTCGCCACGTGCGCTTGTTTAACGGTTACGCGATAATATGGACGCCATGTTTCACCGTCCCGACTCGCGAATGCTCCATGTAATTTTAATTATGGATGTGAGAAAATACTGTAAGGTTATGAGTTCGATCCCACTTCTGATCTTGTTAGGGTCTTCTTTGAGGATCAATAAGGATGGATAGCAATTGAAACTCGTGCACCGAATTTTGATGAATGAAAGTCTTTATTATGGATATAACGTGTTCTCCTAGTACGTGATCTGGTCGAACTGACGAGAGCATTACTCGTCATAACCGTCGTTACAATTTTACAAAGCGAGTGTACGATAATCATAATAGTGTCTCGATATTGAGACGTGGCCAGACAGAGAAATAAATACCAAATACGGTGGTAAATATTGTTGCCACCATTTATAGAGATGGTGGCCACAATATATGTATAGACATATTTGCGTATCACAATCTCGTCATCATCCCGTCATCTCTCGTCATCTCGTCATCTCGCGTCATCTCGTCATCTCGCGTCATCTCGTCATCTCGCGTCTTCTCATCATCTCGCGTCATCTCGTCATCTGGTCATCTCGTCATTTCGTCATGTCATCTCGCCATCTCGTCATCATCTCGCCATCTCGTCATCATCTTGCCATCTCGTCATCATCTTGTCATCTCGTCATCTCGTCATCTTGTCATTTCGTCATGTCATCTCGCCATTTCGTCATCTCGTCATCGTGTTGAAAATAAAAAGTTATCTACAAACTCATTTCAACTGAAAATATCACCATAAATTTTAATTGAATTTTTGTAATTTGAGTTTTATCCGTAAGCGAAGTTTATATAATTAATATTTATAACCATTTGAAAAGAAAGTATTCCGTACAAAAACATTTTAATTAAAATTATGACCCAAAATCTTGATTGAATTTTTGTAGTCAAGTTTTATTTGTGAGAGAAGTCTGTATCATTAAATTTTATAACTAATTGAAAATAGAAATTATCCTACAACTTGAACTACAAACTTGAACTACAAAATTTCAATTGAATTTTTGTAGTTCAAGTTTCATTCGTAAGAGAAGTTTGTAAATAAATTTTCATGACCAGTTGAACATAAAAATTTTCCTACAAAATTATTTCAACCCAAATGATCACATGATTAATTGAAAATGTTTTCAATTAAAATTATCACCCTGAATATTAATTAGATTTTTGTAGTTCGATTTTTATCCGTTAGAGAAGGCTTTATATCTATATTCCATAACGGATTGAAAATAAGCTACGAAATCATATCGGCTAAAGTTATTACCCTAAAATTTAATTAAGCTTTTAATTTTAAGGTTCATTCGTAACAGAAGTATGTATAATCAAATTTCATTGCTAGATGAAAATGAAAAATTTCCTACAAGATTTCAACACAAATTGTCACCGTAAAATTTAATTTAATTTTTGCAGTTTAGGTTATGATCGTAAAGGAAGTCTGTAAAATTAAATTTCATAACCAATTGAAACTAAAAAAAATCCTACAATTCAATTGAAATTATCACCATAAAATTGAATGAATTTTTTGTAGTTTCATCCGTAAAAGATAAAGTATAAGTATAATAAAATTTCATAACTAATTGAAAATAAAATTTATTTCAACTAAAATCGTCACCCTAAATTTAAAGAAACGTTGTGTTTCTAACTCGTATTTATTAACACCCGTACTACCGAGGTAGCTGGCTGTCCGCCTGGCTCCTCGCTTACCATCCGAGGAAGCTTGCCTTCTGCCTGGCTCCTCGTCTACCATCCGAGGTAGCTGGCTGTCCACCTGGCTCCTCGCTTACCATCCGAGGAAGCTTGCCTTCTGCCTGGCTCCTCGTCCACCATCCGAGGTAGCTGGCTGTCCGCCTGGCTCCTCGCTTACCATCCGAGGAAGCTTGCCTTCTGCCTGGCTCCTCGTCTACCATCCGAGGTAGCTGGCCTTCGACGGGCTCCTCGCTGTGTCTTCGAAAGTCACAAAGGGCAGGAAAACGCCGCGCTGCGCACATCGGTCGCCATCAGAACCTGACGGGGCAGCCGTTGCGTCACCCAACGATCGAGCGGCTCGGGAAGGAAAAACAACATCAGCAGCAAACAACGACAAATGCCGGTGATGAGCCCTAACTCGTAAAAGATAAGCTCTGTTTTATCAACTTTTCTCTTTTGCTCGTAGGCTCCGAAGCTTGTGTTCTCGCTCCTTTGGCTGCCGCCGTGGAAGCATGGTGCGAAGGAGGGTGTGCCCCGACCTATACCAGCCGTCTCTACACCGGGCTACACTGCGCGAACGGACTAGCCTTGGGTCCCTACCACGGGAGGTGGTGTTTTCGATCAATACGCGACGATTAGTGATTTCATAAAAAAAATCGGCGTTTCAACCGCCGCAAATATGCTTGTTTCTCGTCGAAACGCATGATTTTATTGCTTTTTCATGAAGTTCAATGTTTTCCATCAGTCGTAAGCAAAAAATGCGACTTCGCGAAATATTCTTCGTTTTATTGGCTAAAAACGCTGCGTTTTCAACGAATAGCATGAATTTCTGCCATTTTCATAAATGGCAGAAATAAATTCCATGTTGTCGATCGATCATAAGCGAAATTTGGTGATTTCACAAAAAAATAGTCGTTTTACTGCACACAGAGCTATATCTGTTTTTTCGTTTAAATGCTAGAATTTACGGTTTTTCCATGAAAAATAACGTTTTTGAATTGTTCTCGACGCGAATTCGTGTTTGTTCAGCAGAAATTGTGACCGCTAAGAGCGCCTGTTTTTTCTCGGAACGATTGGTGATTTCATAAAAAATTCGGCGTTTCAACCACTAAATACGTTTGTTTTTCGTCGAAACGCATGGATTGTGTTTTTTATTGTTTTCGATCAGTCATGAGCGGAAATTTTTGATTCCACTGAAAATTTGTCGTTTAACCGCAAAAAAGGCTCGACTTTCGTTCAAATGCTAGAATTTCTTGTTTTCCCATGAAAATTAAAGTTCGTGAACATTGCTCAGCGAAAAATCATATTTTTCAGCAGAGGGTCGTGGTTCTAACTGCTAAAATAGCTCATTTTAGTTTAAATGCGTCGTCTTTTCATGAAAAAAACATTCTCCACCACTTCTCAGTAGAAATGGAAACTATCAGAAATGCGAAGTTTCAACCACTAAAAACGCTCGTTTTTCGTTAAAAGCATGAATATCTTACATTTCCATGAACATCCATGTTTTCGATCATTTATAAGGAAAATTTGTAACTTCACTAAAAATTCGTCGTTTTAATCGCTAAAAGCGTTCCGTTTCTGTCGAAATTTCCGAATTTCTGGCTTTCTCATGAAATTTAATGTTTTCGAAGAATACGCGATAAATGAGTAATTTCCTCTCCATGAAATTCAATGTTTTCCATCACTCGTAAGCGAAAATTGCGACTTGACAAAAAATTCGTTGTAAAAACGCTCCGTTCGAGACGAAGGCATGAATTTTTTGAATTATCATGAAATTTAATATTTTCGATGAATACGCGACAAATTGGTGATTTCACAAAAAATACTACGTTTGAACTGCTAAATACGTTCATTTTCGTCGCAAAGCATGAATTTGAAGCTTTTTCATGTTTTCGATGATTCTTAATTCCACCAAAAATTTTGCGTTTAACTGTAAAAAAATGATCGATTTTCGTTCAAATGCTAGGATTTCATGTTTTCCCATGAAAATTAAAGTTTGTGAACATTGCTCAGCGAAACATCGTGTTTTTGAACAGAAAGTCGTTCTGACCGCTGAGAACGCTCATTTTCGTTTAAATGCATTGATTTCATGCCTTTCCATGAAAAAAAACATTCTCCACGAGTCTCTCAGTAGAAATTGTAACCATCAAAAATGCGAAGTTTCAACCACTAAAAACGCTCGTTTTTCGTTGAAAGCATGCATAATCTTACATTTACATGAACATCCACGTTTTCGATCATTTATAAGGAAAATTTCTGACTTCACTAAAAATTCGTCGTTTTTATCCGTAAAAACGTTCTGTTTCTGCCGTGTTTAGAAAAGTCTATTACTTTTCTAATCCTCCGCGGGATGCCCTCAGCTCTCGGGAGACCTTTTCACGAGACCCTTCGGGTTCGAGACTTCTAACTTCCGCCCCCGATTCGGCCCCTGTTTCTAGCCGGCACGGCCATGCAAATCAGTTTCGGTTCGGCTTCAGCAAGTAAAGCTTCGCGTTCTTCTATAAGCCTACTTCAAGTCTTCTGTGAACTTCTCTCTATATCAGTCATATCGAGTGAATCTATTTTGCTTCTTGGCGATTTACGCCCGCCAAGTCGTGCGATATATTTACGGGTCACTTCATGCAATAACAAGGTCTCTTCTTGAAAACGATAATCGGTGAAAACGATACGAACGATGTGCTACTTCTCTACGAGTGCGATTCACTGTCCAATACCGACCAGTGAAGGCAAACACTCGTTCTATGAGCCATTGTAATATTAAACTGTGATATCGAATTATCGTTAACTTCGTGCCTCTTTGTTTTATTTCTCGCCATTTCTCCCAACAATTTATTCATCCTAGTTCCCAACTTCGTCAACGGCAATTTTCAAACATTTTGGTCCTTCGAGCCGGATAGGGAAAAGGGAATAATTCATCGGGAAAGTGCGAGAATTCAGGTAAAGCATCCACGTGTAGTGCGACGCAATTATTTCGACCACGCGGTGGCTCAACAAGTGGCTATCGCTTCGTCTCCTTTGTGCGGGCATTCGTAGTTTCGTGCGGGTCGTGTGTGTTGCGCTCTCTCTCTCTCTCTCTCGCACGACGCTCGTGCATCGCGCCGTCTCTCTCGCTCTTCTTCGCGGACTCTTCGTTCTCACGATCTCGCGCGTGGGTGGTTGCCAGTCGTGGCCATTTTCGATTCAAGACGCGCTCGCTGGTCTCTTCTCGGTCTCCTCTTTGTGCGGATCTTCGTGCGCTTCGCTCACACCGTGCTCGGTCTCTCTCGCACGCACGGGTGGCGCTTTCGGTGTATTGGGGCAGTGCGGGTCACCCCGGGAGAAGACGTGAACGGTGATTTCCAGTGTCGGCCATCTTTCGATTCTTCCCTCTCTACCAGTGCGCGTCTCGAGTTCTCGGTCTCCGCTTTGTGCGGATCTTCGCGCTCTTTGCTCCGCTCAAGCTGCGCCCACGAGTGCGCGACGTGAACGTGACTTCTCAGTGTCGGCCATTTGCATTCGTTCTACATCGTGCGCGCGTGTGCTTCGTCAGCCGTCGGTCGTTTTCGGGACTCTTCGTGCTGCGACGGTGACGTTTCGGGTCTCTTCTTTGTGCCGATCTTCGTGGTGTGCCTTCGCATACTCTCGCGCGCTTTTGACAGTTCACTCGCGTAACGAAGCGCATCTTCGAGCTTCTCAGCACGTACCAATGCATCGGGACATTGGCTGAGAAGTCCCTGCAGGCAGACATACGGAATACTTCGCGCGCGCTCGCAACCACTCGGCTCGACCTTCTTGAGGTGAACTGAACGCGGTTCCAGGCAGAACACTTGGCTCTTCTTGATTTAAATTGCGACAATCTTGCCGACCTTGACTACTTCAAAAACGGCGTCGAGGCGAGTTGCCAGCAGGCTTACGAGGATGCCAAGGTCAAACTTCTTTTGGTGAAGGAGCACTTCGACCGATCGGAACCAACGGGCGCACATCTGGCCGACATTTCGGCAATCGGTCATTCTTCGACACAACGCAGGGCGCTTCCGGACATTCAATTGCCCACTTTCGATGGAGCACTTCATGAATGGCGTTCATTCCACGATCTTTTCGTCGCCATCGTCGGCAACAACCCAGAGCTAACCGCCGTGGAAAAAATGCACTACCTTCGGACTTCGATTCGTTGCGATGCAGCTCAGCTCATCTCCAATTTGCCGGTTTCTGCCGAATCCTTCGTGGCAGCATGGGACATTCTCATCGCCCGTTACGAGAATAAACGCATGCTCATCGCTGCTCAATTGGACCGCTTCTTTGGGATGCCGTGTGTGACCACTCGTTCGGCGAAGTCGTTGAGAACCTCCGAAGTGGTGTTGAGGAGCGTGTCTCAACACGCTCCTCAACACCACTTCGGAGGTTCTCAACGCGCTCACTTTCTTAAGTGTTCCCATTGATTCATGGGACATCATTCTGAGCCATTTCATCGGATCTCGTCTCGATCAGCATCTTCGTGAGCAATGGGAGCTCAATCAAGGTGCGTCAACTGAGCCAGCTACCCTTGAGGCACTTCGGGTCTTTCTTCGAACTCGAGCTCGAGCTCTCGAGAGTATTGAAACCGGTTCCTCTTCTTCCTCTTCACGATCGGCGTCTTTGGCTAGAGGGTCCTCCACTTCGGGCACTTCTTCACGGCAAGCGCGACAATCGTATTCTGCTCAGGTCGCTTCCACCACTAACACGGCTCCGGCCCTTTCAGATGAGGATGCCGCGACACTTCGAGCCATGAGAGCTGCCGCGCTCACCGCAACGGAACCACTTCGACCGGCCGGCTAAGCTACGCAATGCTGCCACTTCTGCTTGGAGGGTCACTTCATCGCGTCATGCCCTCGTTTTCGACGAAAGACACCCGAGGAAAGGCGAAAGATTGCAGTCCAACGGCGCTTATGCTTCAACTGCCTCGGACCCCACTCGGCTGCCAACTGTTGCGTCACCGGACGATGCTGCGTGTGTGAGGGCAAACACCACACGCTCATTCATATCTCGGCACCACCTTCAAAACCTCGGACATCTTCTACCGAGCCGATCGACACTTCGTCGCCAACAGAGCCTCAGGCTTGACTTGTCACACGTCACTTGAGCGACATATCGTCGCCTCTTCAGGACTCTTCGGCCACTTCATACACGAGCTGCACCTCCACTACAGCCGCTTCAGCTTCGAAACTAGCTGGTTTCGCAAACATTTCGTCTTCTTCGGAGCGAGTGCAGCTGCCTTCTGTATTGCTGGCCACCAGTCAAGCAATTGTCACGTCATCCTCGGACACTTCAAATCGTCTTCGCCTTCTGATTGATCCTGGCTCAGAAGTTTCATTCATATCGGAGCGTGTCGTTCAGCGTCTTCAACTCAACCGGATGGCTGCCTCTCTCAACATCGTCGGCATTGGCAGTCAGTCGGCGGGACGCACGCGGGGAGCGGTCACCTTCAAGCTCTCTTCTATTCACGATTCGACTGCATCCCCGACTTTCTAAGCCCGGGCCAATCGACGCGATTCTCAGCGCGTCTTCTCATCAAGCCTGACGTCATCAAGGGCCGAGCAACGGAGCCCATAGCTCAACTGACTTTCTCGGGTGGATAGTTCTCGGTCCTGTCAGTGCTTCGTCTTCAACTTCTATTCGTGCTCATCACACTTCAGCCGAGGATGACATCACTTCATTGTTAACGAAGTTTTGGGAGCAGGAGGAGATCCCCTCTGACTCAGCCACTACACCTGAGCCGGAGGCCTCCTTCTGTGAACATCACTTCCGAACAACGCATTCAAGGGACGCTTGAGGGCGGTATACGGTACGGCTTCCCTTCAAAACCGCACCTTCTGCTCTCGGTGACTCCTTCAAAGCAGCGGAACGATTTCTTCGCCTGCTTCAGCGGCGACATTCAACCAATGACAGTTACCGAGAACTGTATGAAGGATTTCTTCGAGAATACGAGGCATTGTCGCATATGTCTCGTGCTTCAACGGTCTCTTCGTCGAATCCAGCGTATTACCTCCCGCATCATGGTGTGTTTCGTGCTCACAGCACGACCACGAAACTTCGAGTCGTCTTCAACGGGTCGTGTAAGACGAGCAGTGGTGTCTCGCTCAACGACATTCTTCACGCGGGACCAAAACTTCAACAGGATACTTCAGACGTTCTTCTATGGATTCGACGGGATCGCTTCATTTTCGCAACGGACATCACCAAGATGTACCGTCAAATTCTGGTTCATCCAGATGATTGGGCTCTTCAGAGAATTCTATGGTTCGATTCAGACCAACGAATCGTGCCATATAATCTCACCACCATCACCTATGGCCTCATTTGTGCCCCCTTCCACGCCATGCAGGTCATGAACCAATTGGTACAGGACGAAGGACACAACTTCCTCATGGCTATTCTTCCTTTGACGAAAGGAAGATATGTCGATGACATCTTCGGTGGTGCAGATTCAACGGGGGAATTTCAGGAAATTGCCTGTCAACTGACAGCCATGTGCTCACGAGGGTGCTTTCCACTTCAAAAATGGTCCACAAATTCTTAAAAGACTCTTCACACGAGCGTTACTTCAAATCTTCAAAAGGACACGGTCACTATTCCCCCTGACGACGCCGGCGTCAAACTTATCGGCCTCGTGTGGAGCCCAACGGAAGACCACTTCAAATACACACTTCATTCTTCATTCGCCACCAAAGTTACAAAGCGCACGGTTCTTTCGGAAACGGCTCAACTATTTGACCCGTTAGGCTTCATTTCGCCCATCATCGTCATGGCAAAAATCTTCCTTCAAGAACTTTGGTTGGCCAAAATTCATTGGGATGACCTTCTTCCACCTTTACTTCAAAGAGAAGTAAACTTACTTCGCTTCAGAGAGAATCTAGCTGATCTTTCTCTCATTTCTCTTCCTCGGTGGCTTCAACTCGCACCCTCGTCAATGATCGAACTTCACGGATTTTCGGACGCTTCTCAGCTCGCAATTCAGCCGTGGTCTACCTTCGAACTACTTCTCCTGATGGCTCTTCTACGGTGATTCTTGTTTGCTCAAAAACCAAGGTAGCACCTCTCAAACGACTGACTATTCCTCGACTCGACTTCTTCTTTCACGGCTTCTACTATACGTTCAGAAGACACTCGAGCTTCAAGAAGCCCCAGTGTTCCTCTGGACAGACTCTTCAGTGACACTAACATGGATCCTTCGCATCCTTCAAGATGGAAGGACTTCGTCCAAAATCGAGTCACTTCAATCCAAGAAATCACGTCGCATGCGACGTGGCGCTTCATTTCGGGCAAGGAAAATCCCGCTGACTGCGCGTCACGCGGGCTTTCCCCACGTCAACTTTCACTTCACCAACTGTGGTGGCAAGGGTCACGGTGGCTCTCCCACCTTCCTTCACATTGGCCAGTCACTTCATTCGACACAGCAGCAGAGTGTTACCTCGAGCAACGCCCAGGTCTCGCCTTCATTTCTCTTCCAAAAGCCGCTCCAGCGGTTTGGGATCTTCTGGAACGGTATTCTACCTTCAATCGGCTTCTTAGAATCACTTCAATCTGCCAACGAGCAATAGCACGCTTCAAAAACCTTCCGAACTCTCCATTAGCCACCCCAATAACGCCGGGAGACCTGGAAACGGCAAAATTCTTCTGGATACGCCTCATTCAATCCGTCTACTTCACAGCTGAGCTAAAAATACTTTTGCGCGGAGAAATTCTTCCTCGGAGCCACTCGTTAGCCACACTCACACCCTTCATCGACCAGCTTGGAACTTCGCGTGGGCGGCCGACTGCACCATTCGTCTCTTCCTTCCGAGGCAAAACATCCACCAATTTTGCCTCGTGCTTCACGCCTCACGACACTGATAATCTCGGATGCCCACTTCAAGACTTCACGGCGGCACACAAACCACCTTAACATTTCTCCGCAACTCGTACTGGATCCCGGGTGGCCGCACTCCAGTACGATTCTTCATACTTCGCTGCACCACTTGCGCTCGCTTCCGAGCCCTTCAAGCTCAGCAATTAATGGGCCAACTTCCTTCACCACGAGTAACACCTTCACGTGCCTTCCTTCACACCGGTGTCGACTACGCCGGGCCCTTCACAATTAAAACGTGGCGAGGAAGAGCGGCAAAAACCTACAAAGGCTACATTTCAGTTTTCGTTTGCTTCGCAACCTCGGTGGTTCACCTCGAACTTGTGACGGATTACACTTCAGACGCCTTCATTGCAGCAGATCGGCGGTTTTCTGGTCGACGCGGCATTAGCCAGACTGTCTACAGCGAATGCGGGACAAACTTCATTGGCGCTTATGCAACACTTCGGGAACTCTTCAAGGTTGGTTCAGCAGAATTAAATCGGACAATTTCCTCTCTGACCAACCTTGGGACAACGTGGTCCTTCAATCCACCGGCCGCACTTCACATGGGTGGAAAATGGGAGGCAGCGGTCAAATCCGTCAAACGACGGATCGTCGTTTCGATCTTCGACGGGTCATCGGCGAGACAGCGCTTACGTATGAAGAATTTACGACTCTTCTTACGCAAGTTGAGGCTGTGCTCAATTCTCGACCACTTTGCCCTCTATCGGACGATCCTGATGACATATAAGCTCTCACTCCAGCACACTTCATCATTGGCGAGGCACTGACGACCGTGCCCGAACCATCTTTATCTTCAATCGCAGAATCCCGGTTGTCTCGTTGGCAACTCCTTCAGGCAAAACTTCAACACTTCTGCAAAAGATAGTCTTCAGAATATCTTCAACGGAGCCTTTCAGTGTCAAAATGGCATTCCCCTTCAAATTCGATGTATCGAATTGTAAGTGGGGTTACTTGTACTGATCACGGACGAACGACTTCCACCTTCGGAATGGCCACTCGCGCGAGTGGTCGAACTTCATCCCGGATCCGACGGACTCACGCGAGTCGTCACGCTTTGAACTGCCTCTTCAACGCTTTAACGACCTACTTCAAAGTTGTGCATTCTTCCAGTATATTCTTCTTCGTCAACAGAGATTGCCGAAGGCGGGGAGAATGTTTAGAAAAATCTATACTTTTCTAATCCTCCGCGAGATGCCCTCAGCTCTCGGGAGAACTTTTCACGAGACCCTTCGGGTTCGAGACTTCTAACTTCCGCCCCCCCTTCGGCCAGTGTTTTTAGCCGGCACGGCCATGCAAATCAGTTTTGGTTCGGCTTCAGCAAGTAAAGCTTCGCGTTCTTCTATAAGCCTACTTCAAGTCTTCTGTGAACTTCTCTCCATGTCAGTCATATCGAGTGAATCTATTTTGCTTCTTGGCGATTTACGCCCGCCAAGTCGTGCGATATATTTACGGGTCACTTCATGCAATAACAAGGTCTCTTCTTGAAAACGATAATCAGACTCTTCGAACGGCAAGTGTGCCGTTCGTGCCACGCGGTCGAAACACGTCGCCATTGTGCTACTTCTCTACGAGTGCGATTGACTGTCCAATACCGACCAGTGAAGGCAAACACTCGTTCTACGAGCCATTGTAATATTAAACAGTGATATCGAATTATCGTTAACTTCGTGCCTCTTCGTTTTATTTCTCGCCATTTCTCCCGACAATTTATTCATCCTAGTTCCCAACTTCGTCAACGGCATTTTTCAAACATGCCGAAATGGCCGAATTTCTGGCTTTCTCATGAAATTTAATGTTTTCGAAGAATACGCGACAAATGGGTAATTTCACAAAAAACTCGACGTTTCAATCGCTAGATACATTCGTTTTTCGTCGAAACGCATGATTTTTGTCCTCTCCATGAAATTCAATGGTTTCCATCGCTCGTAAGCGAAAATTGCGACTTGAAGAAAAATTCGTCGTAAACACGCTCCGTTTGAGACGAATGCATGAATTTTTTGCATTATCGTGAAATTTAATATTTTCGATGAATACGCGACACATTGGTGATTTCCCAAAAAATACTACGTTTGAACTGTTAAATACGTTCATTTTCGTCGCGAAGCATGAATTTGTACCTTTTTCATGTTTTCGATGATCCTTAATTCCACCAAAAATTTTGCGTTTAACTGTAAAAAAATGATCGATTGTCGTTCAAATGCTAGGATTTCATGTTTTCCCATGAAAATTCAAGTTTGTGAACATTGCTCAGCAAAAAATCGTGTTTTTCAAAGAAAGTCGTTCTGATCGCTGAGAACGCTCATTTTCGTTTGAATGCATTGATTTCATGCCTTTCCATAAAAAAAAACATTCTCCACGAGTCTCTCAGTAGAAATTGTAACCATCAAAAATGGGAAGTTTCAACCACTAAAAACGCTCGTTTTTCGTTGAGCATGCATAATCTTACATGAACATCCACGTTTGCGATAATTTATAAGGAAAATTTCTTACTTCACTAAAAATTCGTCGTTTTTATCCGTAAAAACGTTCTGTTTCTGCCGAAATGGCCGAATTTCTGGCTTTCTCATGAAATTTAATGTTTTCGAAGAATACGCGACAAATGGGTAATTTCACAAAAAACTCGACGTTTCAATCGCTAGATACATTCGTTTTTCGTCGAAACGCATGGATTTTGTCCTCTCCATGAAATTCAATGTTTTCCACCACTCATAAGCGAAAATTGCGACTTGAAGAAAAATTCGTCGTAAACACGCTCCGTTTGAGACGAATGCATGAATTTTTTCCATTATCATGAAATTTAATATTTTCGATGAATACGCGACAAATTGGTGATTTCACAAAAAATACTACGTTTGAACTTCTAAATACGTTCATTTTCGTCGCGAAGCATGAATTTGTACCTTTTTCATGTTTTCGATGATCCTTAATTCCACCAAAAATTTTGCGTTTAACTGTAAAAAAATGATCGATTTTCGTTCAAATGCTGGGATTTCATGTTTTCCCATGAAAATTAAAGTCTGTGAACATTGCTCAACGAAAAATCGTGTTTTTCAGCAGAAAGTCGTTTTGATCGCTGAGATCGCTCATTTTCGTTTAAATGCATTGATTTCAGGCTTTTCCATAAAAAAAAACATTCTCCACGAGTCTCTCAGTAGAAATTGTAACCATCTTTTGATGGTTACAATTTCTACTGAGTTTCAACCACTAGTTTCAACCACTAAAAACGCTCGTTTTTCGTTGACCATGCATAATCTTACATTTACACGAACATCCACGTTTTCGATAATTTATAAGGAAAATTTCTGACTTCACTAAAAATTCGTCGTTTTTATCCGTAAAAACGTTCTGTTTCTGCCGAAATGACCGAATTTCTGGCTTTCTCATGAAATTTAATGTTTTCGAAGAATACGCGACAAAGGGGGGAATTTCACAAAAAACTCGACGTTTCAATCGCTAGATACATTCGTTTTCGTCGAAACGCATGATTTTTGTCCTCTCCATGAAATTCAATGTTTTCCATCACTCGTAAGCGAAAATTGCGACTTGACGAAAAGTTCGTCGTTTTATTCGCTAAAAACGTTCCGTTTCTGTCGAAATGGCCGAATCTGGCTTTCTCATGAAATTTTATGTTTTCGAAGAATACGCGACAAATGGGTAATTTCACAAAAAAATCGACGTTTCAACCGCTAGATACATTCGTTTTTCGTCGAAACGCATGATGTTTGTCCTCTCCATGAAATTCAATGTTTTCCATTGCTCGTAAGCGAAAATTGCGACTTGAAGAAAAATTCGTCGTAAACACGCTCCGTTTGAGACGAATGCATGAATTTTTTGCATTATCATGAAATTTAATATTTTCGATGAATACGCGACACATTGGTGATTTCCCAAAAAATACTACGTTTGAACTGTTAAATACGTTCATTTTCGTCGCGAAGCATGAATTTGTACCTTTTTCATGTTTTCGATGATCCTTAATTCCACCAAAAATTTTGCGTTTAACTGTAAAAAAATGATCGATTGTCGTTCAAATGCTAGGATTTCATGTTTTCTTATGAAAATTCAAGTTTGTGAACATTGCTCAGCGAAAAATCGTGTTTTTCAAAGAAAGTCGTTCTGATCGCTGAGAACGCTCATTTTCGTTTAAATGCATTGATTTCATGCCTTTCCATAAAAAAAACATTCTCCACGAGTCTCTCAGTAGAAATTGTGACCATCAAAAATGGGAAGTTTCAACCACTAAAAACGCTCGTTTTTCGTTGAGCATGCATAATCTTACATTTACATGAACATCCACGTTTTCGATAATTTATAAGGAAAATTTCTTACTTCACTAAAAATTCGTCGTTTTTATCCGTAAAATCGTTCTGTTTCTGCCGAAATGGCCGAATTTCTGGCTTTCTCATGAAATTTGATGTTTTCAAAGAATACGCGACAGATGGGTAATTTCACAAAAAACTCGACGTTTCAATCGCTAGATACATTCGTTTTTCGTTGAAACGCATGATTTTTGTCCTCTTCATGAAATTCAATGTTTTCCATCACTCGTAAGCGAAAATTGCGACTTGAAGAAAAATTCGTCGTAAACACGCTCCGTTTGAGACGAATGCATGAATTTTTTCCATTATCATGAAATTTAATATTTTCGATGAATACGCGACACATTGGTGATTTCCCAAAAAATACTACGTTTGAACTGTTAAATACGTTCATTTTCGTCGCGAAGCATGAATTTGTACCTTTTTCATGTTTTCGATGATCCTTAATTCCACCAAAAATTTTGCGTTTAACTGTAAAAAAATGATCGATTGTCGTTCAAATGCTAGGATTTCATGTTTTCCCATGAAAATTCAAGTTTGTGAACATTGCTCAGCAAAAAATCGTGTTTTTCAAAGAAAGTCGTTCTGATCGCTGAGAACGCTCATTTTCGTTTAAATGCATTGATTTCATGCCTTTCCATAAAAAAAAACATTCCCCTACGAGTCTCTCAGTAGAAATTGTAACCATCAAAAATGGGAAGTTTCAACCACTAAAAACGCTCGTTTTTCGTTGAGCATGCATAATCTTACATTTACATGAACATCCACGTTTTCGATAATTTATAAGGAAAATTTCTGACTTCACTAAAAATTCGTCGTTTTCATCCGTAAAAACGTTCTGTTTCTGCCGAAATGGCGAAAATTGCGACTTGACGAAAAGTTTGTCGTTTTATTCGCTAAAAACGTTCCGTTTCTGTCGAAATGGCCGAATCTGGCTTTCTCATGAAATTTAATGTTTTCGAAGAATACGCGACAAATGGGTAATTTCACAAAAAACTCGACGTTTCAATCGCTAGATACATTCGTTTTTCGTCAAAACGCATGATTTTTGTCCTCTCCATGAAATTCAATGTTTTCCATCACTCATAAGCGAAAATTGCGACTTGAAGAAAAATTCGTCGTAAACACGCTCCGTTTGAGACGAATGCATGAATTTTTTCCATTATCATGAAATTTAATATTTTCGATGAATACGCGACAAATTGGTGATTTCACAAAAAATACTACGTTTGAACTTCTAAATACGTTCATTTTCGTCGCAAAGCATGAATTGAAGCTTTTTCATGTTTTCGATGATTCTTAATTCCACCAAAAATTTTGCGTTTAACTGTAAAAAAATGATCGATTTTCGTTCAAATGCTGGGATTTCATGTTTTCCCATGAAAATTAAAGTCTGTGAACATTGCTCAACGAAAAATCGTGTTTTTCAGCAGAAAGTCGTTTTGATCGCTGAGATCGCTCATTTTCATCTAAATGCATTGATTTCAGGCCTTTCCATGAAAAAAAACATTCTCCACGAGTCTCTCAGTAGAAAACAATTTCTACTGAGAGACTCGTGGAGAACTTCCCATTTTTGATGGTTACAAACCATCAAAAATGGGAAGTTTCAACCACTAAAAACGCTCGTTTTTCGTTGAGCATGCATAATCTTACATTTACATGAACATCCACGTTTTCGATAATTTATAAGGAAAATTTCTTACTTCACTAAAAATTCGTCGTTTTTATCCGTAAAAACGTTCTGTTTCTGCCGAAATGGTCGAATTTCTGGCTCTCTCATGAAATTAAATGTTTTCAAAGAATACGCGACAAATGGGTAATTTCACAAAAAACTCGACGTTTCAATCGCTAGATACATTCGTTTTCCGTCGAAACGCATGATTTTTGTCCTCTCCATGAAATTCAATGTTTTCCATCACTCATAAGCGAAAATTGCGACTTGAAGAAAAATTCGTCGTAAACACGCTCCGTTTGAGACGAATGCATGAATTTTTTCCATTATCATGAAATTTAATATTTTCGATGAATACGCGACAAATTGGTGATTTCACAAAAAATACTACGTTTGAACTTCTAAATACGTTCATTTTCGTCGCAAAGCATGAATTGAAGCTTTTTCATGTTTTCGATGATTCTTAATTCCACCAAAAATTTTGCGTTTAACTGTAAAAAAATGATCGATTTTCGTTCAAATGCTGGGATTTCATGTTGTCCCATGAAAATTAAAGTCTGTGAACATTGCTCAACGAAAAATCGTGTTTTTCAGCAGAAAGTCGTTTTGATCGCTGAGATCGCTCATTTTCGTTTAAATGCATTGATTTCAGGCTTTTCCATAAAAAAAAACATTCTCCACGAGTCACTCAGTAGAAATTGTAACCATCAAAAATGGGAAGTTTCAACCACTAAAAACGCTCGTTTTTCGTTGAGCATGCATAATCTTACATTTACATGAACATCCACGTTTTCGATAATTTATAAGGAAAATTTCTGACTTCACTAAAAATTCGTCGTTTTTATCCGTAAAAACGTTCTGTTTCTGCCGAAATGGCCGAATTTCTGGCTTTCTCATGAAATTTAATGTTTTCGAAGAATACGCGACAAAGGGGGGAATTTCACAAAAAACTCGACGTTTCAATCGCTAGATACATTCGTTTTCGTCGAAACGCATGATTTTTGTCCTCTCCATGAAATTCAATGTTTTCCATCACTCGTAAGCGAAAATTGCGACTTGACGAAAAGTTCGTCGTTTTATTCGCTAAAAACGTTCCGTTTCTGTCGAAATGGCCGAATCTGGCTTTCTCATGAAATTTTATGTTTTCGAAGAATACGCGACAAATGGGTAATTTCACAAAAAAATCGACGTTTCAACCGCTAGATACATTCGTTTTTCGTCGAAACGCATGATGTTTGTCCTCTCCATGAAATTCAATGTTTTCCATTGCTCGTAAGCGAAAATTGCGACTTGAAGAAAAATTCGTCGTAAACACGCTCCGTTTGAGACGAATGCATGAATTTTTTGCATTATCATGAAATTTAATATTTTCGATGAATACGCGACACATTGGTGATTTCCCAAAAAATACTACGTTTGAACTGTTAAATACGTTCATTTTCGTCGCGAAGCATGAATTTGTACCTTTTTCATGTTTTCGATGATCCTTAATTCCACCAAAAATTTTGCGTTTAACTGTAAAAAAATGATCGATTGTCGTTCAAATGCTAGGATTTCATGTTTTCTTATGAAAATTCAAGTTTGTGAACATTGCTCAGCGAAAAATCGTGTTTTTCAAAGAAAGTCGTTCTGATCGCTGAGAACGCTCATTTTCGTTTAAATGCATTGATTTCATGCCTTTCCATAAAAAAAACATTCTCCACGAGTCTCTCAGTAGAAATTGTGACCATCAAAAATGGGAAGTTTCAACCACTAAAAACGCTCGTTTTTCGTTGAGCATGCATAATCTTACATTTACATGAACATCCACGTTTTCGATAATTTATAAGGAAAATTTCTTACTTCACTAAAAATTCGTCGTTTTTATCCGTAAAATCGTTCTGTTTCTGCCGAAATGGCCGAATTTCTGGCTTTCTCATGAAATTTGATGTTTTCAAAGAATACGCGACAGATGGGTAATTTCACAAAAAACTCGACGTTTCAATCGCTAGATACATTCGTTTTTCGTTGAAACGCATGATTTTTGTCCTCTTCATGAAATTCAATGTTTTCCATCACTCGTAAGCGAAAATTGTGACTTGAAGAAAAATTCGTCGTAAACACGCTCCGTTTGAGACGAATGCATGAATTTTTTCCATTATCATGAAATTTAATATTTTCGATGAATACGCGACACATTGGTGATTTCCCAAAAAATACTACGTTTGAACTGTTAAATACGTTCATTTTCGTCGCGAAGCATGAATTTGTACCTTTTTCATGTTTTCGATGATCCTTAATTCCACCAAAAATTTTGCGTTTAACTGTAAAAAAATGATCGATTGTCGTTCAAATGCTAGGATTTCATGTTTTCCCATGAAAATTCAAGTTTGTGAACATTGCTCAGCAAAAAATCGTGTTTTTCAAAGAAAGTCGTTCTGATCGCTGAGAACGCTCATTTTCGTTTAAATGCATTGATTTCATGCCTTTCCATAAAAAAAAACATTCCCCTACGAGTCTCTCAGTAGAAATTGTAACCATCAAAAATGGGAAGTTTCAACCACTAAAAACGCTCGTTTTTCGTTGAGCATGCATAATCTTACATTTACATGAATATCCACGTTTTCGATAATTTATAAGGAAAATTTCTGACTTCACTAAAAATTCGTCGTTTTCATCCGTAAAAACGTTCTGTTTCTGCCGAAATGGCGAAAATTGCGACTTGACGAAAAGTTTGTCGTTTTATTCGCTAAAAACGTTCCGTTTCTGTCGAAATGGCCGAATCTGGCTTTCTCATGAAATTTAATGTTTTCGAAGAATACGCGACAAATGGGTAATTTCACAAAAAACTCGACGTTTCAATCGCTAGATACATTCGTTTTTCGTCAAAACGCATGATTTTTGTCCTCTCCATGAAATTCAATGTTTTCCATCACTCATAAGCGAAAATTGCGACTTGAAGAAAAATTCGTCGTAAACACGCTCCGTTTGAGACGAATGCATGAATTTTTTCCATTATCATGAAATTTAATATTTTCGATGAATACGCGACAAATTGGTGATTTCACAAAAAATACTACGTTTGAACTTCTAAATACGTTCATTTTCGTCGCAAAGCATGAATTGAAGCTTTTTCATGTTTTCGATGATTCTTAATTCCACCGAAAATTTTGCGTTTAACTGTAAAAAAATGATCGATTTTCGTTCAAATGCTGGGATTTCATGTTTTCCCATGAAAATTAAAGTCTGTGAACATTGCTCAACGAAAAATCGTGTTTTTCAGCAGAAAGTCGTTTTGATCGCTGAGATCGCTCATTTTCGTTTAAATGCATTGATTTCAGGCTTTTCCATAAAAAAAAACATTCTCCACGAGTCACTCAGTAGAAATTGTAACCATCAAAAATGGGAAGTTTCAACCACTAAAAACGCTCGTTTTTCGTTGAGCATGCATAATCTTACATTTACATGAACATCCACGTTTTCGATAATTTATAAGGAAAATTTCTGACTTCACTAAAAATTCGTCGTTTTTATCCGTAAAAACGTTCTGTTTCTGCCGAAATGGCCGAATTTCTGGCTTTCTCATGAAATTTAATGTTTTCGAAGAATACGCGACAAAGGGGTAATTTCACAAAAAACTCGACGTTTCAATCGCTAGATACATTCGTTTTTCGTCGAAACGCATGATTTTTGTCCTCTCCATGAAATTCAATGTTTTCCATCACTCGTAAGCGAAAATTGCGACTTGACGAAAAGTTCGTCGTTTTATTCGCTAAAAACGTTCCGTTTCTGTCGAAATGGCCGAATCTGGCTTTCTCATGAAATTTTATGTTTTCGAAGAATACGCGACAAATGGGTAATTTCACAAAAAAATCGACGTTTCAACCGCTAGATACATTCGTTTTTCGTCGAAACGCATGATGTTTGTCCTCTCCATGAAATTCAATGTTTTCCATTGCTCGTAAGCGAAAATTGCGACTTGAAGAAAAATTCGTCGTAAACACGCTCCGTTTGAGACGAATGCATGAATTTTTTGCATTATCATGAAATTTAATATTTTCGATGAATACGCGACACATTGGTGATTTCCCAAAAAATACTACGTTTGAACTGTTAAATACGTTCATTTTCGTCGCGAAGCATGAATTTGTACCTTTTTCATATTTTCGATGATCCTTAATTCCACCAAAAATTTTGCGTTTAACTGTAAAAAAATGATCGATTGTCGTTCAAATGCTAGGATTTCATGTTTTCTTATGAAAATTCAAGTTTGTGAACATTGCTCAGCGAAAAATCGTGTTTTTCAAAGAAAGTCGTTTTGATCGCTGAGATCGCTCATTTTCGTTTAAATGCATTGATTTCAGGCTTTTCCATAAAAAAAAACATTCTCCACGAGTCACTCAGTAGAAATTGTAACCATCAAAAATGGGAAGTTTCAACCACTAAAAACGCTCGTTTTTCGTTGAGCATGCTTATGCATGCTCAACGAAAAATCTTACATTTACATGAACATCCACGTTTTCGATAATTTATAAGGAAAATTTCTGACTTCACTAAAAATTCGTCGTTTTTATCCGTAAAAACGTTCTGTTTCTGCCGAAATGGCCGAATTTCTGGCTTTCTCATGAAATTTAATGTTTTCGAAGAATACGCGACAAAGGGGTAATTTCACAAAAAACTCGACGTTTCAATCGCTAGATACATTCGTTTTTCGTCGAAACGCATGATTTTTGTCCTCTCCATGAAATTCAATGTTTTCCATCACTCGTAAGCGAAAATTGCGACTTGACGAAAAGTTCGTCGTTTTATTCGCTAAAAACGTTCCGTTTCTGTCGAAATGGCCAAATCTGGCTTTCTCATGAAATTTTATGTTTTCGAAGAATACGCGACAAATGGGTAATTTCACAAAAAACTCGACGTTTCAATCGCTAGATACATTCGTTTTTCGTCGAAACGCATGATTTTTGTCCTCTCCATGAAATTCAATGTTTTCCATCACTCATAAGCGAAAATTGCGACTTGAAGAAAAATTCGTCGTAAACACGCTCCGTTTGAGACGAATGCATGAATTTTTTCCATTATCATGAAATTTAATATTTTCGATGAATACGCGACAAATTGGTGATTTCACAAAAAATACTACGTTTGAACTGTTAAATACGTTCATTTTCGTCGCGAAGCATGAATTTGTACCTTTTTCATGTTTTCGATGATTCTTAATTCCACCAAAAATTTTGCGTTTAACTGTAAAAAAATGATCCATTGTCGTTCAAATGCTAGGATTTCATGTTTTCCCGTGAAAATTCAAGTTTGTGAACATTGCTCAGCGAAAAATCGTGTTTTTCAAAGAAAGTCGTTCTGATCGCTGAGAACGCTCATTTTCGTTTAAATGCATTGATTTCATGCCTTTCCATAAAAAAAAACATTCTCCACGAGTCTCTCAGTAGAAATTGTAACCATCAAAAGTGGGAAGTTTCAACCACTAAAAACGCTCGTTTTTCGTTGAGCATGCATAATCTTACATTTACATGAACATCCACGTTTTCGATAATTTATAAGGAAAATTTCTGACTTCACTAAAAATTCGTCGTTTTCATCCGTAAAAACGTTCTGTTTCTGCCGAAATGGCGAAAATTGCGACTTGACGAAAAGTTTGTCGTTTTATTCGCTAAAAACGTTCCGTTTCTGTCGAAATGGCCGAATCTGGCTTTCTCATGAAATTTAATGTTTTCGAAGAATACGCGACAAATGGGTAATTTCACAAAAAACTCGACGTTTCAATCGCTAGATACATTCGTTTTTCGTCAAAACGCATGATTTTTGTCCTCTCCATGAAATTCAATGTTTTCCATCACTCATAAGCGAAAATTGCGACTTGAAGAAAAATTCGTCGTAAACACGCTCCGTTTGAGACGAATGCATGAATTTTTTCCATTATCATGAAATTTAATATTTTCGATGAATACGCGACAAATTGGTGATTTCACAAAAAATACTACGTTTGAACTTCTAAATACGTTCATTTTCGTCGCAAAGCATGAATTGAAGCTTTTTCATGTTTTCGATGATTCTTAATTCCACCAAAAATTTTGCGTTTAACTGTAAAAAAATGATCGATTTTCGTTCAAATGCTGGGATTTCATGTTTTCCCATGAAAATTAAAGTCTGTGAACATTGCTCAACGAAAAATCGTGTTTTTCAGCAGAAAGTCGTTTTGATCGCTGAGATCGCTCATTTTCATCTAAATGCATTGATTTCAGGCCTTTCCATGAAAAAAAACATTCTCCACGAGTCTCTCAGTAGAAAACAAT
The DNA here is from genome assembly GCA_963669185.1 of Dyspetes luteomarginatus. NCBI lineage: Eukaryota > Metazoa > Arthropoda > Insecta > Hymenoptera > Ichneumonidae > Dyspetes > Dyspetes luteomarginatus. The sequence continues at coordinate 13,960,898 of OY769904.1, forward strand.
TTCTACTGAGAGACTCGTGGAGAACTTCCCATTTTTGATGGTTACAAACCATCAAAAATGGGAAGTTTCAACCACTAAAAACGCTCGTTTTTCGTTGAGCATGCATAATCTTACATTTACATGAACATCCACGTTTTCGATAATTTATAAGGAAAATTTCTGACTTCACTAAAAATTCGTCGTTTTTATCCGTAAAAACGTTCTGTTTCTGCCGAAATGGCCGAATTTCTGGCTTTCTCATGAAATTTAATGTTTTCGAAGAATACGCGACAAAGGGGGGAATTTCACAAAAAACTCGACGTTTCAATCGCTAGATACATTCGTTTTCGTCGAAACGCATGATTTTTGTCCTCTCCATGAAATTCAATGTTTTCCATCACTCGTAAGCGAAAATTGCGACTTGACGAAAAGTTCGTCGTTTTATTCGCTAAAAACGTTCCGTTTCTGTCGAAATGGCCGAATCTGGCTTTCTCATGAAATTTTATGTTTTCGAAGAATACGCGACAAATGGGTAATTTCACAAAAAAATCGACGTTTCAACCGCTAGATACATTCGTTTTTCGTCGAAACGCATGATGTTTGTCCTCTCCATGAAATTCAATGTTTTCCATTGCTCGTAAGCGAAAATTGCGACTTGAAGAAAAATTCGTCGTAAACACGCTCCGTTTGAGACGAATGCATGAATTTTTTGCATTATCATGAAATTTAATATTTTCGATGAATACGCGACACATTGGTGATTTCCCAAAAAATACTACGTTTGAACTGTTAAATACGTTCATTTTCGTCGCGAAGCATGAATTTGTACCTTTTTCATGTTTTCGATGATCCTTAATTCCACCAAAAATTTTGCGTTTAACTGTAAAAAAATGATCGATTGTCGTTCAAATGCTAGGATTTCATGTTTTCTTATGAAAATTCAAGTTTGTGAACATTGCTCAGCGAAAAATCGTGTTTTTCAAAGAAAGTCGTTCTGATCGCTGAGAACGCTCATTTTCGTTTAAATGCATTGATTTCATGCCTTTCCATAAAAAAAACATTCTCCACGAGTCTCTCAGTAGAAATTGTGACCATCAAAAATGGGAAGTTTCAACCACTAAAAACGCTCGTTTTTCGTTGAGCATGCATAATCTTACATTTACATGAACATCCACGTTTTCGATAATTTATAAGGAAAATTTCTTACTTCACTAAAAATTCGTCGTTTTTATCCGTAAAATCGTTCTGTTTCTGCCGAAATGGCCGAATTTCTGGCTTTCTCATGAAATTTGATGTTTTCAAAGAATACGCGACAGATGGGTAATTTCACAAAAAACTCGACGTTTCAATCGCTAGATACATTCGTTTTTCGTTGAAACGCATGATTTTTGTCCTCTTCATGAAATTCAATGTTTTCCATCACTCGTAAGCGAAAATTGCGACTTGAAGAAAAATTCGTCGTAAACACGCTCCGTTTGAGACGAATGCATGAATTTTTTCCATTATCATGAAATTTAATATTTTCGATGAATACGCGACACATTGGTGATTTCCCAAAAAATACTACGTTTGAACTGTTAAATACGTTCATTTTCGTCGCGAAGCATGAATTTGTACCTTTTTCATGTTTTCGATGATCCTTAATTCCACCAAAAATTTTGCGTTTAACTGTAAAAAAATGATCGATTGTCGTTCAAATGCTAGGATTTCATGTTTTCCCATGAAAATTCAAGTTTGTGAACATTGCTCAGCAAAAAATCGTGTTTTTCAAAGAAAGTCGTTCTGATCGCTGAGAACGCTCATTTTCGTTTAAATGCATTGATTTCATGCCTTTCCATAAAAAAAAACATTCCCCTACGAGTCTCTCAGTAGAAATTGTAACCATCAAAAATGGGAAGTTTCAACCACTAAAAACGCTCGTTTTTCGTTGAGCATGCATAATCTTACATTTACATGAATATCCACGTTTTCGATAATTTATAAGGAAAATTTCTGACTTCACTAAAAATTCGTCGTTTTCATCCGTAAAAACGTTCTGTTTCTGCCGAAATGGCGAAAATTGCGACTTGACGAAAAGTTTGTCGTTTTATTCGCTAAAAACGTTCCGTTTCTGTCGAAATGGCCGAATCTGGCTTTCTCATGAAATTTAATGTTTTCGAAGAATACGCGACAAATGGGTAATTTCACAAAAAACTCGACGTTTCAATCGCTAGATACATTCGTTTTTCGTCAAAACGCATGATTTTTGTCCTCTCCATGAAATTCAATGTTTTCCATCACTCATAAGCGAAAATTGCGACTTGAAGAAAAATTCGTCGTAAACACGCTCCGTTTGAGACGAATGCATGAATTTTTTCCATTATCATGAAATTTAATATTTTCGATGAATACGCGACAAATTGGTGATTTCCCAAAAAATACTACGTTTGAACTGTTAAATACGTTCATTTTCGTCGCGAAGCATGAATTTGTACCTTTTTCATATTTTCGATGATCCTTAATTCCACCAAAAATTTTGCGTTTAACTGTAAAAAAATGATCGATTGTCGTTCAAATGCTAGGATTTCATGTTTTCTTATGAAAATTCAAGTTTGTGAACATTGCTCAGCGAAAAATCGTGTTTTTCAAAGAAAGTCGTTTTGATCGCTGAGATCGCTCATTTTCGTTTAAATGCATTGATTTCAGGCTTTTCCATAAAAAAAAACATTCTCCACGAGTCACTCAGTAGAAATTGTAACCATCAAAAATGGGAAGTTTCAACCACTAAAAACGCTCGTTTTTCGTTGAGCATGCTTATGCATGCTCAACGAAAAATCTTACATTTACATGAACATCCACGTTTTCGATAATTTATAAGGAAAATTTCTGACTTCACTAAAAATTCGTCGTTTTTATCCGTAAAAACGTTCTGTTTCTGCCGAAATGGCCGAATTTCTGGCTTTCTCATGAAATTTAATGTTTTCGAAGAATACGCGACAAAGGGGTAATTTCACAAAAAACTCGACGTTTCAATCGCTAGATACATTCGTTTTTCGTCGAAACGCATGATTTTTGTCCTCTCCATGAAATTCAATGTTTTCCATCACTCGTAAGCGAAAATTGCGACTTGACGAAAAGTTCGTCGTTTTATTCGCTAAAAACGTTCCGTTTCTGTCGAAATGGCCAAATCTGGCTTTCTCATGAAATTTTATGTTTTCGAAGAATACGCGACAAATGGGTAATTTCACAAAAAACTCGACGTTTCAATCGCTAGATACATTCGTTTTTCGTCGAAACGCATGATTTTTGTCCTCTCCATGAAATTCAATGTTTTCCATCACTCATAAGCGAAAATTGCGACTTGAAGAAAAATTCGTCGTAAACACGCTCCGTTTGAGACGAATGCATGAATTTTTTCCATTATCATGAAATTTAATATTTTCGATGAATACGCGACAAATTGGTGATTTCACAAAAAATACTACGTTTGAACTGTTAAATACGTTCATTTTCGTCGCGAAGCATGAATTTGTACCTTTTTCATGTTTTCGATGATTCTTAATTCCACCAAAAATTTTGCGTTTAACTGTAAAAAAATGATCCATTGTCGTTCAAATGCTAGGATTTCATGTTTTCCCGTGAAAATTCAAGTTTGTGAACATTGCTCAGCGAAAAATCGTGTTTTTCAAAGAAAGTCGTTCTGATCGCTGAGAACGCTCATTTTCGTTTAAATGCATTGATTTCATGCCTTTCCATAAAAAAAAACATTCTCCACGAGTCTCTCAGTAGAAATTGTAACCATCAAAAGTGGGAAGTTTCAACCACTAAAAACGCTCGTTTTTCGTTGAGCATGCATAATCTTACATTTACATGAACATCCACGTTTTCGATAATTTATAAGGAAAATTTCTGACTTCACTAAAAATTCGTCGTTTTCATCCGTAAAAACGTTCTGTTTCTGCCGAAATGGCGAAAATTGCGACTTGACGAAAAGTTTGTCGTTTTATTCGCTAAAAACGTTCCGTTTCTGTCGAAATGGCCGAATCTGGCTTTCTCATGAAATTTAATGTTTTCGAAGAATACGCGACAAATGGGTAATTTCACAAAAAACTCGACGTTTCAATCGCTAGATACATTCGTTTTTCGTCAAAACGCATGATTTTTGTCCTCTCCATGAAATTCAATGTTTTCCATCACTCATAAGCGAAAATTGCGACTTGAAGAAAAATTCGTCGTAAACACGCTCCGTTTGAGACGAATGCATGAATTTTTTCCATTATCATGAAATTTAATATTTTCGATGAATACGCGACAAATTGGTGATTTCACAAAAAATACTACGTTTGAACTTCTAAATACGTTCATTTTCGTCGCAAAGCATGAATTGAAGCTTTTTCATGTTTTCGATGATTCTTAATTCCACCAAAAATTTTGCGTTTAACTGTAAAAAAATGATCGATTTTCGTTCAAATGCTGGGATTTCATGTTTTCCCATGAAAATTAAAGTCTGTGAACATTGCTCAACGAAAAATCGTGTTTTTCAGCAGAAAGTCGTTTTGATCGCTGAGATCGCTCATTTTCATTTAAATGCATTGATTTCAGGCCTTTCCATGAAAAAAAACATTCTCCACGAGTCTCTCAGTAGAAAACAATTTCTACTGAGAGACTCGTGGAGAACTTCCCATTTTTGATGGTTACAACCCATCAAAAATGGGAAGTTTCAACCACTAAAAACGCTCGTTTTTCGTTGAGCATGCATAATCTTACATTTACATGAACATCCACGTTTTCGATAATTTATAAGGAAAATTTCTTACTTCACTAAAAATTCGTCGTTTTTATCCGTAAAAACGTTCTGTTTCTGCCGAAATGGCCGAATTTCTGGCTCTCTCATGAAATTAAATGTTTTCGAAGAATACGCGACAAATGGGTAATTTCACAAAAAACTCGACGTTTCAATCGCTAGATACATTCGTTTTTCGTCGAAACGCATGATTTTTGTCCTCTCCATGAAATTCAATGTTTTCCATCACTCATAAGCGAAAATTGCGACTTGAAGAAAAATTCGTCGTAAACACGCTCCGTTTGAGACGAATGCATGAATTTTTTCCATTATCATGAAATTTAATATTTTCGATGAATACGCGACAAATTGGTGATTTCACAAAAAATACTACGTTTGAACTTCTAAATACGTTCATTTTCGTCGCAAAGCATGAATTGAAGCTTTTTCATGTTTTCGATGATTCTTAATTCCACCGAAAATTTTGCGTTTAACTGTAAAAAAATGATCGATTTTCGTTCAAATGCTGGGATTTCATGTTTTCCCATGAAAATTAAAGTCTGTGAACATTGCTCAACGAAAAATCGTGTTTTTCAGCAGAAAGTCGTTTTGATCGCTGAGATCGCTCATTTTCGTTTAAATGCATTGATTTCAGGCTTTTCCATAAAAAAAAACATTCTCCACGAGTCACTCAGTAGAAATTGTAACCATCAAAAATGGGAAGTTTCAACCACTAAAAACGCTCGTTTTTCGTTGAGCATGCATAATCTTACATTTACATGAACATCCACGTTTTCGATAATTTATAAGGAAAATTTCTGACTTCACTAAAAATTCGTCGTTTTTATCCGTAAAAACGTTCTGTTTCTGCCGAAATGGCCGAATTTCTGGCTTTCTCATGAAATTTAATGTTTTCGAAGAATACGCGACAAAGGGGTAATTTCACAAAAAACTCGACGTTTCAATCGCTAGATACATTCGTTTTTCGTCGAAACGCATGATTTTTGTCCTCTCCATGAAATTCAATGTTTTCCATCACTCGTAAGCGAAAATTGCGACTTGACGAAAAGTTCGTCGTTTTATTCGCTAAAAACGTTCCGTTTCTGTCGAAATGGCCGAATCTGGCTTTCTCATGAAATTTTATGTTTTCGAAGAATACGCGACAAATGGGTAATTTCACAAAAAAATCGACGTTTCAACCGCTAGATACATTCGTTTCTCGTCGAAACGCATGATGTTTGTCCTCTCCATGAAATTCAATGTTTTCCATTGCTCGTAAGCGAAAATTGCGACTTGAAGAAAAATTCGTCGTAAACACGCTCCGTTTGAGACGAATGCATGAATTTTTTGCATTATCATGAAATTTAATATTTTCGATGAATACGCGACACATTGGTGATTTCCCAAAAAATACTACGTTTGAACTGTTAAATACGTTCATTTTCGTCGCGAAGCATGAATTTGTACCTTTTTCATGTTTTCGATGATCCTTAATTCCACCAAAAATTTTGCGTTTAACTGTAAAAAAATGATCGATTGTCGTTCAAATGCTAGGATTTCATGTTTTCTTATGAAAATTCAAGTTTGTGAACATTGCTCAGCGAAAAATCGTGTTTTTCAAAGAAAGTCGTTTTGATCGCTGAGATCGCTCATTTTCGTTTAAATGCATTGATTTCAGGCTTTTCCATAAAAAAAAACATTCTCCACGAGTCACTCAGTAGAAATTGTAACCATCAAAAATGGGAAGTTTCAACCACTAAAAACGCTCGTTTTTCGTTGAGCATGCTTATGCATGCTCAACGAAAAATCTTACATTTACATGAACATCCACGTTTTCGATAATTTATAAGGAAAATTTCTGACTTCACTAAAAATTCGTCGTTTTTATCCGTAAAAACGTTCTGTTTCTGCCGAAATGGCCGAATTTCTGGCTTTCTCATGAAATTTAATGTTTTCGAAGAATACGCGACAAAGGGGTAATTTCACAAAAAACTCGACGTTTCAATCGCTAGATACATTCGTTTTTCGTCGAAACGCATGATTTTTGTCCTCTCCATGAAATTCAATGTTTTCCATCACTCGTAAGCGAAAATTGCGACTTGACGAAAAGTTCGTCGTTTTATTCGCTAAAAACGTTCCGTTTCTGTCGAAATGGCCAAATCTGGCTTTCTCATGAAATTTTATGTTTTCGAAGAATACGCGACAAATGGGTAATTTCACAAAAAACTCGACGTTTCAATCGCTAGATACATTCGTTTTTCGTCGAAACGCATGATTTTTGTCCTCTCCATGAAATTCAATGTTTTCCATCACTCATAAGCGAAAATTGCGACTTGAAGAAAAATTCGTCGTAAACACGCTCCGTTTGAGACGAATGCATGAATTTTTTCCATTATCATGAAATTTAATATTTTCGATGAATACGCGACAAATTGGTGATTTCACAAAAAATACTACGTTTGAACTGTTAAATACGTTCATTTTCGTCGCGAAGCATGAATTTGTACCTTTTTCATGTTTTCGATGATTCTTAATTCCACCAAAAATTTTGCGTTTAACTGTAAAAAAATGATCGATTTTCGTTCAAATGCTGGGATTTCATGTTTTCCCATGAAAATTCAAGTTTGTGAACATTGCTCAGCGAAAAATCGTGTTTTTCAAAGAAAGTCGTTCTGATCGCTGAGATCGCTCATTTTCGTTTAAATGCATTGATTTCATGCCTTTCCATAAAAAAAAACATTCTCCACGAGTCTCTCAGTAGAAATTGTAACCATCAAAAGTGGGAAGTTTCAACCACTAAAAACGCTCGTTTTTCGTTGAGCATGCATAATCTTACATTTACATGAACATCCACGTTTTCGATAATTTATAAGGAAAATTTCTGACTTCACTAAAAATTCGTCGTTTTCATCCGTAAAAACGTTCTGTTTCTGCCGAAATGGCGAAAATTGCGACTTGACGAAAAGTTTGTCGTTTTATTCGCTAAAAACGTTCCGTTTCTGTCGAAATGGCCGAATCTGGCTTTCTCATGAAATTTAATGTTTTCGAAGAATACGCGACAAATGGGTAATTTCACAAAAAACTCGACGTTTCAATCGCTAGATACATTCGTTTTTCGTCAAAACGCATGATTTTTGTCCTCTCCATGAAATTCAATGTTTTCCATCACTCATAAGCGAAAATTGCGACTTGAAGAAAAATTCGTCGTAAACACGCTCCGTTTGAGACGAATGCATGAATTTTTTCCATTATCATGAAATTTAATATTTTCGATGAATACGCGACAAATTGGTGATTTCACAAAAAATACTACGTTTGAACTTCTAAATACGTTCATTTTCGTCGCAAAGCATGAATTGAAGCTTTTTCATGTTTTCGATGATTCTTAATTCCACCAAAAATTTTGCGTTTAACTGTAAAAAAATGATCGATTTTCGTTCAAATGCTGGGATTTCATGTTTTCCCATGAAAATTAAAGTCTGTGAACATTGCTCAACGAAAAATCGTGTTTTTCAGCAGAAAGTCGTTTTGATCGCTGAGATCGCTCATTTTCGTTTAAATGCATTGATTTCAGGCTTTTCCATAAAAAAAAACATTCTCCACGAGTCACTCAGTAGAAATTGTAACCATCAAAAATGCGAAGTTTCAACCACTAAAAACGCTCGTTTTTCGTTGAGCATGCATAATCTTACATTTACATGAACATCCACGTTTTCGATAATTTATAAGGAAAATTTCTGACTTCACTAAAAATTCGTCGTTTTTATCCGTAAAAACGTTCTGTTTCTGCCGAAATGGCCGAATTTCTGGCTTTCTCATGAAATTTAATGTTTTCGAAGAATACGCGACAAAGGGGGGAATTTCACAAAAAACTCGACGTTTCAATCGCTAGATACATTCGTTTTCGTCGAAACGCATGATTTTTGTCCTCTCCATGAAATTCAATGTTTTCCATCACTCGTAAGCGAAAATTGCGACTTGACGAAAAGTTCGTCGTTTTATTCGCTAAAAACGTTCCGTTTCTGTCGAAATGGCCGAATCTGGCTTTCTCATGAAATTTTATGTTTTCGAAGAATACGCGACAAATGGGTAATTTCACAAAAAAATCGACGTTTCAACCGCTAGATACATTCGTTTTTCGTCGAAACGCATGATTTTTGTCCTCTTCATGAAATTCAATGTTTTCCATCACTCGTAAGCGAAAATTGCGACTTGAAGAAAAATTCGTCGTAAACACGCTCCGTTTGAGACGAATGCATGAATTTTTTCCATTATCATGAAATTTAATATTTTCGATGAATACGCGACACATTGGTGATTTCCCAAAAAATACTACGTTTGAACTGTTAAATACGTTCATTTTCGTCGCGAAGCATGAATTTGTACCTTTTTCATGTTTTCGATGATCCTTAATTCCACCAAAAATTTTGCGTTTAACTGTAAAAAAATGATCGATTGTCGTTCAAATGCTAGGATTTCATGTTTTCCCATGAAAATTCAAGTTTGTGAACATTGCTCAGCAAAAAATCGTGTTTTTCAAAGAAAGTCGTTCTGATCGCTGAGAACGCTCATTTTCGTTTAAATGCATTGATTTCATGCCTTTCCATAAAAAAAACATTCCCCTACGAGTCTCTCAGTAGAAATTGTAACCATCAAAAATGGGAAGTTTCAACCACTAAAAACGCTCGTTTTTCGTTGAGCATGCATAATCTTACATTTACATGAATATCCACGTTTTCGATAATTTATAAGGAAAATTTCTTACTTCACTAAAAATTCGTCGTTTTTATCCGTAAAAACGTTCTGTTTCTGCCGAAATGGTCGAATTTCTGGCTTTCTCATGAAATTTAATGTTTTCGAAGAATACGCGACAAATGGGTAATTTCACAAAAAACTCGACGCTTCAATCGCTAGATACATTCGTTTTTCGTCGAAACGCATGATTTTTGTCCTCTCCATGAAATTCAATGTTTTCCATCACTCATAAGCGAAAATTGCGACTTGAAGAAAAATTCGTCGTAAACACGCTCCGTTTGAGACGAATGCATGAATTTTTTCCATTATCATGAAATTTAATATTTTCGATGAATACGCGACAAATTGGTGATTTCACAAAAAATACTACGTTTGAACTTCTAAATACGTTCATTTTCGTCGCAAAGCATGAATTGAAGCTTTTTCATGTTTTCGATGATTCTTAATTCCACCAAAAATTTTGCGTTTAACTGTAAAAAAATGATCGATTTTCGTTCAAATGCTGGGATTTCATGTTTTCCCATGAAAATTAAAGTCTGTGAACATTGCTCAACGAAAAGTCGTGTTTTTCAGCAGAAAGTCGTTTTGATCGCTGAGATCGCTCATTTCCATTTAAATGCATTGATTTCAGGCCTTTCCATGAAAAAAAACATCCTCCACGAGTCTGTCAGTAGAAATTGTAACCATCAAAAATGCGAAGTTTCAACCACTAAAAACGCTCGTTTTTCGTTGAGCATGCATAATCTTACATTTACATGAACATCCACGTTTTCGATAATTAATAAGGAAAATTTCTTACTTCGCTAAAAATTCGTCGTTTTTATCCGTAAAAACGTTCTGTTTCTGCCGAAATGGCCGAATTTCTGGCTCTCTCATGTAATTAAATGTTTTCGAAGAATACGCGACAAATGGGTAATTTCACAAAAAACTCGACGTTTCAATCGCCAGATACATTCGTTTTTCGTCGAAACGCATGATTTTTGTCCTCTCCATGAAATTCAATGTTTTCCATCACTCATAAGCGAAAATTGCGACTTGAAGAAAAATTCGTCGTAAACACGCTCCGTTTGAGACGAATGCATGAATTTTTTCCATTATCATGAAATTTAATATTTTCGATGAATACGCGACAAATTGGTGATTTCACAAAAAATACTACGTTTGAACTTCTAAATACGTTCATTTTCGTCGCAAAGCATGAATTGAAGCTTTTTCATGTTTTCGATGATTCTTAATTCCACCAAAAATTTTGCGTTTAACTGTAAAAAAATGATCGATTTTCGTTCAAATGCTGGGATTTCATGTTTTCCCATGAAAATTAAAGTCTGTGAACATTGCTCAACGAAAAATCGTGTTTTTCAGCAGAAAGTCGTTTTGATCGCTGAGATCGCTCATTTTCGTTTAAATGCATTGATTTCAGGCTTTTCCATAAAAAAAAACATTCTCCACGAGTCACTCAGTAGAAATTGTAACCATCAAAAATGGGAAGTTTCAACCACTAAAAACGCTCGTTTTTCGTTGAGCATGCATAATCTTACATTTACATGAATATCCACGTTTTCGATAATTTATAAGGAAAATTTCTTACTTCACTAAAAATTCGTCGTTTTTATCCGTAAAAACGTTCTGTTTCTGCCGAAATGGTCGAATTTCTGGCTTTCTCATGAAATTTAATGTTTTCGAAGAATACGCGACAAATGGGTAATTTCACAAAAAACTCGACGCTTCAATCGCTAGATACATTCGTTTTTCGTCGAAACGCATGATTTTTGTCCTCTCCATGAAATTCAATGTTTTCCATCACTCATAAGCGAAAATTGCGACTTGAAGAAAAATTCGTCGTAAACACGCTCCGTTTGAGACGAATGCATGAATTTTTTCCATTATCATGAAATTTAATATTTTCGATGAATACGCGACAAATTGGTGATTTCACAAAAAATACTACGTTTGAACTTCTAAATACGTTCATTTTCGTCGCAAAGCATGAATTGAAGCTTTTTCATGTTTTCGATGATTCTTAATTCCACCAAAAATTTTGCGTTTAACTGTAAAAAAATGATCGATTTTCGTTCAAATGCTGGGATTTCATGTTTTCCCATGAAAATTAAAGTCTGTGAACATTGCTCAACGAAAAGTCGTGTTTTTCAGCAGAAAGTCGTTTTGATCGCTGAGATCGCTCATTTCCATTTAAATGCATTGATTTCAGGCCTTTCCATGAAAAAAAACATCCTCCACGAGTCTGTCAGTAGAAATTGTAACCATCAAAAATGCGAAGTTTCAACCACTAAAAACGCTCGTTTTTCGTTGAGCATGCATAATCTTACATTTACATGAACATCCACGTTTTCGATAATTAATAAGGAAAATTTCTTACTTCGCTAAAAATTCGTCGTTTTTATCCGTAAAAACGTTCTGTTTCTGCCGAAATGGCCGAATTTCTGGCTCTCTCATGTAATTAAATGTTTTCGAAGAATACGCGACAAATGGGTAATTTCACAAAAAACTCGACGTTTCAATCGCCAGATACATTCGTTTTTCGTCGAAACGCATGATTTTTGTCCTCTCCATGAAATTCAATGTTTTCCATCACTCATAAGCGAAAATTGCGACTTGAAGAAAAATTCGTCGTAAACACGCTCCGTTTGAGACGAATGCATGAATTTTTTCCATTATCATGAAATTTAATATTTTCGATGAATACGCGACAAATTGGTGATTTCACAAAAAATACTACGTTTGAACTTCTAAATACGTTCATTTTCGTCGCAAAGCATGAATTGAAGCTTTTTCATGTTTTCGATGATTCTTAATTCCACCAAAAATTTTGCGTTTAACTGTAAAAAAATGATCGATTTTCGTTCAAATGCTGGGATTTCATGTTTTCCCATGAAAATTAAAGTCTGTGAACATTGCTCAACGAAAAATCGTGTTTTTCAGCAGAAAGTCGTTTTGATCGCTGAGATCGCTCATTTTCGTTTAAATGCATTGATTTCAGGCTTTTCCATAAAAAAAAACATTCTCCACGAGTCACTCAGTAGAAATTGTAACCATCAAAAATGGGAAGTTTCAACCACTAAAAACGCTCGTTTTTCGTTGAGCATGCATAATCTTACATTTACATGAACATCCACGTTTTCGATAATTTATAAGGAAAATTTCTGACTTCACTAAAAATTCGTCGTTTTTATCCGTAAAAACGTTCTGTTTCTGCCGAAATGGCCGAATTTCTGGCTTTCTCATGAAATTTAATGTTTTCGAAGAATACGCGACAAAGGGGGGAATTTCACAAAAAACTCGACGTTTCAATCGCTAGATACATTCGTTTTCGTCGAAACGCATGATTTTTGTCCTCTCCATGAAATTCAATGTTTTCCATCACTCGTAAGCGAAAATTGCGACTTGACGAAAAGTTCGTCGTTTTATTCGCTAAAAACGTTCCGTTTCTGTCGAAATGGCCGAATCTGGCTTTCTCATGAAATTTTATGTTTTCGAAGAATACGCGACAAATGGGTAATTTCACAAAAAAATCGACGTTTCAACCGCTAGATACATTCGTTTTTCGTCGAAACGCATGATGTTTGTCCTCTCCATGAAATTCAATGTTTTCCATTGCTCGTAAGCGAAAATTGCGACTTGAAGAAAAATTCGTCGTAAACACGCTCCGTTTGAGACGAATGCATGAATTTTTTGCATTATCATGAAATTTAATATTTTCGATGAATACGCGACACATTGGTGATTTCCCAAAAAATACTACGTTTGAACTGTTAAATACGTTCATTTTCGTCGCGAAGCATGAATTTGTACCTTTTTCATGTTTTCGATGATCCTTAATTCCACCAAAAATTTTGCGTTTAACTGTAAAAAAATGATCGATTGTCGTTCAAATGCTAGGATTTCATGTTTTCCCATGAAAATTCAAGTTTGTGAACATTGCTCAGCAAAAAATCGTGTTTTTCAAAGAAAGTCGTTCTGATCGCTGAGAACGCTCATTTTCGTTTAAATGCATTGATTTCATGCCTTTCCATAAAAAAAAACATTCCCCTACGAGTCTCTCAGTAGAAATTGTAACCATCAAAAATGGGAAGTTCAACCACTAAAAACGCTCGTTTTTCGTTGAGCATGCATAATCTTACATTTACATGAATATCCACGTTTTCGATAATTTATAAGGAAAATTTCTTACTTCACTAAAAATTCGTCGTTTTTATCCGTAAAAACGTTCTGTTTCTGCCGAAATGGTCGAATTTCTGGCTTTCTCATGAAATTTAATGTTTTCGAAGAATACGCGACAAATGGGTAATTTCACAAAAAACTCGACGTTTCAATCGCTAGATACATTCGTTTTTCGTCGAAACGCATGATTTTTGTCCTCTCCATGAAATTCAATGTTTTCCATCACTCATAAGCGAAAATTGCGACTTGAAGAAAAATTCGTCGTAAACACGCTCCGTTTGAGACGAATGCATGAATTTTTTCCATTATCATGAAATTTAATATTTTCGATGAATACGCGACAAATTCGTGATTTCACAAAAAATACTACGTTTGAACTTCTAAATACGTTCATTTTCGTCGCAAAGCATGAATTGAAGCTTTTTCATGTTTTCGATGATTCTTAATTCCACCAAAAATTTTGCGTTTAACTGTAAAAAAATGATCGATTTTCGTTCAAATGCTGGGATTTCATGTTTTCCCATGAAAATTAAAGTCTGTGAACATTGCTCAACGAAAAGTCGTGTTTTTCAGCAGAAAGTCGTTTTGATCGCTGAGATCGCTCATTTCCATTTAAATGCATTGATTTCAGGCCTTTCCATGAAAAAAAACATCCTCCACGAGTCTGTCAGTAGAAATTGTAACCATCAAAAATGGGAAGTTTCAACCACTAAAAACGCTCGTTTTTCGTTGAGCATGCATAATCTTACATTTACATGAACATCCACGTTTTCGATAATTTATAAGGAAAATTTCTGACTTCACTAAAAATTCGTCGTTTTTATCCGTAAAAACGTTCTGTTTCTGCCGAAATGGCCGAATTTCTGGCTTTCTCATGAAATTTAATGTTTTCGAAGAATACGCGACAAAGGGGGGAATTTCACAAAAAACTCGACGTTTCAATCGCTAGATACATTCGTTTTCGTCGAAACGCATGATTTTTGTCCTCTCCATGAAATTCAATGTTTTCCATCACTCGTAAGCGAAAATTGCGACTTGACGAAAAGTTCGTCGTTTTATTCGCTAAAAACGTTCCGTTTCTGTCGAAATGGCCGAATCTGGCTTTCTCATGAAATTTTATGTTTTCGAAGAATACGCGACAAATGGGTAATTTCACAAAAAAATCGACGTTTCAACCGCTAGATACATTCGTTTTTCGTCGAAACGCATGATGTTTGTCCTCTCCATGAAATTCAATGTTTTCCATTGCTCGTAAGCGAAAATTGCGACTTGAAGAAAAATTCGTCGTAAACACGCTCCGTTTGAGACGAATGCATGAATTTTTTGCATTATCATGAAATTTAATATTTTCGATGAATACGCGACACATTGGTGATTTCCCAAAAAATACTACGTTTGAACTGTTAAATACGTTCATTTTCGTCGCGAAGCATGAATTTGTACCTTTTTCATGTTTTCGATGATCCTTAATTCCACCAAAAATTTTGCGTTTAACTGTAAAAAAATGATCGATTGTCGTTCAAATGCTAGGATTTCATGTTTTCCCATGAAAATTCAAGTTTGTGAACATTGCTCAGCAAAAAATCGTGTTTTTCAAAGAAAGTCGTTCTGATCGCTGAGAACGCTCATTTTCGTTTAAATGCATTGATTTCATGCCTTTCCATAAAAAAAAACATTCCCCTACGAGTCTCTCAGTAGAAATTGTAACCATCAAAAATGGGAAGTTCAACCACTAAAAACGCTCGTTTTTCGTTGAGCATGCATAATCTTACATTTACATGAATATCCACGTTTTCGATAATTTATAAGGAAAATTTCTTACTTCACTAAAAATTCGTCGTTTTTATCCGTAAAAACGTTCTGTTTCTGCCGAAATGGTCGAATTTCTGGCTTTCTCATGAAATTTAATGTTTTCGAAGAATACGCGACAAATGGGTAATTTCACAAAAAACTCGACGTTTCAATCGCTAGATACATTCGTTTTTCGTCGAAACGCATGATTTTTGTCCTCTCCATGAAATTCAATGTTTTCCATCACTCATAAGCGAAAATTGCGACTTGAAGAAAAATTCGTCGTAAACACGCTCCGTTTGAGACGAATGCATGAATTTTTTCCATTATCATGAAATTTAATATTTTCGATGAATACGCGACAAATTCGTGATTTCACAAAAAATACTACGTTTGAACTTCTAAATACGTTCATTTTCGTCGCAAAGCATGAATTGAAGCTTTTTCATGTTTTCGATGATTCTTAATTCCACCAAAAATTTTGCGTTTAACTGTAAAAAAATGATCGATTTTCGTTCAAATGCTGGGATTTCATGTTTTCCCATGAAAATTAAAGTCTGTGAACATTGCTCAACGAAAAGTCGTGTTTTTCAGCAGAAAGTCGTTTTGATCGCTGAGATCGCTCATTTCCATTTAAATGCATTGATTTCAGGCCTTTCCATGAAAAAAAACATCCTCCACGAGTCTGTCAGTAGAAATTGTAACCATCAAAAATGCGAAGTTTCAACCACTAAAAACGCTCGTTTTTCGTTGAGCATGCATAATCTTACATTTACATGAACATCCACGTTTTCGATAATTAATAAGGAAAATTTCTTACTTCGCTAAAAATTCGTCGTTTTTATCCGTAAAAACGTTCTGTTTCTGCCGAAATGGCCGAATTTCTGGCTCTCTCATGTAATTAAATGTTTTCGAAGAATACGCGACAAATGGGTAATTTCACAAAAAACTCGACGTTTCAATCGCCAGATACATTCGTTTTTCGTCGAAACGCATGATTTTTGTCCTCTCCATGAAATTCAATGTTTTCCATCACTCATAAGCGAAAATTGCGACTTGAAGAAAAATTCGTCGTAAACACGCTCCGTTTGAGACGAATGCATGAATTTTTTCCATTATCATGAAATTTAATATTTTCGATGAATACGCGACACATTGGTGATTTCCCAAAAAATACTACGTTTGAACTGTTAAATACGTTCATTTTCGTCGCGAAGCATGAATTTGTACCTTTTTCATGTTTTCGATGATCCTTAATTCCACCAAAAATTTTGCGTTTAACTGTAAAAAAATGATCGATTGTCGTTCAAATGCTAGGATTTCATGTTTTCCCATGAAAATTCAAGTTTGTGAACATTGCTCAGCAAAAAATCGTGTTTTTCAAAGAAAGTCGTTCTGATCGCTGAGAACGCTCATTTTCGTTTAAATGCATTGATTTCATGCCTTTCCATAAAAAAAAACATTCCCCTACGAGTCTCTCAGTAGAAATTGTAACCATCAAAAATGGGAAGTTTCAACCACTAAAAACGCTCGTTTTTCGTTGAGCATGCATAATCTTACATTTACATGAATATCCACGTTTTCGATAATTTATAAGGAAAATTTCTTACTTCACTAAAAATTCGTCGTTTTTATCCGTAAAAACGTTCTGTTTCTGCCGAAATGGTCGAATTTCTGGCTTTCTCATGAAATTTAATGTTTTCGAAGAATACGCGACAAATGGGTAATTTCACAAAAAACTCGACGCTTCAATCGCTAGATACATTCGTTTTTCGTCGAAACGCATGATTTTTGTCCTCTCCATGAAATTCAATGTTTTCCATCACTCATAAGCGAAAATTGCGACTTGAAGAAAAATTCGTCGTAAACACGCTCCGTTTGAGACGAATGCATGAATTTTTTCCATTATCATGAAATTTAATATTTTCGATGAATACGCGACAAATTGGTGATTTCACAAAAAATACTACGTTTGAACTTCTAAATACGTTCATTTTCGTCGCAAAGCATGAATTGAAGCTTTTTCATGTTTTCGATGATTCTTAATTCCACCAAAAATTTTGCGTTTAACTGTAAAAAAATGATCGATTTTCGTTCAAATGCTGGGATTTCATGTTTTCCCATGAAAATTAAAGTCTGTGAACATTGCTCAACGAAAAGTCGTGTTTTTCAGCAGAAAGTCGTTTTGATCGCTGAGATCGCTCATTTCCATTTAAATGCATTGATTTCAGGCCTTTCCATGAAAAAAAACATCCTCCACGAGTCTGTCAGTAGAAATTGTAACCATCAAAAATGCGAAGTTTCTACCACTAAAAACGCTCGTTTTTCGTTGAGCATGCATAATCTTACATTTACATGAACATCCACGTTTTCGATAATTAATAAGGAAAATTTCTTACTTCGCTAAAAATTCGTCGTTTTTATCCGTAAAAACGTTCTGTTTCTGCCGAAATGGCCGAATTTCTGGCTCTCTCATGTAATTAAATGTTTTCGAAGAATACGCGACAAATGGGTAATTTCACAAAAAACTCGACGTTTCAATCGCCAGATACATTCGTTTTTCGTCGAAACGCATGATTTTTGTCCTCTCCATGAAATTCAATGTTTTCCATCACTCATAAGCGAAAATTGCGACTTCAAGAAAAATTCGTCGTAAACACGCTCCGTTTGAGACGAATGCATGAATTTTTTCCATTATCATGAAATTTAATATTTTCGATGAATACGCGACAAATTGGTGATTTCACAAAAAATACTACGTTTGAACTTCTAAATACGTTCATTTTCGTCGCAAAGCATGAATTGAAGCTTTTTCATGTTTTCGATGATTCTTAATTCCACCAAAAATTTTGCGTTTAACTGTAAAAAAATGATCGATTTTCGTTCAAATGCTGGGATTTCATGTTTTCCCATGAAAATTAAAGTCTGTGAACATTGCTCAACGAAAAATCGTGTTTTTCAGCAGAAAGTCGTTTTGATCGCTGAGATCGCTCATTTTCGTTTAAATGCATTGATTTCAGGCTTTTCCATAAAAAAAAACATTCTCCACGAGTCACTCAGTAGAAATTGTAACCATCAAAAATGGGAAGTTTCAACCACTAAAAACGCTCGTTTTTCGTTGAGCATGCATAATCTTACATTTACATGAACATCCACGTTTTCGATAATTTATAAGGAAAATTTCTGACTTCACTAAAAATTCGTCGTTTTTATCCGTAAAAACGTTCTGTTTCTGCCGAAATGGCCGAATTTCTGGCTTTCTCATGAAATTTAATGTTTTCGAAGAATACGCGACAAAGGGGGGAATTTCACAAAAAACTCGACGTTTCAATCGCTAGATACATTCGTTTTCGTCGAAACGCATGATTTTTGTCCTCTCCATGAAATTCAATGTTTTCCATCACTCGTAAGCGAAAATTGCGACTTGACGAAAAGTTCGTCGTTTTATTCGCTAAAAACGTTCCGTTTCTGTCGAAATGGCCGAATCTGGCTTTCTCATGAAATTTTATGTTTTCGAAGAATACGCGACAAATGGGTAATTTCACAAAAAAATCGACGTTTCAACCGCTAGATACATTCGTTTTTCGTCGAAACGCATGATGTTTGTCCTCTCCATGAAATTCAATGTTTTCCATTGCTCGTAAGCGAAAATTGCGACTTGAAGAAAAATTCGTCGTAAACACGCTCCGTTTGAGACGAATGCATGAATTTTTTGCATTATCATGAAATTTAATATTTTCGATGAATACGCGACACATTGGTGATTTCCCAAAAAATACTACGTTTGAACTGTTAAATACGTTCATTTTCGTCGCGAAGCATGAATTTGTACCTTTTTCATGTTTTCGATGATCCTTAATTCCACCAAAAATTTTGCGTTTAACTGTAAAAAAATGATCGATTGTCGTTCAAATGCTAGGATTTTATGTTTTCCCATGAAAATTCAAGTTTGTGAACATTGCTCAGCAAAAAATCGTGTTTTTCAAAGAAAGTCGTTCTGATCGCTGAGAACGCTCATTTTCGTTTAAATGCATTGATTTCATGCCTTTCCATAAAAAAAAACATTCCCCTACGAGTCTCTCAGTAGAAATTGTAACCATCAAAAATGGGAAGTTCAACCACTAAAAACGCTCGTTTTTCGTTGAGCATGCATAATCTTACATTTACATGAATATCCACGTTTTCGATAATTTATAAGGAAAATTTCTTACTTCACTAAAAATTCGTCGTTTTTATCCGTAAAAACGTTCTGTTTCTGCCGAAATGGTCGAATTTCTGGCTTTCTCATGAAATTTAATGTTTTCGAAGAATACGCGACAAATGGGTAATTTCACAAAAAACTCGACGTTTCAATCGCTAGATACATTCGTTTTTCGTCGAAACGCATGATTTTTGTCCTCTCCATGAAATTCAATGTTTTCCATCACTCATAAGCGAAAATTGCGACTTGAAGAAAAATTCGTCGTAAACACGCTCCGTTTGAGACGAATGCATGAATTTTTTCCATTATCATGAAATTTAATATTTTCGATGAATACGCGACAAATTCGTGATTTCACAAAAAATACTACGTTTGAACTTCTAAATACGTTCATTTTCGTCGCAAAGCATGAATTGAAGCTTTTTCATGTTTTCGATGATTCTTAATTCCACCAAAAATTTTGCGTTTAACTGTAAAAAAATGATCGATTTTCGTTCAAATGCTGGGATTTCATGTTTTCCCATGAAAATTAAAGTCTGTGAACATTGCTCAACGAAAAGTCGTGTTTTTCAGCAGAAAGTCGTTTTGATCGCTGAGATCGCTCATTTCCATTTAAATGCATTGATTTCAGGCCTTTCCATGAAAAAAAACATCCTCCACGAGTCTGTCAGTAGAAATTGTAACCATCAAAAATGCGAAGTTTCAACCACTAAAAACGCTCGTTTTTCGTTGAGCATGCATAATCTTACATTTACATGAACATCCACGTTTTCGATAATTTATAAGGAAAATTTCTGACTTCACTAAAAATTCGTCGTTTTTATCCGTAAAAACGTTCTGTTTCTGCCGAAATGGCCGAATTTCTGGCTTTCTCATGAAATTTAATGTTTTCGAAGAATACGCGACCAATGGGTAATTTCACAAAAAAATCGACGTTTCAACCGCTAGATACATTCGTTTTTCGTCGAAACGCATGATGTTTGTCCTCTCCATGAAATTCAATGTTTTCCATTGCTCGTAAGCGAAAATTGCGACTTGAAGAAAAATTCGTCGTAAACACGCTCCGTTTGAGACGAATGCATGAATTTTTTGCATTATCATGAAATTTAATATTTTCGATGAATACGCGACACATTGGTGATTTCCCAAAAAATACTACGTTTGAACTGTTAAATACGTTCATTTTCGTCGCGAAGCATGAATTGAAGCTTTTTCATGTTTTCGATGATTCTTAATTCCACCAAAAATTTTGCGTTTAACTGTAAAAAAATGATCGATTTTCGTTCAAATGCTGGGATTTCATGTTTTCCCATGAAAATTAAAGTCTGTGAACATTGCTCAACGAAAAATCGTGTTTTTCAGCAGAAAGTCGTTTTGATCGCTGAGATCGCTCATTTTCGTTTAAATGCATTGATTTCAGGCCTTTCCATAAAAAAAAAACATTCTCCACGAGTCTCTCAGTAGAAATTGTAGCCATCAAAATGGGAAGTTTCAACCACTAAAAACGCCCGTTTTTCGTTGAGCATGCATAATCTTACATTTACATGAACATCCACGTTTTCGATAATTTATAAGGAAAATTTCTGACTTCACTAAAAATTCATCGTTTTTATCCGTAAAAACGTTCTGTTTCTGCCGGAATGGCCGAATTTCTGGCTTTCTCATGAAATTCAATGTTTTCGAAGAATACGCGACAAATGGGTAATTTCACAAAAAACTCAACGTTTCAATCGCTAGATACATTCGTTTTTCGTCGAAACGCATGATTTTTGTCCTCTCCATGAAATTCAATGTTTTCCATCACTCGTAAGCGAAAATTGCGACTTGAAGAAAAATTCGTCGTAAACACGCTCCGTTTGAGACGAATGCATGAATTTTTTGCATTATCATGAAATTTAATATTTTCGATGAATACGCGACACATTGGTGATTTCCCAAAAAATACTACGTTTGAACTGTTAAATACGTTCATTTTCGTCGCGAAGCATGAATTTGTACCTTTTTCATGTTTTCGATGATCCTTAATTCCACCAAAAATTTTGCGTTTAACTGTAAAAAAATGATCGATTGTCGTTCAAATGCTAGGATTTTATGTTTTCCCATGAAAATTCAAGTTTGTGAACATTGCTCAGCAAAAAATCGTGTTTTTCAAAGAAAGTCGTTCTGATCGCTGAGAACGCTCATTTTCGTTTAAATGCATTGATTTCATGCCTTTCCATAAAAAAAAACATTCCCCTACGAGTCTCTCAGTAGAAATTGTAACCAT
Source organism: Dyspetes luteomarginatus (assembly GCA_963669185.1). Lineage (NCBI taxonomy): Eukaryota > Metazoa > Arthropoda > Insecta > Hymenoptera > Ichneumonidae > Dyspetes > Dyspetes luteomarginatus. The sequence continues at coordinate 13,982,831 of OY769904.1, forward strand.
CAAAAATGGGAAGTTCAACCACTAAAAACGCTCGTTTTTCGTTGAGCATGCATAATCTTACATTTACATGAATATCCACGTTTTCGATAATTTATAAGGAAAATTTCTTACTTCACTAAAAATTCGTCGTTTTTATCCGTAAAAACGTTCTGTTTCTGCCGAAATGGTCGAATTTCTGGCTTTCTCATGAAATTTAATGTTTTCGAAGAATACGCGACAAATGGGTAATTTCACAAAAAACTCGACGTTTCAATCGCTAGATACATTCGTTTTTCGTCGAAACGCATGATTTTTGTCCTCTCCATGAAATTCAATGTTTTCCATCACTCATAAGCGAAAATTGCGACTTGAAGAAAAATTCGTCGTAAACACGCTCCGTTTGAGACGAATGCATGAATTTTTTCCATTATCATGAAATTTAATATTTTCGATGAATACGCGACAAATTCGTGATTTCACAAAAAATACTACGTTTGAACTTCTAAATACGTTCATTTTCGTCGCAAAGCATGAATTGAAGCTTTTTCATGTTTTCGATGATTCTTAATTCCACCAAAAATTTTGCGTTTAACTGTAAAAAAATGATCGATTTTCGTTCAAATGCTGGGATTTCATGTTTTCCCATGAAAATTAAAGTCTGTGAACATTGCTCAACGAAAAGTCGTGTTTTTCAGCAGAAAGTCGTTTTGATCGCTGAGATCGCTCATTTCCATTTAAATGCATTGATTTCAGGCCTTTCCATGAAAAAAAACATCCTCCACGAGTCTGTCAGTAGAAATTGTAACCATCAAAAATGCGAAGTTTCAACCACTAAAAACGCTCGTTTTTCGTTGAGCATGCATAATCTTACATTTACATGAACATCCACGTTTTCGATAATTTATAAGGAAAATTTCTGACTTCACTAAAAATTCGTCGTTTTTATCCGTAAAAACGTTCTGTTTCTGCCGAAATGGCCGAATTTCTGGCTTTCTCATGAAATTTAATGTTTTCGAAGAATACGCGACCAATGGGTAATTTCACAAAAAAATCGACGTTTCAACCGCTAGATACATTCGTTTTTCGTCGAAACGCATGATGTTTGTCCTCTCCATGAAATTCAATGTTTTCCATTGCTCGTAAGCGAAAATTGCGACTTGAAGAAAAATTCGTCGTAAACACGCTCCGTTTGAGACGAATGCATGAATTTTTTGCATTATCATGAAATTTAATATTTTCGATGAATACGCGACACATTGGTGATTTCCCAAAAAATACTACGTTTGAACTGTTAAATACGTTCATTTTCGTCGCGAAGCATGAATTGAAGCTTTTTCATGTTTTCGATGATTCTTAATTCCACCAAAAATTTTGCGTTTAACTGTAAAAAAATGATCGATTTTCGTTCAAATGCTGGGATTTCATGTTTTCCCATGAAAATTAAAGTCTGTGAACATTGCTCAACGAAAAATCGTGTTTTTCAGCAGAAAGTCGTTTTGATCGCTGAGATCGCTCATTTTCGTTTAAATGCATTGATTTCAGGCCTTTCCATAAAAAAAAAACATTCTCCACGAGTCTCTCAGTAGAAATTGTAGCCATCAAAATGGGAAGTTTCAACCACTAAAAACGCCCGTTTTTCGTTGAGCATGCATAATCTTACATTTACATGAACATCCACGTTTTCGATAATTTATAAGGAAAATTTCTGACTTCACTAAAAATTCGTCGTTTTTATCCGTAAAAACGTTCTGTTTCTGCCGGAATGGCCGAATTTCTGGCTTTCTCATGAAATTCAATGTTTTCGAAGAATACGCGACAAATGGGTAATTTCACAAAAAACTCAACGTTTCAATCGCTAGATACATTCGTTTTTCGTCGAAACGCATGATTTTTGTCCTCTCCATGAAATTCAATGTTTTCCATCACTCGTAAGCGAAAATTGCGACTTGAAGAAAAATTCGTCGTAAACACGCTCCGTTTGAGACGAATGCATGAATTTTTTCCATTATCATGAAATTTAATATTTTCGATGAATACGCGACACATTGGTGATTTCCCAAAAAATACTACGTTTGAACTGTTAAATACGTTCATTTTCGTCGCGAAGCATGAATTGAAGCTTTTTCATGTTTTCGATGATTCTTAATTCCACCAAAAATTTTGCGTTTAACTGTAAAAAAATGATCGATTTTCGTTCAAATGCTGGGATTTCATGTTTTCCCATGAAAATTAAAGTCTGTGAACATTGCTCAACGAAAAATCGTGTTTTTCAGCAGAAAGTCGTTTTGATCGCTGAGATCGCTCATTTTCGTTTAAAGGCATTGATTTCAGGCCTTTCCATAAAAAAAAAACATTCTCCACGAGTCTCTCAGTAGAAATTGTAACCATCAAAAATGGGAAGTTTCAACCACTAAAAACGCTCGTTTTTCGTTGAGCATGCATAATCTTACATTTACATGAACATCCACGTTTTCGATAATTTATAAGGAAAATTTCTGACTTCACTAAAAATTCGTCGTTTTTATCCGTAAAAACGTTCTGTTTCTGCCGGAATGGCCGAATTTCTGGCTTTCTCATGAAATTCAATGTTTTCGAAGAATACGCGACAAATGGGTAATTTCACAAAAAACTCAACGTTTCAATCGCTAGATACATTCGTTTTTCGTCGAAACGCATGATTTTTGTCCTCTCCATGAAATTCAATGTTTTCCATCACTCGTAAGCGAAAATTGCGACTTGAAGAAAAATTCGTCGTAAACACGCTCCGTTTGAGACGAATGCATGATATTTTCGCATTATCATGAAATTTAATATTTTCGATGAATACGCGACAAATTGGTGATTTCCTAAAAAATACTACGTTTGAACTGTTAAATACGTTCATTTTCGTCGCAAAGCATGAATTTGTACCTTTTCATGTTTTCGATGATTCTTAATTCCACCAAAAATTTCGCGTTTAACTGTAAAAAAATGATCGATTGTCGTTCAAATGCTAGGATTTCATGTTTTCACATGAAATTTAAAGTTTGTGAACATTGCTCAGCGAAAAATCGTGTTTTTCAAAGAAAGTCGTTCTGATCGCTGAGATCGCTCATTTTCGTTTAAATGCATTGATTTCATGCATTTCCATGAAAAAAAACATTCTCCACGAGTCTCTCAGTAAAAATTGTAACCATCAAAAATGCGAAGTTTCAACCACTAAAATCGCTCGTTTTTCGTTGAAAGCATGAATATCTTACATTTACATGAACATCCATGTTTTCGATCAGTCATAACCGAAATTTGGTGATTTCACAATAAATTCGTCGTTTTAATGAATGAATTTCTGAAACATGGAACTTGTAAAGCTACAAATTTGTAAAGCTACATGCTTCACGCGTTCCGACGAAAAACAAACGGATTTTGCGGTTGAAACGTGGATTTTTTTATTAAATCACCAATCGTCGCGTATTGTTCGAAATCATTTAATTTCATGATAAATTTAAAATTCATTCATTAAAACGACGAATTTTTAGTGGAGTCTCAAATTTTCTTCATAAATGACCGAAAACATGGATCTTTCATGTAAACGTAAGATTCTCATTCTTTCGACTTAAGATTCTCATTCTTTCGACGAAAAGCGAGTGTTTTTAGTAGTTGAAACTTCGCATTTCTGATAGCGACAATTTCTACCGAGAACTGGTGGAGAATGTTTTTTTCATGAAAACGCATGAAATCAATGCATTTAAATGAAAATTAGCGATCTCAACTGTCAGAACGACTTTCTGCTGAAAAACACGATTTGTCGCTGAGTCATGTTCACAAACTTTCATTTTCATGGGCATTTGAACGAAAATCGATCATTTTTTTGCAGTTGAACGCAACATTTTTGACGGAATTAAGCATCATTAAAACCATGAAAAAGTTAAATCATGCGTTTCAACAAAAAACGAACGTATCTAGCGGTTGAAGCGTCGATTTTTTTGTGAAATTACCCATTTGTCGCATATTTATCGAAAACATTTAATTTCATAAGAAAGCCAAAAATTTGGCCATTTCGACAGAAACAGAACGTTTTTAGCTATTAAAACGACGAATTTTTAGTCGTCCACAAACTTTCCTTATAAATGGATGGATGGAATGGAACATGGATCTTTCATGTAAATGCTTTTGACGTAAATGCGTAAAATTATTCATTGTTTCGACGAAACACGAGTGTTTTTAGTGGTTGACACTTCGCATTTCTGATAGTTTCCATTTCTACTGAAAACTGGTGGAGAATGTTTTTTTCATGAAAAGACGACTAATTCATGCACTTAAACGAAAATGATTTTAGCAGTTAGAAACACGACTTTCTGCCGAAAAATACGATTTTTCGCTGAGCAATGTTCACAAACTTTGATATTCATGGGAAAACAAGAAATTCTAGCATTTGAACGAAAGTCGAGCCTTTTTTGCAGGTAAACGACAAATTTTTGGTGTAATCAAAATTTTTCGCTCATGACGGATCGAAGACATGAAAAACGTTTCGACGAAAAACAAACGTATTTAGCGGTCGAAACGTCGAATTTTTTATGAAATCACCAATCGTTCGGAGAAAAAACAGGCGATCTTAGCGGTCACAACGACAAATTTCTGCTGAAAAAGAAGAATTTGCGTCGAGAACAATCCAAAAACGTTATTTTTCATGGAAAAACCGAAAATTCTAGCATTTAAACGAAGAAACAGATATAGCTCTGTTTGCAGTAAAACGACTATTTTTTTGTGAAATCACCAAATTCCGCTTATGACTGATCGACAACATGGAATTTATTTCTGCCATTTATGAAAATGGCAGAAATTCATGCTATACATTGAAAACGGAGCGTTTTTAGCCGATAAAACGAAGAGTATTTCGTGAATTCGCAATTTTTGCTTACGACTAATAGAAAACATTGAACTTCATGAAAAAGCAATAAAATCATGCGTTTTGACGAGAAACAAACATATTTGCGGCGGTTGAAACGCCGATTTTTTTATGAAATCACTAATCGTCGCGTATTGATCGAAAACATGGTAAAGTTCATGCATTCCGGCAGAAAAGAAGCAATGTTCACAAATTCATTCATTCCAATTTTCATTGGAAAACAAGAAATTCTTGCATTCACGAAAAGCTAACCTTTTTTGTCGTGAAACAGCAAGATTTTATAGTGAAATCAAGAATTTCCGGATGAAACGCAAAAATTTGTATGAAAAACACGATTTTTCGTCGAGAACAATTCAAAAACTTATTATTATTTTTCATGGAAAATTGTAACATTTAAACGATGATATTGTTTGGTTTGCAGTGAACCGACGATTTTTTTGTGAAATTACCAATTTGTCACCAAGAAATTCAAGATTTCGACGAAAAACGAGCGTTTTTAGTGGTTACGGTATAGTTGCGATTTTTACTGAGAACTGGTCCACCAGTTCTCAGTAAAAATGTTTCATTAATGTTTCATGAATGTTTTTTTCATGAAAAGGCGAGGAATTCATTTCAACAAAAATGAGCAATTGCAGCGGTCAGAACGACGAATTTCTGCTGAAAACCACGATTTTTTGCGGAGAAATGTTCACAAACGGAAACCAAGACATTGTAGCATTTGTTTAAATGCTAAGTATTGCGTTGAAGGGTAAGTACTAATGTACTTACCCTTAAATAAAAGAAAGGATACACATACCGGGGCACATAACGAGTTATTAATATAACTCGTTATGTGCCCCGGTATGTGTATCCTTTCTTTTATTTTTCTTTTCCTTTTCAGTTACAGAGGGCCTTACGTTTTGCGATGCAGTTCACCAGCTCATTGTGAGCTTTATCGCCGAAAATATTTCGGTGCATGAGCTCTGGTTTGTCCCGGGGATCCTTCCTCGTCATCAAAAATTCAAAAATTCAAAAATTCAATTAACATTTATGGTGATATTTTCAGTTGAAATGAGTTTGTAGATAACTTTTTATTTTCAACAAGATGACGAGATGACATCTTCACATAAGTGAAAATGGCGAGATGGCGAGATTGACATGACGAAATGACGAGATGGCGAGATGACATGACGGAATGACGAGATGACGAGATGGCAAGATGACAAGATGACGAGATGACAAGATGACGAGATGACGAGATGACGAGATGACGAGATGACGAGATGACGAGATGACGAGATGACGAGATGATGACGAGATGATGACGAGATGATGACGAGATGATGACGAGATGATGACGAGATGATGACGAGATGATGACGAGATGATGACGAGATGATGACGAGATGATGACAGGATGATGACAAGATGATGACGAGATGATGACAAGATGATGACGAGATGATGACTAGATGATGACGCGATGATGACGCGATGATGACGAGATGATGACGAGATGATGACAAGATGATGACGAGATGATGACGAGTTGACCAGATGACCAGATGACCAGATGATCAGATAGCTAGATGACGAGATGATGACGAGATGAAGACGAGATGATGACGAGATGATGACGAGATGATGACGAGATGATGACGAGATGATGACGAGATGATGACGAGATGATGACGAGATGATGACGAGATGATGACGAGATGATGACGAAATGATGACAAGATGATGACAAGATGATGACGAGATGATGACGAGATGATGACAAGATGATGACGAGATGATGACGAGATGATGACGAGGTGATGACGAAATGATGACGAGATGATGAGATGATGACGAGATGATGACAAGATGATGACGAGATGATTACGAGATGATGACGAGATGATGACGAGATGATGACGAGATGATGACGAGATGATGACGAGATGATGACGAGATGATGACGAGATGATGACGAGATGATGACGAAATGATGACGAGATGATGACGAGATGATGACGAGATGATGACGAGATGATGACGAGATGATGACGAGATGATGACGAGATGATGACGAGATGACCAGATGACCAGATGATGACGAGATGATGACCAGATGATGACGAGATGATGACGAGATGATGACGAGATGATGACAGGATGATGACGAGATAACCAGATGACCAGATGACCAGATGATGACGAGATGATGACGAGATGATGACGAGATGATGACGAGATGACCAGATGAACAGATGATCAGAAGACCAGATGATCAGATGATCAGATGACGAGGTGACGAGATGACGAGGTGACGAGATGACGAGATGACGAGATGACGATATGATGACGAGATGATGACGAGATGATGACGAGATGATGACGAGATGATGACGAAATGATGACAAGATGATGACAAGATGATGACGAGATGATGACGAGATGATGACAAGATGATGACGAGATGATGACGAGGTGATGACGAAATGATGACGAGATGATGAGATGATGACGAGATGATGACAAGATGATGACGAGATGATTACGAGATGATGACGAGATGATTACGAGATGATGACGAAATGATGACGAGATGATGACGAGATGATGACGAGATGATGACGAGATGATGACGAGATGATGACGAAAAGATGACGAGATGATGACGAGATGATGACGAGATGATGACGAGATGATGACGAGATGATGACGAGATGATGACGAGATGATGACGAGATGATGACGAGATGATGACGAGATGATGACGAGATGATGACGAGATGATGACGAAATGATGACGAGATGACCAGATGACCAGATGACCCAATGACCAGATGACCAGATGACCAGATGATGACGAGATGATGACGAGATGATGACGAGATAACCAGATGACCAGATGACCAGATGATGACGAGATGATGACGAGATGATGACGAGATAATGACCAGATGACCAGATGACCAGATGATCAGAAGACCAGATGATTAGATGATCAGATGACGAGATGACGAGGTGACGAGATGACGAGATGACGAGATGACGATATGATGACGAGATGATGACGAGATGATGACGAGATGATGACGAGATGATGACGAGATGATGACGAGATGATGACAAGATGATGACGAGATGATGACGAGTTGACCAGATGACCAGATGACCAGATGACCAGATGATCAGATAGCTAGATGACGAGATTTCGAGATGAAGAGATGACGAGATGACGAGATGATGACGAGATGATGACGAGATGATGACGAGATGATGACGAGATGATGACGAGATGATGACGGGATGATGACGAGATGATAACGAGATGATGACGAGATGATGACGAGATGATGACGAAATGATGACAAGATGATGACAAGATGATGACGAGATGATGACGAGATGATGACAAGATGATGACGAGATGATGACGAGATGATGACGAGGTGATGACGAGGTGATGACGAAATGATGACGAGATGATGAGATGATGACGAGATGATGACGAGATGATGACGAGATGATTACGGGATGATGACGAGATGATGACGAGATGATGACGAGATGATGACGAGATGATGACGAGATGATGACGAGATGATGACGAGATGATGACGAGTTGACCAGATGACCAGATGACCTGATGATCATATGACCAGATGACCAGATGACCAGATGACCAGATGACCCGATGACCAGATGACCAGATGACCAGATGACCAGATGATGACGAGATGATGACGAGATGATGACGAGATGACCAGATGACCAGATGACCAGAAGACCAGATGATCAGATGATCGGATGACGAGATGACGAGGTGACGAGATGACGAGATGACGAGATGACGATATGATGACGAGATGATGACGAGATGACGACGAGATGATGACAAGATGATGACGAGATGATGACGAGATGATGACGAGTTGACCAGATGACCAGATGATCAGATAGCTAGATGACGAGATTTCGAGATGACGAGATGACGAGATGACGAGATGATGACGAGATGATGACGAGATGATGACGAGATGATGACGAGGTGATGACGAGGTGATGACGAAATGATGACGAGATGACGAGATGATGACGAGATGATGACGAGATGATGACGAGGTGATGACGAGATGATGTCGAGATGATGACGAGATGATGACGAGACGATGACGAGACGATGACGAGACGATGACGAGATGATGGAGAGTTGACCAGATGACCAGATGATCAGATAGCCAGATGACGAGATTTCGAGATGACGAGATGACAAGATGACGAGATGACGAGATGACGAGATGACGAGATGACGAGATGATGACGAGATGATGACGAGATGATGACGAGATGATGACGAGATGATGACGAGATGATGACGAGATGATGACGAGATGATGACGAGATGATGACGAGATGATGACGAGATGATGACGAGATGATGACGAGATGATGACGAGATGATGACGAGATGATGACGAGATGATGACGAGATGATGACGAGATGATAACGAGATGATGACGAGATGATGACGAGATGATGACGAGATGATGACCAGATGATGTAGAGATGATGACGAGATGATGACGAGATGATGACGAAGTGATGACGAGATGATGATGAGATGATGACGAGATGATGACGGGATGATGACGAGATGATGACGAGATGATGACGAGATAATGACGAGGTGATGACGAGATGATGACAAGATAATCAGATGACGAGATGACCAGATGACCAGATGACCAGATGACCAGATGACCCGATGAACAGATGATCAGATGACCAGATGACCGGATGACGAGATGATGACGAGATGATGACGATATGATGACGAGATAATGACGAGATAATGACGAGATGATGACGAGATGATGACGAGATGATGACGAGATGATGACGAGATGATTACGAGATGATGACGGGATGATGACGAGATGATGACGAGATGATGACGAGATCATGACCAGATGATGACGGGATGATGACGAGATGATGACGAGACGATGAAGAGACGATGACGAGATGATGACGAGATGATGACGAGATGACCTGATGACCAGATGACCAGATGACCAGATGATCAGATAGCCAGATGACGAGATGATGAGATGAGCAGATGATGACGAGATGACGAGGTGATGACGAGATGATGACCACATGATGACCAGATGATGACCAGATGATGACCAGACGATGACGAGATGATGACGAGATGATGACGAGATGATGACGAGATGATGAAGAGTTGATGACGAGATGATGACGAGATGATGACGAAATGATGACGAGATGATGACGAGACGATGACGAGATGATGACGAGACGATGACGAGATGATGACGAGTTGACCAGATGACCAGATGACCAGATGACCAGATGATCAGATAGCCAGATGACGAGATTTCAAGATGACGAGATGACGAGATGACGAGATGATGACGAGATTATGACGAGATGATGACGAGATGATGACGAGATGATGACGAGATGATGACGAGATGATGACGAGATGATGACGAGATGATGACGAGATGATGACGAGATGATGACGAGATGATGACGAGATGATGACGAGATGATGACGAGATGATGACGAGATGATGACCAGATGATGACCAGATGATGACGAGATGATGACGAGATGATGACCAGATGATGACCAGATGATGACGAGATGATGACGAGATAATGACGAGATGATAACGAGATGATGACGAGATGATGACGAGATGATGACGAGATGATGACGAGATGATGACGAGATGATGACGAGATGATGACGAGATGATGACGAGATGATGACGAGATGATGACGAGATAATGACGAGGTGATGACGAGATGAGGACGAGTAGATGACGAGATGATGACGAGATGATTACGAGATGATGACGAGATGACCAGATGACCGGATGACGAGATGATGACGAGATGATGACGAGATGATGACGAGATGATGACGAGATAATGACGAGGTGATGACGAGATGAGGACGAGTAGATGACGAGATGATGACGAGATGATTACGAGATGATGACGAGATGACCAGATGACCGGATGACGAGATGATGACGATATGATGACGCGATAATGACGAGATGATGACGAGATGATGACGAGATGATTACGAGATGATGACGAGATGACCAGATGACCAGATGACCAGATGATCAGATGATGAGATGACAAGGTGACGAGATGACGAGATGATGACGAGATGACGAGATGATGACGAGATGATGACGAGATGATGACGAGATGATGACGAGATGATGACGAGATGATGACGAGTTGATGACGAGATGATGTCGAGATGATGACGAGATGATGACGAGACGATGACGAGACGATGACGAGACGATGACGAGATGATGACGATTTGACCAGATGACCGGATGACCAGATGACCAGATGATCAGATAGCCAGATGACGAGATTTCGAGATGACGAGATGACGAGATGATGACGAGATGATGACGAGATGATGACGAGATGATGACGAGATGATGACGAGATGATGACGAGATGATGACGAGATGATGACGAGATGATGACGAGATGATGGCGAGATGATGACGAGATGATGACGAGATGATGACGAGATGATGACGAGATGATGACGAGATGATGACGAGATGATGACGAGATAATGACGAGATGATGACGAGATGATGACGAGATGATGACGAGATGATGACGAGATGATGACGAGATGATGACGAGATAATGACGAGGTGATGACGAGATGAGGACGAGTAGATGACGAGATGATGACGAGATGATTACGAGATGATGACGAGATGACCAGATGACCGGATGACGAGATGATGACGAGATGATGACGAGATGATGACGAGATAATGACGAGGTGATGACGAGATGAGGACGAGTAGATGACGAGATGATGACGAGATGATTACGAGATGATGACGAGATGACCAGATGACCGGATGACGAGATGATGACGATATGATGACGCGATAATGACGAGATGATGTCGAGATGATGACGAGATGATTACGAGATGATGTCGAGATGACCAGATGACCAGATGACCAGATGATCAGATGATGAGATGACAAGGTGACGAGATGACGAGATGATGACGAGATGACGAGATGATGACGAGATGACGAGATGATGACGAGATGATGACGAGATGATGACGAGATGATGACGAGATGATGACGAGATGATGACGAGTTGATGACGAGATGATGTCGAGATGATGACGAGATGATGACGAGACGATGACGAGACGATGACGAGACGATGACGAGATGATGACAAGATGATGACGAGATGATGACGAGGTGATGACGAAATGATGACGAGATGATGAGATGATGACGAGATGATGACAAGATGATGACGAGATGATTACGAGATGATGACGAGATGATGACGAGATGATGACGAAATGATGACGAGATGATGACGAGATGATGACGAGATGATGACGAGATGATGACGAGATGATGACGAAAAGATGACGAGATGATGACGAGATGATGACGAGATGATGACGAGATGATGACGAGATGATGACGAGATGATGACGAGATGATGACGAGATGATGACGAGATGATGACGAGATGACCAGATGACCAGATGACCCAATGACCAGATGACCAGATGACCAGATGATGACGAGATGATGACGGGATGATGACGAGATAACCAGATGACCAGATGACCAGATGATGACGAGATGATGACGAGATGATGACGAGATAATGACCAGATGACCAGATGACCAGATGACCAGATGATCAGAAGACCAGATGATTAGATGATCAGATGACGAGATGACGAGGTGACGAGATGACGAGATGACGAGATGACGATATGATGACGAGATGATGACGAGATGATGACGAGATGATGACGAGATGATGACGAGATGATGACAAGATGATGACGAGATGATGACGAGTTGACCAGATGACCAGATGACCAGATGACCAGATGATCAGATAGCTAGATGACGAGATTTCGAGATGAAGAGATGACGAGATGACGAGATGATGACGAGATGATGACGAGATGATGACGAGATGATGACGAGATGATGACGAGATGATGACGGGATGATGACGAGATGATAACGAGATGATGACGAGATCATGACGAGATGATGACGAAATGATGACAAGATGATGACAAGATGATGACGAGATGATGACGAGATGATGACAAGATGATGACGAGATGATGACGAGATGATGACGAGGTGATGACGAGGTGATGACGAAGTGATGACGAGATGATGAGATGATGACGAGATGATGACGAGATGATGACGAGATGATTACGGGATGATGACGAGATGATGACGAGATGATGACGAGATGATGACGAGATGATGACGAGATGATGACGAGATGATGACGAGTTGACCAGATGACCAGATGACCTGATGATCATATGACCAGATGACCAGATGACCAGATGACCCGATGACCAGATGACCAGATGACCAGATGACCAGATGATGACGAGATGATGACGAGATGATGACGAGATGACCAGATGACCAGATGACCAGAAGACCAGATGATCAGATGATCGGATGACGAGATGACGAGGTGACGAGATGACGAGATGACGAGATGACGATATGATGACGAGATGATGACGAGATGATGACGAGATGATGACGAGATGATGACGAGATGACGACGAGATGATGACAAGATGATGACGAGATGATGACGAGATGATGACGAGTTGACCAGATGACCAGATGATCAGATAGCTAGATGACGAGATTTCGAGATGACGAGATGACGAGATGACGAGATTTCGAGATGACGAGATGACGAGATGACGAGATGATGACGAGATGATGACGAGATGATGACGAGATGATGACGAGGTGATGACGAGGTGATGACGAAATGATGACGAGATGACGAGATGATGACGAGATGATGACGAGATGATGACGAGGTGATGACGAGATGATGTCGAGATGATGACGAGATGATGACGAGACGATGACGAGACGATGACGAGACGATGACGAGATGATGGAGAGTTGACCAGATGACCAGATGATCAGATAGCCAGATGACGAGATTTCGAGATGACGAGATGACAAGATGACGAGATGACGAGATGACGAGATGACGAGATGACGAGATGATGACGAGATGATGACGAGATGATGACGAGATGATGACGAGATGATGACGAGATGATGACGAGATGATGACGAGATGATGACGAGATGATGACGAGATGATGACGAGATGATGACGAGATGATGACGAGATGATGACGAGATGATGACGAGATGATGACGAGATGATGACGAGATGATGACGAGATGATGACGAGATGATGACGAGATGATGACGAGATGATTACGAGATGATGACGAGATGATAACGAGATGATGACGAGATGATGACGAGATGATGACGAGATGATGACCAGATGATGTAGAGATGATGACGAGATGATGACGAGATGATGACGAAGTGATGACGAGATGATGATGAGATGATGACGAGATGATGACGGGATGATGACGAGATGATGACGAGATGATGACGAGATGATGACGAGATGATGACGAGATGATGACGAGATGATGACGAGATGATGACGAGATGATGACGAGATGATGACGAGATGACCAGATGACCAGATGATGACGAGATGATGACCAGATGATGACGAGATGATGACGAGATGATGACGAGATGATGACAGGATGATGACGAGATAACCAGATGACCAGATGACCAGATGATGACGAGATGATGACGAGATGATGACGAGATGACCAGATGAACAGATGATCAGAAGACCAGATGATCAGATGATCAGATGACGAGGTGACGAGATGACGAGGTGACGAGATGACGAGATGACGAGATGACGATATGATGACGAGATGATGACGAGATGATGACGAGATGATGACGAGATGATGACGAAATGATGACAAGATGATGACAAGATGATGACGAGATGATGACGAGATGATGACAAGATGATGACGAGGTGATGACGAAATGATGACGAGATGATGAGATGATGACGAGATGATGACAAGATGATGACGAGATGATTACGAGATGATGACGAGATGATGACGAGATGATGACGAAATGATGACGAGATGATGACGAGATGATGACGAGATGATGACGAGATGATGACGAGATGATGACGAAAAGATGACGAGATGATGACGAGATGATGACGAGATGATGACGAGATGATGACGAGATGATGACGAGATGATGACGAGATGATGACGAGATGATGACGAGATGATGACGAGATGATGACGAGATGATGACGAGATGATGACGAGATGATGACGAGATGACCAGATGACCAGATGACCCAATGACCAGATGACCAGATGACCAGATGATGACGAGATGATGACGTGATGATGACGAGATAACCAGATGACCAGATGACCAGATGATGACGAGATGATGACGAGATGATGACGAGATAATGACCAGATGACCAGATGACCAGATGATCAGAAGACCAGATGATTAGATGATCAGATGACGAGATGACGAGGTGACGAGATGACGAGATGACGAGATGACGATATGATGACGAGATGATGACGAGATGATGACGAGATGATGACGAGATGATGACGAGATGATGACAAGATGATGACGAGATGATGACGAGTTGACCAGATGACCAGATGACCAGATGACCAGATGATCAGATAGCTAGATGACGAGATTTCGAGATGAAGAGATGACGAGATGACGAGATGATGACGAGATGATGACGAGATGATGACGAGATGATGACGAGATGATGACGAGATGATGACGGGATGATGACGAGATGATAACGAGATGATGACGAGATGATGACGAGATGATGACGAAATGATGACAAGATGATGACAAGATGATGACGAGATGATGACGAGATGATGACAAGATGATGACGAGATGATGACGAGATGATGACGAGGTGATGACGAGGTGATGACGAAATGATGACGAGATGATGAGATGATGACGAGATGATGACGAGATGATGACGAGATGATTACGGGATGATGACGAGATGATGACGAGATGATGACGAGATGATGACGAGATGATGACGAGATGATGACGAGATGATGACGAGATGATGACGAGTTGACCAGATGACCAGATGACCTGATGATCATATGACCAGATGACCAGATGACCAGATGACCCGATGACCAGATGACCAGATGACCAGATGACCAGATGATGACGAGATGATGACGAGATGATGACGAGATGACCAGATGACCAGATGACCAGAAGACCAGATGATCAGATGATCGGATGACGAGATGACGAGGTGACGAGATGACGAGATGACGAGATGACGATATGATGACGAGATGATGACGAGATGACGACGAGATGATGACAAGATGATGACGAGATGATGACGAGATGATGACGAGTTGACCAGATGACCAGATGATCAGATAGCTAGATGACGAGATTTCGAGATGACGAGATGACGAGATGACGAGATGATGACGAGATGATGACGAGATGATGACGAGATGATGACGAGGTGATGACGAGGTGATGACGAAATGATGACGAGATGACGAGATGATGACGAGATGATGACGAGATGATGACGAGGTGATGACGAGATGATGTCGAGATGATGACGAGATGATGACGAGACGATGACGAGACGATGACGAGACGATGACGAGATGATGGAGAGTTGACCAGATGACCAGATGATCAGATAGCCAGATGACGAGATTTCGAGATGACGAGATGACAAGATGACGAGATGACGAGATGACGAGATGACGAGATGACGAGATGATGACGAGATGATGACGAGATGATGACGAGATGATGACGAGATGATGACGAGATGATGACGAGATGATGACGAGATGATGACGAGATGATGACGAGATGATGACGAGATGATGACGAGATGATGACGAGATGATAACGAGATGATGACGAGATGATGACGAGATGATGACGAGATGATGACGAGATGATGACGAGATGATAACGAGATGATGACGAGATGATGACGAGATGATGACCAGATGATGTAGAGATGATGACGAGATGATGACGAGATGATGACGAAGTGATGACGAGATGATGATGAGATGATGACGAGATGATGACGGGATGATGACGAGATGATGACGAGATGATGACGAGATGATGACGAGATAATGACGAGGTGATGACGAGATGATGACAAGATAATCAGATGACGAGATGACCAGATGACCAGATGACCAGATGACCAGATGACCCGATGAACAGATGATCAGATGACCAGATGACCGGATGACGAGATGATGACGAGATGATGACGATATGATGACGAGATAATGACGAGATAATGACGAGATGATGACGAGATGATGACGAGATGATGACGAGATGATGACGAGATGATTACGAGATGATGACGGGATGATGACGAGATGATGACGAGATGATGACGAGATCATGACCAGATGATGACGGGATGATGACGAGATGATGACGAGACGATGAAGAGACGATGACGAGATGATGACGAGATGATGACGAGATGACCTGATGACCAGATGACCAGATGACCAGATGATCAGATAGCCAGATGACGAGATGATGAGATGAGCAGATGATGACGAGATGACGAGGTGATGACGAGATGATGACCACATGATGACCAGATGATGACCAGATGATGACCAGACGATGACGAGATGATGACGAGATGATGACGAGATGATGACGAGATGATGAAGAGTTGATGACGAGATGATGACGAGATGATGACGAAATGATGACGAGATGATGACGAGACGATGACGAGATGATGACGAGACGATGACGAGATGATGACGAGTTGACCAGATGACCAGATGACCAGATGACCAGATGATCAGATAGCCAGATGACGAGATTTCAAGATGACGAGATGACGAGATGACGAGATGATGACGAGATTATGACGAGATGATGACGAGATGATGACGAGATGATGACGAGATGATGACGAGATGATGACGAGATGATGACGAGATGATGACGAGATGATGACGAGATGATGACGAGATGATGACGAGATGATGACGAGATGATGACGAGATGATGACGAGATGATGACCAGATGATGACCAGATGATGACGAGATGATGACGAGATGATGACCAGATGATGACCAGATGATGACGAGATGATGACGAGATAATGACGAGATGATAACGAGATGATGACGAGATGATGACGAGATGATGACGAGATGATGACGAGATGATGACGAGATGATGACGAGATGATGACGAGATGATGACGAGATGATGACGAGATGATGACGAGATAATGACGAGGTGATGACGAGATGAGGACGAGTAGATGACGAGATGATGACGAGATGATTACGAGATGATGACGAGATGACCAGATGACCGGATGACGAGATGATGACGAGATGATGACGAGATGATGACGAGATAATGACGAGGTGATGACGAGATGAGGACGAGTAGATGACGAGATGATGACGAGATGATTACGAGATGATGACGAGATGACCAGATGACCGGATGACGAGATGACGACGAGATGATGACGATATGATGACGCGATAATGACGAGATGATGACGAGATGATGACGAGATGATTACGAGATGATGACGAGATGACCAGATGACCAGATGACCAGATGATCAGATGATGAGATGACAAGGTGACGAGATGACGAGATGATGACGAGATGACGAGATGATGACGAGATGATGACGAGATGATGACGAGATGATGACGAGATGATGACGAGATGATGACGAGTTGATGACGAGATGATGTCGAGATGATGACGAGATGATGACGAGACGATGACGAGACGATGACGAGACGATGACGAGATGATGACGATTTGACCAGATGACCGGATGACCAGATGACCAGATGATCAGATAGCCAGATGACGAGATTTCGAGATGACGAGATGACGAGATGATGACGAGATGATGACGAGATGATGACGAGATGATGACGAGATGATGACGAGATGATGACGAGATGATGACGAGATGATGACGAGATGATGACGAGATGATGGCGAGATGATGACGAGATGATGACGAGATGATGACGAGATGATGACGAGATGATGACGAGATGATGACGAGATGATGACGAGATGATGACGAGATGATGACGAGATGATGACGAGATGATGACGAGATGATGACGAGATGATGACGAGATGATGACGAGATGATGACGAGATAATGACGAGGTGATGACGAGATGAGGACGAGTAGATGACGAGATGATGACGAGATGATTACGAGATGATGACGAGATGACCAGATGACCGGATGACGAGATGATGACGAGATGATGACGAGATGATGACGAGATAATGACGAGGTGATGACGAGATGAGGACGAGTAGATGACGAGATGATGACGAGATGATTACGAGATGATGACGAGATGACCAGATGACCGGATGACGAGATGATGACGATATGATGACGCGATAATGACGAGATGATGTCGAGATGATGACGAGATGATTACGAGATGATGTCGAGATGACCAGATGACCAGATGACCAGATGATCAGATGATGAGATAACAAGGTGACGAGATGACGAGATGATGACGAGATGACGAGATGATGACGAGATGACGCGATGATGACGAGATGATGACGAGATGATGACGAGATGATGACGAGATGATGACGAGATGATGACGAGTTGATGACGAGATGATGTCGAGATGATGACGAGATGATGACGAGACGATGACGAGACGATGACGAGACGATGACGAGATGATGACAAGATGATGACGAGATGATGACGAGGTGATGACGAAATGATGACGAGATGATGAGATGATGACGAGATGATGACAAGATGATGACGAGATGATTACGAGATGATGACGAGATGATGACGAGATGATGACGAAATGATGACGAGATGATGACGAGATGATGACGAGATGATGACGAGATGATGACGAGATGATGACGAAAAGATGACGAGATGATGACGAGATGATGACGAGATGATGACGAGATGATGACGAGATGATGACGAGATGATGACGAGATGATGACGAGATGATGACGAGATGACCAGATGACCAGATGACCCAATGACCAGATGACCAGATGACCAGATGATGACGAGATGATGACGAGATGATGACGAGATAACCAGATGACCAGATGACCAGATGATGACGAGATGATGACGAGATGATGACGAGATAATGACCAGATGACCAGATGACCAGATGATCAGAAGACCAGATGATTAGATGATCAGATGACGAGATGACGAGGTGACGAGATGACGAGATGACGAGATGACGATATGATGACGAGATGATGACGAGATGATGACGAGATGATGACGAGATGATGACGAGATGATGACAAGATGATGACGAGATGATGACGAGTTGACCAGATGACCAGATGACCAGATGACCAGATGATCAGATAGCTAGATGACGAGATTTCGAGATGAAGAGATGACGAGATGTCGAGATGATGACGAGATGATGACGAGATGATGACGAGATGATGACGAGATGATGACGAGATGATGACGGGATGATGACGAGATGATAACGAGATGATGACGAGATGATGACGAGATGATGACGAAATGATGACAAGATGATGACAAGATGATGACGAGATGATGACGAGATGATGACAAGATGATGACGAGATGATGACGAGATGATGACGAGGTGATGACGAGGTGATGACGAAGTGATGACGAGATGATGAGATGATGACGAGATGATGACGAGATGATGACGAGATGATTACGGGATGATGACGAGATGATGACGAGATGATGACGAGATGATGACGAGATGATGACGAGATGATGACGAGTTGACCAGATGACCAGATGACCTGATGATCATATGACCAGATGACCAGATGACCAGATGACCCGATGACCAGATGACCAGATGACCAGATGACCAGATGATGACGAGATGATGACGAGATGATGACGAGATGACCAGATGACCAGATGACCAGAAGACCAGATGATCAGATGATCGGATGACGAGATGACGAGGTGACGAGATGACGAGATGACGAGATGACGATATGATGACGAGATGATGACGAGATGATGACGAGATGATGACGAGATGATGACGAGATGACGACGAGATGATGACAAGATGATGACGAGATGATGACGAGATGATGACGAGTTGACCAGATGACCAGATGATCAGATAGCTAGATGACGAGATTTCGAGATGACGAGATGACGAGATGACGAGATTTCGAGATGACGAGATGACGAGATGACGAGATGATGACGAGATGATGACGAGATGATGACGAGATGATGACGAGGTGATGACGAGGTGATGACGAAATGATGACGAGATGACGAGATGATGACGAGATGATGACGAGATGATGACGAGGTGATGACGAGATGATGTCGAGATGATGACGAGATGATGACGAGACGATGACGAGACGATGACGAGACGATGACGAGATGATGGAGAGTTGACCAGATGACCAGATGATCAGATAGCCAGATGACGAGATTTCGAGATGACGAGATGACAAGATGACGAGATGACGAGATGACGAGATGACGAGATGACGAGATGATGACGAGATGATGACGAGATGATGACGAGATGATGACGAGATGATGACGAGATGATGACGAGATGATGACGAGATGATGACGAGATGATGACGAGATGATGACGAGATGATGACGAGATGATGACGAGATGATGACGAGATGATGACGAGATGATGACGAGATGATGACGAGATGATGACGAGATGATGACGAGATGATTACGAGATGATGACGAGATGATAACGAGATGATGACGAGATGATGACGAGATGATGACGAGATGATGACCAGATGATGTAGAGATGATGACGAGATGATGACGAGATGATGACGAAGTGATGACGAGATGATGATGAGATGATGACGAGATGATGACGGGATGATGACGAGATGATGACGAGATGATGACGAGATGATGACGAGATGATGACGAGATAATGACGAGGTGATGACGAGATGATGACAAGATAATCAGATGACGAGATGACCAGATGACCAGATGACCAGATGACCAGATGACCAGATGACCCGATGAACGGATGATCAGATGACCAGATGACCGGATGACGAGATGATGACGATATGATGACGAGATAATGACGAGATAATGACGAGATGATGACGAGATGATGACGAGATGATGACGAGATGATGACGAGATGATTACGAGATGATGACGGGATGATGACGAGATGATGACGAGATGATGACGAGATCATGACCAGATGATGACGGGATGATGACGAGATGATGACGAGACGATGAAGAGACGATGACGAGATGATGACGAGATGATGACGAGATGACCTGATGACCAGATGACCAGATGACCAGATGATCAGATAGCCAGATGACGAGATGATGAGATGAGCAGATGATGACGAGATGACGAGGTGATGACGAGATGATGACCACATGATGACCAGATGATGACCAGATGATGACCAGACGATGACGAGATGATGACGAGATGATGACGAGATGATGACGAGATGATGAAGAGTTGATGACGAGATGATGACGAGATGATGACGAAATGATGACGAGATGATGACGAGACGATGACGAGATGATGACGAGACGATGACGAGATGATGACGAGTTGACCAGATGACCAGATGACCAGATGACCAGATGATCAGATAGCCAGATGACGAGATTTCAAGATGACGAGATGACGAGATGACGAGATGATGACGAGATTATGACGAGATGATGACGAGATGATGACGAGATGATGACGAGATGATGACGAGATGATGACGAGATGATGACGAGATGATGACGAGATGATGACGAGATGATGACGAGATGATGACGAGATGATGACGAGATGATGACGAGATGATGACGAGATGATGACGAGATGATGACCAGATGATGACCAGATGATGACGAGATGATGACGAGATGATGACCAGATGATGACCAGATGATGACGAGATGATGACGAGATAATGACGAGATGATAACGAGATGATGACGAGATGATGACGAGATGATGACGAGATGATGACGAGATGATGACGAGATGATGACGAGATGATGACGAGATGATGACGAGATGATGACGAGATGATGACGAGATGATGACGAGATAATGACGAGGTGATGACGAGATGAGGACGAGTAGATGACGAGATGATGACGAGATGATTACGAGATGATGACGAGATGACCAGATGACCGGATGACGAGATGATGACGAGATGATGACGAGATAATGACGAGATGATGACGAGATGATGACGAGATGATGACGAGATGATGACGAGTTGACCAGATGACCAGATGACCTGATGATCATATGACCAGATGACCAGATGACCAGATGACCCGATGACCAGATGACCAGATGACCAGATGACCAGATGATGACGAGATGATGACGAGATGATGACGAGATGACCAGATGACCAGATGACCAGAAGACCAGATGATCAGATGATCGGATGACGAGATGACGAGGTGACGAGATGACGAGATGACGAGATGACGATATGATGACGAGATGATGACGAGATGATGACGAGATGATGACGAGATGATGACGAGATGACGACGAGATGATGACAAGATGATGACGAGATGATGACGAGATGATGACGAGTTGACCAGATGACCAGATGATCAGATAGCTAGATGACGAGATTTCGAGATGACGAGATGACGAGATGACGAGATTTCGAGATGACGAGATGACGAGATGACGAGATGATGACGAGATGATGACGAGATGATGACGAGATGATGACGAGATGATGACGAGATGATGACGAGATGATGACGAGATGATGACGAGATGATGACGAGATGATGACCAGATGATGACCAGATGATGACGAGATGATGACGAGATGATGACCAGATGATGACCAGATGATGACGAGATGATGACGAGATAATGACGAGATGATAACGAGATGATGACGAGATGATGACGAGATGATGACGAGATGATGACGAGATGATGACGAGATGATGACGAGATGATGACGAGATGATGACGAGATGATGACGAGATGATGACGAGATAATGACGAGGTGATGACGAGATGAGGACGAGTAGATGACGAGATGATGACGAGATGATTACGAGATGATGACGAGATGACCAGATGACCGGATGACGAGATGATGACGAGATGATGACGAGATAATGACGAGGTGATGACGAGATGAGGACGAGTAGATGACGAGATGATTACGAGATGATGACGAGATGACCAGATGACCGGATGACGAGATGATGACGAGATGATGACGATATGATGACGCGATAATGACGAGATGATGACGAGATGATGACGAGATGATTACGAGATGATGACGAGATGACCAGATGACCAGATGACCAGATGATCAGATGATGAGATGACAAGGTGACGAGATGACGAGATGATGACGAGATGACGAGATGATGACGAGATGACGAGATGATGACGAGATGATGACGAGATGATGACGAGATGATGACGAGATGATGACGAGATGATGACGAGTTGATGACGAGATGATGTCGAGATGATGACGAGATGATGACGAGACGATGACGAGACGATGACGAGACGATGACGAGATGATGACGATTTGACCAGATGACCAGATGACCAGATGACCAGATGATCAGATAGCCAGATGACGAGATTTCGAGATGACGAGATGACGAGATGATGACGAGATGATGACGAGATGATGACGAGATGATGACGAGATGATGACGAGATGATGACGAGATGATGACGAGATGATGACGAGATGATGACGAGATGATGACGAGATGATGACGAGATGATGACGAGATGATGACGAGATGATGACGAGATGATGACGAGATGATGACGAGATGATGACGAGATGATGACGAGATGATGACGAGATGATGACGAGATGATGACGAGATGATGACGAGATGATGACGAGATGATGACGAGATGATGACGAGATAATGACGAGGTGATGACGAGATGAGGACGAGTAGATGACGAGATGATGACGAGATGATTACGAGATGATGACGAGATGACCAGATGACCGGATGACGAGATGATGACGAGATGATGACGAGATGATGACGAGATAATGACGAGGTGATGACGAGATGAGGACGAGTAGATGACGAGATGATGACGAGATGATTACGAGATGATGACGAGATGACCAGATGACCGGATGACGAGATGATGACGAGATGATGACGATATGATGACGCGATAATGACGAGATGATGACGAGATGATGACGAGATGATTACGAGATGATGACGAGATGACCAGATGACCAGATGACCAGATGATCAGATGATGAGATGACAAGGTGACGAGATGACGAGATGATGACGAGATGACGAGATGATGACGAGATGACGAGATGATGACGAGATGATGACGAGATGATGACGAGATGATGACGAGATGATGACGAGATGATGACGAGTTGATGACGAGATGATGTCGAGATGATGACGAGATGATGACGAGACGATGACGAGACGATGACGAGACGATGACGAGATGATGACGATTTGACCAGATGACCAGATGACCAGGTGACCAGATGATCAGATAGCCAGATGACGAGATTTCGAGATGACGAGATGACGAGATGATGACGAGATGATGACGAGATGATGACGAGATGATGACCAGATGATGACCAGATGATGACGAGATGATGACGAGATGATGACGAGATGATGACGAGATGATGACGAGATGATGACGAGATGATGACGAGGTGATGACGAGATGATGATGAGATGATGACGAGATGATGACGGGATGATGACGAGATGATGACGAGATCATGACCAGATGATGACGGGATGATGACGAGATGATGACGAGATGATGACGAGACGATGACGAGATGATGACGAGACGATGAGGAGATGATGACGAGTTGACCAGATGACCAGATGACCAGATGACCAGATGATCAGATAGCCAGATGACGAGATTTCAAGATGACGAGATGACGAGATGATGACGAGATGATGACGCGATGATGACGAGATGATGACGAGATGATGACGAGATGATGACGAGATGATGACGAGATGATGACGAGATGATGACGAGATGATGACGAGATGATGACGAGATGATGACGAGATAATGACGAGATAATGACGAGGTGATGACGAGATGAGGACGAGTAGATGACGAGATGATGACGAGATGATGACGATATGATGACGAGATAATGACGAGATGATGACGAGATGATGACGAGATGATGACGATATGATGACGAAATAATGACGAGATGATGACGAGATGATGACGAGATGATGACGAGATGATGACGAGATGATGACGAGATGATGACGAGATGATGACGATATGATGACGAAATAATGACGAGATGATGACGAGATTATGACGAGATGATGACGAGATGATGACGAGATGATTACGAGATGATGACGAGATGACCAGATGACCAGATGACCAGATGATCAGATGATGAGATGACAAGGTGACGAGATGACGAGATGATGACGAGATGACGAGATGATGACGAGATGACGAGATGATGACGAGATGATGACGAGATGATGACGAGATGATGACGAGATGATGACGAGTTGATGACGAGATGATGTCGAGATGATGACGAGATGATGACGAGACGATGACGAGACGATGACGAGATGATGACGAGTTGACTAGATGACCAGATGACCAGATGACCAGATGATCAGATAGCCAGATGACGAGATTTCGAGATGACGAGATGACGAGATGACGAGATGACGAGATGACCAGATGATGACGAGATGATGACGAGATGATGACGAGATGATGACAAGATAATCAGATGACGAGATGACCAGATGACCAGATGACCAGATAACCCGATGAACAGATGATCAGATGATCAGATGATCAGATGACCGGATGACGAGATGATGACGATATGATGACGAGATAATGACGAGATGATGACGAGATCATGACGATATGATGACGAGATAATGACGAGATGATGACGAGATGATGACGAGATGATGACGAGATGATCACGGGATGATGACGAGATGATGACGAGATGATGACGAGATGATGACGAGATGATGACGAGATGATGACGGGATGATGACGAGATGATGACGAGATGATGACGAGATGATGACCAGATGATGACCAGATGATGACGAGATGATGACGAGATGATGACGAGGTGATGACGAGATGATGATGAGATGATGACGAGATGATGACGGGATGATGACGAGATGATGACGAGATGATGACGAGATCATGACCAGATGATGACGGGATGATGACGAGATGATGACGAGACGATGAAGAGACGATGACGAGATGATGACGAGATGATGACGAGATGATGACGAGATGACCTGATGACCAGATGACCAGATGACCAGATGATCAGATAGCCAGATGACGAGATGATGAGATGACCAGATGATGACGAGATGACGAGATGATGACGAGATGATGACGAGATGATGACGAGATGATGACGAGATGATGACGGGATGATGACGAGATGATGACGAGATGATGACGAGATGATGATGAGATGATAACAAGATGATGACGAAATGATGACAAGATGATGACAAGATGATGACGAGATGATGACGAGATGATGACGAGATGATGACAAGATGATGACGAGATGAGGACGAGATGATGACGAGGTGATGACGAGGTGATGACGAAATGATGACGAGATGATGAGATGATGATGAGATGATGACGAGATAATGACGAGATGATGGCAAGATGATGACGAGGTGATGACGAGGTGATGACGAGATGATGACCACATGATGACCAGATGATGACCAGATGATGACCAGATGATGACGAGATGATGACGAGATGATGACGAGATGATGACGAGATGATGACGAGATGATGACGAGATGATGACGATATGATGACGAAATAATGACGAGATGATGACGAGATGATGACGAGATGATGACGAGATGATGACGAGATGATTACGAGATGATGACGAGATGACCAGATGACCAGATGACCAGATGATCAGATGATGAGATGACAAGGTGACGAGATGACGAGATGATGACGAGATGACGAGATGATGACGAGATGACGAGATGATGACGAGATGATGACGAGATGATGACGAGATGATGACGAGATGATGACGAGTTGATGACGAGATGATGTCGAGATGATGACGAGATGATGACGAGACGATGACGAGACGATGACGAGATGATGACGAGTTGACTAGATGACCAGATGACCAGATGACCAGATGATCAGATAGCCAGATGACGAGATTTCGAGATGACGAGATGACGAGATGACGAGATGACGAGATGACCAGATGATGACGAGATGATGACGAGATGATGACGAGATGATGACAAGATAATCAGATGACGAGATGACCAGATGACCAGATGACCAGATAACCCGATGAACAGATGATCAGATGATCAGATGATCAGATGACCGGATGACGAGATGATGACGATATGATGACGAGATAATGACGAGATGATGACGAGATGATGACGATATGATGACGAGATAATGACGAGATGATGACGAGATGATGACGAGATGATGACGAGATGATCACGGGATGATGACGAGATGATGACGAGATGATGACGAGATGATGACGAGATGATGACGAGATGATGACGGGATGATGACGAGATGATGACGAGATGATGACGAGATGATGACCAGATGATGACCAGATGATGACGAGATGATGACGAGATGATGACGAGGTGATGACGAGATGATGATGAGATGATGACGAGATGATGACGGGATGATGACGAGATGATGACGAGATGATGACGAGATCATGACCAGATGATGACGGGATGATGACGAGATGATGACGAGACGATGAAGAGACGATGACGAGATGATGACGAGATGATGACGAGATGATGACGAGATGACCTGATGACCAGATGACCAGATGACCAGATGATCAGATAGCCAGATGACGAGATGATGAGATGACCAGATGATGACGAGATGACGAGATGATGACGAGATGATGACGAGATGATGACGAGATGATGACGAGATGATGACGGGATGATGACGAGATGATGACGAGATGATGACGAGATGATGATGAGATGATAACAAGATGATGACGAAATGATGACAAGATGATGACAAGATGATGACGAGATGATGACGAGATGATGACGAGATGATGACAAGATGATGACGAGATGAGGACGAGATGATGACGAGGTGATGACGAGGTGATGACGAAATGATGACGAGATGATGTGATGATGATGAGATGATGACGAGATAATGACGAGATGATGGCAAGATGATGACGAGGTGATGACGAGGTGATGACGAGATGATGACCACATGATGACCAGATGATGACCAGATGATGACCAGATGATGACGAGATGATGACGAGATGATGACGAGATGATGACGAGATGATGACGAGATGATGACGAGTTGATGACGAGATGATGACGAGATGATGACGAGATGATGACGAGATGATGACGAGACGATGACGAGATGATGACGAGACGATGAGGAGATGATGACGAGTTGACCAGATGACCAGATGACCAGATGACCAGATGATCAGATAGCTAGATGACGAGATTTCAAGATGACGAGATGACGAGATGATGACGAGATGATGACGAGATGATGACGAGATGATGACGAGATGATGACGAGATGATGACGAGATGATGACGAGATGATGACGAGATGATGCCGAGGTGATGACGAGGTGATGACGAAATGATGAGATGACGAGATGATGACGAGATGATGACGAGATGATGACGAGGTGATGACGAGATGATGACGAGATGATGACGAGATGATGACGAGATGATGACGAGATGATGACGAGATGATGACGAGATGATGACGAGATGATGACGAGATGATGACGAGATGGTGACCAGATGATGACCAGATGATGACGAGATGATGACGAGATGATGACCAGATGATGATCAGATGATGACGAGATGATGACGAGATAATGACGAGATGATAACAAGATGATAACGAGATGATGACGAGATGATGACGAGATGATGACGAGATGATGACGAGATGATGACGAGATGATGACGAGATGATGACGAGATGATGACGAGATAATGACGAGATAATGACGAGGTGATGACGAGATGAGGACGAGTAGATGACGAGATGATGACGAGATGATGACGATATGATGACGAGATAATGACGAGATGATGACGAGATGATGACGAGATGATGACGATATGATGACGAAATAATGACGAGATGATGACGAGATGATGACGAGATGATGACGAGATGATGACGAGATGATGACGAGATGATGACGAGATGATGACGATATGATGACGAAATAATGACGAGATGATGACGAGATGATGACGAGATGATGACGAGATGATGACGAGATGATTACGAGATGATGACGAGATGACCAGATGACCAGATGACCAGATGATCAGATGATGAGATGACAAGGTGACGAGATGACGAGATGATGACGAGATGACGAGATGATGACGAGATGACGAGATGATGACGAGATGATGACGAGATGATGACGAGATGATGACGAGATGATGACGAGTTGATGACGAGATGATGTCGAGATGATGACGAGATGATGACGAGACGATGACGAGACGATGACGAGATGATGACGAGTTGACTAGATGACCAGATGACCAGATGACCAGATGATCAGATAGCCAGATGACGAGATTTCGAGATGACGAGATGACGAGATGACGAGATGACGAGATGACCAGATGATGACGAGATGATGACGAGATGATGACGAGAT
Organism: Dyspetes luteomarginatus; assembly: GCA_963669185.1. Lineage (NCBI taxonomy): Eukaryota > Metazoa > Arthropoda > Insecta > Hymenoptera > Ichneumonidae > Dyspetes > Dyspetes luteomarginatus. The sequence goes on from OY769904.1 coordinate 14,013,635, forward strand.
GATGACAAGATAATCAGATGACGAGATGACCAGATGACCAGATGACCAGATAACCCGATGAACAGATGATCAGATGATCAGATGATCAGATGACCGGATGACGAGATGATGACGATATGATGACGAGATAATGACTTGATGATGACGAGATGATGACGATATGATGACGAGATAATGACGAGATGATGACGAGATGATGACGAGATGATGACGAGATGATCACGGGATGATGACGAGATGATGACGAGATGATGACGAGATGATGACGAGATGATGACGAGATGATGACGGGATGATGACGAGATGATGACGAGATGATGACGAGATGATGACCAGATGATGACCAGATGATGACGAGATGATGACGGGATGATGACGAGATGATGACGAGATGATGACGAGGTGATGACGAGATGATGATGAGATGATGACGAGATGATGACGGGATGATGACGAGATGATGACGAGATGATGACGAGATCATGACCAGATGATGACGGGATGATGACGAGATGATGACGAGACGATGAAGAGACGATGACGAGATGATGACGAGACGATGAAGAGACGATGACGAGATGATGTCGAGATGACCTGATGACCAGATGACCAGATGACCAGATGATCAGATAGCCAGATGACGAGATGATGAGATGACCAGATGATGACGAGATGACGAGATGATGACGAGATGATGACGAGATGATGACGAGATGATGACGAGATGATGACGAGATGACGAGATGATGACGAGATGATGACGAGATGATGACGAGATGATGACGAGATGATGACGAGATGATGACGAGATGATGACGAGATGATGACGAGATGATGACGAGATGATGACGAGATGATGACGAGATGATGACGAGATGATGACGAGATGATGACGGGATGATGACGAGATGATGACGAGACGATGAAGAGACGATGACGAGATGATGACGAGATGATGTCGAGATGACCTGATGACCAGATGACCAGATGACCAGATGATCAGATAGCCAGATGACGAGATGATGAGATGACCAGATGACGAGATGATGACGAGATGATGACGAGATGATGACGAGATGATGACGAGATGATGACGGGATGATGACGAGATGATGACGAGATGATGACATGATGATGATGAGATGATAACGAGATGATGATGAAATGATGACAAGATGATGACAAGATGATGACGAGATGATGATGAGATGATGACGAGATGATGACGGGATGATGACGAGATGATGACGAGATGATGACGAGATGATGACGAGTTAATGACGAGATGATGACGAGATGATGACGAGATGATGACAAGATAATCAGATGACGAGATGACCAGATGACCAGATGACCCGATGAACAGATGATCAGATGACCAGATGACCGGATGACGAGATGATGACGAGATGATGACGATATGATGACGAGATAATGACGAGATGATGACGAGATGATGACGAGATGATGACGAGATGATTACGGGATGATGACGAGATGATGACGAGATGATGACGAGATGATGACGAGATGATGACGAGATGATGACGAGATGATGACGAGATGATGACGAGATGATGACGAGATGATGACGAGATGATGACCAGATGATGACCAGATGATGACGAGATGATGACGGGATGATGACGAGATGATGACGAGATGATGACGAGGTGATGACGAGATGATGATGAGATGATGACGAGATGATGACGGGATGATGACGAGATGATGACGAGATCATGACCAGATGATGACGGGATGATGACGAGATGATGACGAGACGATGAAGAGACGATGACGAGATGATGACGAGATGATGTCGAGATGATCTGATGACCAGATGACCAGATGATCAGATAGCCAGATGACGAGATGATGAGATGACCAGATGATGACGAGATGACGAGATGATGACGAGATGATGACGAGATGATGACGAGATGATGACGGGATGATGACGAGATGATGACGAGATGACCAGATGACCAGATGACCAGATGATCAGATGATGAGATGACAAGGTGACGAGATGACGAGATGATGACGAGATGATGACGAGATGATGACGAGATGATGACGAGTTGATGACGAGATGATGTCGAGATGATGACGAGATGATGACGAGACGATGACGAGACGATGACGAGATGATGACGAGTTGACTAGATGACCAGATGACCAGATGACCAGACGATCAGATAGCCAGATGACGAGATTTCGAGATGACGAGATGACGAGATGACCAGATGATGACGAGATGATGACGAGATGATGACGAGATGATGACGAGATGATGACGAGATGATGACGAGATGATGACGAGTTAATGACGAGATGATGACGAGATGATGACGAGATGATGACAAGATAATCAGATGACGAGATGACCAGATGACCAGATGACCAGATGACCAGATAACCCGATAAACAGATGATCAGATGATCAGATGATCAGATGACCGGATGACGAGATGATGACGAGATGATGACGATATGATGACGAGATAATGACGAGATGATGACGAGATGATGACGAGATGATGACGAGATGATTACGGGATGATGACGAGATGATGACGAGATGATGACGAGATGATGACGAGATGATGACGAGATGATGACGGGATGATGACGAGATGATGACGAGATGATGACGAGATGATGACGAGATGATGACGAGATGATGACGAGATGATCACGAGATGATGACGAGATGATGACGAGATGATGACGAGATGATGACGAGATGATGACGAGATGATGACAAGATGATGACGAGATGATGACGAGATGATGACGAGGTGATGACGAGGTGATGACGAAATGATGACGAGATGATGAGATGATGATGAGATGATGACGAGATAATGACGAGATGATGGCGAGATGATGACGAGGTGATGACGAGGTGATGACGAGATGATGACCACATGATGACCAGATGATGACCAGATGATGACCAGATGATGACGAGATGATGACGAGATGATGACGAGATGATGACGAGATGATGACGAGATGATGACGAGTTGATGACGAGATGATGACGAGATGATGACGAGATGATGACGAGATGATGACGAGACGATGACGAGATGATGACGAGACGATGAGGAGATGATGACGAGTTGACCAGATGACCAGATGATCAGATAGCCAGATGACGAGATTTCAAGATGACGAGATGACGAGATGATGACGAGATGATGACGAGATGATGACGAGATGATGACGAGATGATGACGAGATAATGACGAGATGATGACGAGATGATGACGAGATGATGACGAGATGATGACGAGGTGATGACGAGGTGATGACGAAATAATGAGATGACAAGATGATGACGAGATGATGACGAGATGATGACGAGGTGATGACGATATGATGACGAGATGATGACGAGATGATGACGAGATGATGACGAGATGATGACGAGATGATGACGAGATGATGACGAGATGATGACGAGATGATGACGAGATGATGACGAGATGGTGACCAGATGATGACCAGATGATGACGAGATGATGACGAGATGATGACCAGATGATGATCAGATGATGACGAGATGATGACGAGATAATGACGAGATGATAACGAGTTGATAACGAGATGATGACGAGATGATGACGAGATGATGACGAGATGATGACGAGATGATGACGAGATGATGACGAGATGATGACGATATGATGACGAAATAATGACGAGATGATGACGAGATGATGACGAGATGATGACGAGATGATTACGAGATGATGACGAGATGACCAGATGATCAGATGATGAGATGACAAGGTGACGAGATGACGAGATGATGACGAGATGACGAGATGATGACGAGATGACGAGATGATGACGAGATGATGACGAGATGATGACGAGATGATGACGAGATGATGACGAGTTGATGACGAGATGATGTCGAGATGATGACGAGATGATGACGAGACGATGACGAGACGATGACGAGATGATGACGAGTTGACTGGATGACCAGATGACCAGATGACCAGATAACCCGATGAACAGATGATCAGATGATCAGATGATCAGATGACCGGATGACGAGATGATGACGAGATGATGACGATATGATGACGAGATAATGACGAGATGATGACGAGATGATGACGAGATGATTACGGGATGATGACGAGATGATGACGAGATGATGACGAGATGATGACGAGATGATGACGAGATGATGACGGGATGATGACGAGATGATGACGAGATGATGACGAGATGATGACGAGATGATGACCAGATGATGACCAGATGATGACGAGATGATGACGGGATGATGACGAGATGATGACGAGGTGATGACGAGATGATGATGAGATGATGACGAGATGATGACGGGATGATGACGAGATGATGACGAGATGACGAGATGATGACGAGATGATGACGAGATGATGACGAGATGATGACGAGATGATGACGAGATGATGACGAGATGACGAGATGATGACGTGATGATGACGAGATGATGACGATATGATGACGAGATGATGACGAGATGATGACGAGATGATGACGAGATGATGACGAGATGATGACGAGATGATGACGAGATGATGACGAGATGATGACGAGATGATGACGAGATGATGACGAGATGATGACGAGATGATGACGGGATGATGACGAGATGATGACGAGATGATGAAGAGACGATGACGAGATGATGACGAGATGACCAGATGACCGGATGACGAGATGATGACGAGATGATGACGATATGATGACGCGATAATGACGAGATGATGACGAGATGATGACGAGATGATGACGAGATGATGACGAGATGATTACGAGATGATGACGAGATGACCAGATGACCAGATGACCAGATGATCAGATGATGAGATGACAAGGTGACGAGATGACGAGATGATGACGAGATGACGAGATGATGACGAGATGACGAGATGATGACGAGATGATGACGAGATGATGACGAGATGATGACGAGATGATGACGAGTTGATGACGAGATGATGTCGAGATGATGACGAGATGATGACGAGACGATGACGAGACGATGACGAGACGATGACGCGATGATGACGATTTGACCAGATGACCAGATGATCAGATAGCCAGATGACGAGATTTCGAGATGACGAGATGATGACGAGATGATGACGAGATGATGACGAGATGATGACGAGATGATGACGAGATGATGACGAGATGATGACGAGATGATGACGAGATGATGACGAGATGATGACGAGATGATGACGAGATGATGACGAGATGATGACGAGATGATGACGAGATGATGACGAGATGATGACGAGATAATGACAAGATGATGACGAGATGATGACGAGATGATGACGAGATGATGACGAGATGATGACGAGATGATGACGAGATGATGACGAGATGATGACGAGATGATGACGAGATGATGACGAGATGATGACCAGATGATGACCAGATGATGACCAGATGATGACGAGATGATGACGAGATGATGACGAGATGATGACGAGGTGATGACGAGATGATGATGAGATGATGACGAGATGATGACGGGATGATGACGAGATGATGACGAGATGATGACGAGATCATGACCAGATGATGACGGGATGATGACGAGATGATGACGAGACGATGAAGAGACGATGACGAGATGATGACGAGATGATGACGAGATGACCTGATGACCAGATGACCAGATGACCAGATGATCAGATAGCCAGATGACGAGATGATGAGATGACCAGATGATGACGAGATGACGAGATGATGACGAGATGATGACGAGATGATGACGAGATGATGACGAGATGATGACGGGATGATGACGAGATGATGACGAGATGATGACGAGATGATGATGAGATGATAACAAGATGATGACGAAATTATGACAAGATGATGACAAGATGATGACGAGATGATGACGAGATGATGACGAGATGATGACAAGATGATGACGAGATGATGACGAGATGATGACGAGGTGATGACGAGGTGATGACGAAATGATGACGAGATGATGAGATGATGATGAGATGATGACGAGATAATGACGAGATGATGGCAAGATGATGACGAGGTGATGACGAGGTGATGACGAGATGATGACCACATGATGACCAGATGATGACCAGATGATGACCAGATGATGACGAGATGATGACGAGATGATGACGAGATGATGACGAGATGATGACGAGATGATGACGAGATGATGACGAGATGATGACGAGATGATGACGAGATGATGACGAGATGATGACGAGATGATGCCGAGGTGATGACGAGGTGATGACGAAATGATGAGATGACGAGATGATGACGAGATGATGACGAGATGATGACGAGGTGATGACGAGATGATGACGAGATGATGACGAGATGATGACGAGATGATGACGAGATGATGACGAGATGATGACGAGATGATGACGAGATGATGACGAGATGATGACGAGATGATGACGAGATGGTGACCAGATGATGACCAGATGATGACGAGATGATGACGAGATGATGACCAGATGATGATCAGATGATGACGAGATGATGACGAGATAATGACGAGATGATAACGAGATGATAACGAGATGATGACGAGATGATGACGAGATGATGACGAGATGATGACGAGATGATGACGAGATGATGACGAGATGATGACGAGATGATGACGAGATGATGACGAGATAATGACGAGATAATGACGAGGTGATGACGAGATGAGGACGAGTAGATGACGAGATGATGACGAGATGATGACGATATGATGACGAGATAATGACGAGATGATGACGAGATGATGACGAGATGATGACGATATGATGACGAAATAATGACGAGATGATGACGAGATGATGACGAGATGATGACGAGATGATTACGTGATGATGACGAGATGACCAGATGACCAGATGACCAGATGATCAGATGATGAGATGACAAGGTGACGAGATGACGAGATGATGACGAGATGACGAGATGATGACGAGATGACGAGATGATGACGAGATGATGACGAGATGATGACGAGATGATGACGAGATGATGACGAGTTGATGACGAGATGATGTCGAGATGATGACGAGATGATGACGAGACGATGACGAGACGATGACGAGATGATGACGAGTTGACTAGATGATCAGATGACCAGATGACCAGATGATCAGATAGCCAGATGACGAGATTTCGAGATGACGAGATGACGAGATGACGAGATGACGAGATGTCCAGATGATGACGAGATGATGACGAGATGATGACAAGATAATCAGATGACGAGATGACCAGATGACCAGATGACCAGATGACCAGATAACCCGATGAACAGATGATCAGATGATCAGATGATCAGATGACCGGATGACGAGATGATGACGATATGATGACGATATGATGACGAGATAATGACGAGATGATGACGAGATGAGGACGATATGATGACGAGATAATGACGAGATGATGACGAGATGATGACGAGATGATGACGAGATGATCACGGGATGATGACGAGATGATGACGAGATGATGACGAGATGATGACGAGATGATGACGAGATGATGACGGGATGATGACGAGATGATGACGAGATGATGACGAGATGATGACCAGATGATGACCAGATGATGACGAGATGATGACGGGATGATGACGAGATGATGACGAGATGATGACGAGGTGATGACGAGATGATGATGAGATGATGACGAGATGATGACGGGATGATGACGAGATGATGACGAGATGATGACGAGATCATGACCAGATGATGACGGGATGATGACGAGATGATGACGAGACGATGAAGAGACGATGACGAGATGATGACGAGACGATGAAGAGACGATGACGAGATGATGACGAGATGATGACGAGATGATGACGAGTTGATGACGAGATGATGTCGAGATGATGACGAGATGATGACGAGACGATGACGAGATGATGACGAGTTGACTAGATGACCAGATGACCAGATGACCAGACGATCAGATAGCCAGATGACGAGATTTCGAGATGACGAGATGACGAGATGACCAGATGATGACGAGATGATGACGAGATGATGACGAGATGATGACGAGATGATGACGAGATGATGACGAGATGATGACGAGTTAATGACGAGATGATGACGAGATGATGACGAGATGATGACAAGATAATCAGATGACGAGATGACCAGATGACCAGATGACCAGATGACCAGATAACCCGATAAACAGATGATCAGATGATCAGATGATCAGATGACCGGATGACGAGATGATGACGAGATGATGACGATATGATGACGAGATAATGACGAGATGATGACGAGATGATGACGAGATGATGACGAGATGATTACGGGATGATGACGAGATGATGACGAGATGATGACGAGATGATGACGAGATGATGACGAGATGATGACGGGATGATGACGAGATGATGACGAGATGATGACGAGATGATGACGAGATGATGACGAGATGATGACGAGATGATCACGAGATGATGACGAGATGATGACGAGATGATGACGAGATGATGACGAGATGATGACGAGATGATGACAAGATGATGACGAGATGATGACGAGATGATGACGAGGTGATGACGAGGTGATGACGAAATGATGACGAGATGATGAGATGATGATGAGATGATGACGAGATAATGACGAGATGATGGCGAGATGATGACGAGGTGATGACGAGGTGATGACGAGATGATGACCACATGATGACCAGATGATGACCAGATGATGACCAGATGATGACGAGATGATGACGAGATGATGACGAGATGATGACGAGATGATGACGAGATGATGACGAGTTGATGACGAGATGATGACGAGATGATGACGAGATGATGACGAGATGATGACGAGACGATGACGAGATGATGACGAGACGATGAGGAGATGATGACGAGTTGACCAGATGACCAGATGATCAGATAGCCAGATGACGAGATTTCAAGATGACGAGATGACGAGATGATGACGAGATGATGACGAGATGATGACGAGATGATGACGAGATGATGACGAGATAATGACGAGATGATGACGAGATGATGACGAGATGATGACGAGATGATGACGAGGTGATGACGAGGTGATGACGAAATAATGAGATGACAAGATGATGACGAGATGATGACGAGATGATGACGAGGTGATGACGATATGATGACGAGATGATGACGAGATGATGACGAGATGATGACGAGATGATGACGAGATGATGACGAGATGATGACGAGATGATGACGAGATGATGACGAGATGATGACGAGATGGTGACCAGATGATGACCAGATGATGACGAGATGATGACGAGATGATGACCAGATGATGATCAGATGATGACGAGATGATGACGAGATAATGACGAGATGATAACGAGTTGATAACGAGATGATGACGAGATGATGACGAGATGATGACGAGATGATGACGAGATGATGACGAGATGATGACGAGATGATGACGATATGATGACGAAATAATGACGAGATGATGACGAGATGATGACGAGATGATGACGAGATGATTACGAGATGATGACGAGATGACCAGATGATCAGATGATGAGATGACAAGGTGACGAGATGACGAGATGATGACGAGATGACGAGATGATGACGAGATGACGAGATGATGACGAGATGATGACGAGATGATGACGAGATGATGACGAGATGATGACGAGTTGATGACGAGATGTTGTCGAGATGATGACGAGATGATGACGAGACGATGACGAGACGATGACGAGATGATGACGAGTTGACTGGATGACCAGATGACCAGATGACCAGATAACCCGATGAACAGATGATCAGATGATCAGATGATCAGATGACCGGATGACGAGATGATGACGAGATGATGACGATATGATGACGAGATAATGACGAGATGATGACGAGATGATGACGAGATGATTACGGGATGATGACGAGATGATGACGAGATGATGACGAGATGATGACGAGATGATGACGAGATGATGACGGGATGATGACGAGATGATGACGAGATGATGACGAGATGATGACCAGATGATGACCAGATGATGACGAGATGATGACGGGATGATGACGAGATGATGACGAGGTGATGACGAGATGATGATGAGATGATGACGAGATGATGACGGGATGATGACGAGATGATGACGAGATGACGAGATGATGACGAGATGATGACGAGATGATGACGAGATGATGACGAGATGATGACGAGATGATGACGAGATGACGAGATGATGACGTGATGATGACGAGATGATGACGATATGATGACGAGATGATGACGAGATGATGACGAGATGATGACGAGATGATGACGAGATGATGACGAGATGATGACGAGATGATGACGAGATGATGACGAGATGATGACGAGATGATGACGAGATGATGACGAGATGATGACGGGATGATGACGAGATGATGACGAGACGATGAAGAGACGATGACGAGATGATGACGAGATGACCAGATGACCGGATGACGAGATGATGACGATATGATGACGCGATAATGACGAGATGATGACGAGATGATGACGAGATGATGACGAGATGATGACGAGATGATTACGAGATGATGACGAGATGACCAGATGACCAGATGACCAGATGATCAGATGATGAGATGACAAGGTGACGAGATGACGAGATGATGACGAGATGACGAGATGATGACGAGATGACGAGATGATGACGAGATGATGACGAGATGATGACGAGATGATGACGAGATGATGACGAGTTGATGACGAGATGATGTCGAGATGATGACGAGATGATGACGAGACGATGACGAGACGATGACGAGACGATGACGCGATGATGACGATTTGACCAGATGACCAGATGACCAGATGACCAGATGATCAGATAGCCAGATGACGAGATTTCGAGATGACGAGATGATGACGAGATGATGACGAGATGATGACGAGATGATGACGAGATGATGACGAGATGATGACGAGATGATGACGAGATGATGACGAGATGATGACGAGATGATGACGAGATGATGACGAGATGATGACGAGATGATGACGAGATGATGACGAGATGATGACGAGATGATGACAAGATGATGACGAGATGATGACGAGATGATGACGAGATGATGACGAGATGATGACGAGATGATGACGAGATGATGACGAGATGATGACGAGATGATGACGAGATGATGACGAGATGATGACCAGATGATGACCAGATGATGACCAGATGATGACGAGATGATGACGAGATGATGACGAGATGATGACGAGGTGATGACGAGATGATGATGAGATGATGACGAGATGATGACGGGATGATGACGAGATGATGACGAGATGATGACGAGATCATGACCAGATGATGACGGGATGATGACGAGATGATGACGAGACGATGAAGAGACGATGACGAGATGATGACGAGATGATGACGAGATGACCTGATGACCAGATGACCAGATGACCAGATGATCAGATAGCCAGATTACGAGATGATGAGATGACCAGATGATGACGAGATGACGAGATGATGACGAGATGATGACGAGATGATGACGAGATGATGACGAGATGATGACGGGATGATGACGAGATGATGACGAGATGATGACGAGATGATGATGAGATGATAACAAGATGATGACGAAATGATGACAAGATGATGACAAGATGATGACGAGATGATGACGAGATGATGACGAGATGATGACAAGATGATGACGAGATGATGACGAGATGATGACGAGGTGATGACGAGGTGATGACGAAATGATGACGAGATGATGAGATGATGATGAGATGATGACGAGATAATGACGAGATGATGGCAAGATGATGACGAGGTGATGACGAGGTGATGACGAGATGATGACCACATGATGACCAGATGATGACCAGATGATGACCAGATGATGACGAGATGATGACGAGATGATGACGAGATGATGACGAGATGATGACGAGATGATGACGAGTTGATGACGAGATGATGACGAGATGATGACGAGATGATGACGAGATGATGACGAGACGATGACGAGATGATGACGAGACGATGAGGAGATGATGACGAGTTGACCAGATGACCAGATGACCAGATGACCAGATGATCAGATAGCTAGATGACGAGATTTCAAGATGACGAGATGACGAGATGATGACGAGATGATGACGAGATGATGACGAGATGATGACGAGATGATGACGAGATGATGACGAGATGATGACGAGATGATGACGAGATGATGCCGAGGTGATGACGAGGTGATGACGAAATGATGAGATGACGAGATGATGACGAGATGATGACGAGATGATGACGAGGTGATGACGAGATGATGACGAGATGATGACGAGATGATGACGAGATGATGACGAGATGATGACGAGATGATGACGAGATGATGACGAGATGATGACGAGATGATGACGAGATAATGACGAGATGGTGACCAGATGATGACCAGATGATGACGAGATGATGACGAGATGATGACCAGATGATGATCAGATGATGACGAGATGATGACGAGATAATGACGAGATGATAACGAGATGATAACGAGATGATGACGAGATGATGACGAGATGATGACGAGATGATGACGAGATGATGACGAGATGATGACGAGATGATGACGAGATGATGACGAGATAATGACGAGATAATGACGAGGTGATGACGAGATGAGGACGAGTAGATGACGAGATGATGACGAGATGATGACGATATGATGACGAGATAATGACGAGATGATGACGAGATGATGACGAGATGATGACGATATGATGACGAAATAATGACGAGATGATGACGAGATGATGACGAGATGATGACGAGATGATTACGAGATGATGACGAGATGACCAGATGACCAGATGACCAGATGATCAGATGATGAGATGACAAGGTGACGAGATGACGAGATGATGACGAGATGACGAGATGATGACGAGATGACGAGATGATGACGAGATGATGACGAGATGATGACGAGATGATGACGAGATGATGACGAGTTGATGACGAGATGATGTCGAGATGATGACGAGATGATGACGAGACGATGACGAGACGATGACGAGATGATGACGAGTTGACTAGATGATCAGATGACCAGATGACCAGATGATCAGATAGCCAGATGACGAGATTTCGAGATGACGAGATGACGAGATGACGAGATGACGAGATGACGAGATGATGACGAGATGATGACGAGATGATGACGAGATGATGACAAGATAATCAGATGACGAGATGACCAGATGACCAGATGACCAGATGACCAGATAACCCGATGAACAGATGATCAGATGATCAGATGATCAGATGACCGGATGACGAGATGATGACGATATGATGACGATATGATGACGAGATAATGACGAGATGATGACGAGATGAGGACGATATGATGACGAGATAATGACGAGATGATGACGAGATGATGACGAGATGATGACGAGATGATCACGGGATGATGACGAGATGATGACGAGATGATGACGAGATGATGACGAGATGATGACGAGATGATGACGGGATGATGACGAGATGATGACGAGATGATGACGAGATGATGACCAGATGATGACCAGATGATGACGAGATGATGACGGGATGATGACGAGATGATGACGAGATGATGACGAGGTGATGACGAGATGATGATGAGATGATGACGAGATGATGACGGGATGATGACGAGATGATGACGAGATGATGACGAGATCATGACCAGATGATGACGGGATGATGACGAGATGATGACGAGACGATGAAGAGACGATGACGAGATGATGACGAGACGATGAAGAGACGATGACGAGATGATGACGAGATGATGTCGAAATGACCTGATGACCAGATGACCAGATGACCAGATGATCAGATAGCCAGATGACGAGATGATGAGATGACCAGATGATGACGAGATGACGAAATGATGACGAGATGATGACGAGATGATGACGAGATGATGACGAGATGATGACGAGATGACGAGATGATGACGAGATGATGACGAGATGATGACGAGATGATGACGAGATGATGACGAGATGATGACGAGATGATGACGAGATGATGACGAGATGATGACGAGATGATGACGAGATGATGACGAGATGATGACGAGATGATGACGAGATGATGACGAGATGATGACGGGATGATGACGAGATGATGACGAGACGATGAAGAGACGATGACGAGATGATGACGAGATGATGTCGAGATGACCTGATGACCAGATGACCAGATGACCAGATGATCAGATAGCCAGATGACGAGATGATGAGATGACCAGATGACGAGATGATGACGAGATGATGACGAGATGATGACGAGATGATGACGAGATGATGACGGGATGATGACGAGATGATGACGAGATGATGACATGATGATGATGAGATGATAACGAGATGATGATGAAATGATGACAAGATGATGACAAGATGATGACGAGATGATGATGAGATGATGACGAGATGATGACGGGATGATGACGAGATGATGACGAGATGATGACGAGATGATGACGAGTTAATGACGAGATGATGACGAGATGATGACGAGATGATGACCAGATGATGACCAGATGATGACGAGATGATGACGAGATGATGACGAGATGATGACGAGGTGATGACGAGATGATGATGAGATGATGACGAGATGATGACGAGATCATGACCAGATGATGACGGGATGATGACGAGATGATGACGAGACGATGAAGAGACGATGACGAGATGATGACGAGATGATGACGAGATGACCTGATGACCAGATGACCAGATGACCAGATGATCAGATAGCCAGATGACGAGATGATGAGATGACCAGATGATGACGAGATGACGAGATGATGACGAGATGATGACGAGATGATGACGAGATGATGACGAGATGATGACGGGATGATGACGAGATGATGACGAGATGATGACGAGATGATGATGAGATGATAACAAGATGATGACGAAATGATGACAAGATGATGACAAGATGATGACGAGATGATGACGAGATGATGACGAGATGATGACAAGATGATGACGAGATGATGACGAGATGATGACGAGGTGATGACGAGGTGATGACGAAATGATGACGAGATGATGAGATGATGATGAGATGATGACGAGATAATGACGAGATGATGGCAAGATGATGACGAGGTGATGACGAGGTGATGACGAGATGATGACCACATGATGACCAGATGATGACCAGATGATGACCAGATGATGACGAGATGATGACGAGATGATGACGAGATGATGACGAGATGATGACGAGATGATGACGAGTTGATGACGAGATGATGACGAGATGATGACGAGATGATGACGAGATGATGACGAGACGATGACGAGATGATGACGAGACGATGACGAGTTAATGACGAGATGATGACGAGATGATGACGAGATGATGACAAGATAATCAGATGACGAGATGACCAGATGACCAGATGACCAGATGACCAGATGACCCGATGAACAGATGATCAGATGACCAGATGACCGGATGACGAGATGATGACGAGATGATGACGATATGATGACGAGATAATGACGAGATGATGACGAGATGATGACGAGATGATGACGAGATGATGACGAGATGATGACGGGATGATGACGAGATGATGACGAGATGATGACGAGATCATGACCAGATGATGACGGGATGATGACGAGATGATGACGAGACGATGAAGAGACGATGACGAGATGATGACGAGATGATGTCGAGATGATCTGATGACCAGATGACCAGATGACCAGATGATCAGATAGCCAGATGACGAGATGATGAGATGACCAGATGATGACGAGATGACGAGATGATGACGAGATGATGACGGGATGATGACGAGATGATGACGAGATGACCAGATGACCAGATGACCAGATGATCAGATGATGAGATGACAAGGTGACGAGATGACGAGATGATGACGAGATGATGACGAGATGATAACGAGATGATGACGAGATGATGACGAGATGATGACGAGATGATGACGAGATGATGACGAGATGATGACGAGATGATGACGAGATGATGACGAGATGATGACGAGATGATGACGAGGTGATGACGAGGTGATGACGAAATGATGACGAAATGATGAGATGACGAGATGATGACGAGATGATGACGAGATGATGACGAGGTGATGACGAGATGATGACGAGATGATGACGAGATGATGACGAGATGATGACCAGATGATGATCAGATGATGACGAGATGATGACGAGATGATGACGAGATGATAACGAGATGATAACGAGATGATGACGAGATGATGACGAGATGATGACGAGATGATGACGAGATGATGACGAGATGATGACGAGATGATGACGAGATGATGACGAGATGATGACGAGATAATGACGAGGTGATGACGAGATGAGGACGAGTAGATGACGAGATGATGACGAGATGATGACGATATGATGACGAGATAATGACGAGATGATGACGAGATGATGACGAGATGATGACGATATGATGACGAAATAATGACGAGATGATGACGAGATGATGACGAGATGATGACGAGATAATGACGAGATGATTACGAGATGATGACGAGATGACCAGATGACCAGATGACCAGATGATCAGATGATGAGATGACAAGGTGACGAGATGACGAGATGATGACGAGATGATGACGAGATGATGACGAGATGATGACGAGATGATGACCAGATGATGACCAGATGATGACGAGATGATGACGAGATGATGACGAGATGATGACGAGATGATGACGAGGTGATGACGAGATGATGATGAGATGATGACGAGATGATGACGGGATGATGACGAGATGATGACGAGATGATGACGAGATCATGACCAGATGATGACGGGATGATGACGAGATGATGACGAGACGATGAAGAGACGATGACGAGATGATGACGAGATGATGTCGAGATGATCTGATGACCAGATGACCAGATGACCAGATGATCAGATAGCCAGATGACGAGATGATGAGATGACCAGATGATGACGAGATGACGAGATGATGACGAGATGATGACGAGATGATGACGAGATGATGACGAGATGATGACGGGATGATGACGAGATGATGACGAGATGATGACGAGATGATGATGAGATGATAACGAGATGATGACGAAATGATGACAAGATGATGACAAGATGATGACGAGATGATGACGAGATGATGACGAGATGATGACGAGATGATGACGAGATGATAACGAGATGATGACGAAATGATGACAAGATGATGACAAGATGATGACGAGATGATGACGAGATGATGACGAGATGATGACGAGATGATGACGAGGTGACCAGATGACCAGATGACCTGATGATCATACGACCAGATGACCAGATGACCAGATGACCCGATGACCAGGTGACCAGATGACCAGATGACCAGATGATGACGAGATGATGACGAGATGACCAGATGACCAGATGACCAGAAGATCAGATGATCAGATGATCAGATGACGAGATGACGAGGTGACGAGATGACGAGATTACGAGATGACGATATGATGACGAGATGATGACGAGATGATGACGAGATGATGACGAGATGATGACGAGATGATTACGAGATGATGACGAGATTACGACGAGATGATGACAAGATGATGACGAGATGATGACGAGATGATGACGAGATGATGACGAGATGATGACGAGATGATGACGAGATGATGATGAGATGATAACGAGATGATGACAAAATGATGACGAGATGATGAGATGATGATGAGATGATGACGTGATGATGACGAGATGATGGCGAGATGATGACGAGATGATGACGAGGTGATGACGAGGTGATGACGAAATGATGACGAGATGATGAGATGATGATGAGATGATGACGAGATGATGACGAGATGATGGCGAGATGATGACGAGGTGATGACGAGGTGATGACGAGATGATGACCACATGATGACCAGATGATGACCAGATGACGTCCAGATGATGACGAGATGATGACGAGATGATGACGAGATGATGACGAGATGATGACGAGATGATGACGAGATGATGACGAGATGATGACGAGATGATGACGAGATGATGACGAGATGATGACGAGATGATGACGAGACGATGAAGAGACGATGACGAGATGATGACGAGATGATGTCGAGATGACCTGATGACCAGATGACCAGATGACCAGATGATCAGATAGCCAGATGACGAGATGATGAGATGACCAGATGATGACGAGATGACGAGATGATGACGAGATGATGACGAGATGATGACGAGATGATGACGAGATGATGACGAGATGATGACGAGATGACGAGATGATGACGAGATGATGACGAGATGATGACGAGATGATGACGAGATGATGACGAGATGATGACGAGATGATGACGAGATGATGACGAGATGATGACGAGATGATGACGAGATGATGACGAGATGATGACGAGATGATGACGAGATGATGACGAGATGATGACGGGATGATGACGAGATGACGACGAGACGATGAAGAGACGATGACGAGATGATGACGAGATGATGTCGAGATGACCTGATGACCAGATGATCAGATAGCCAGATGACGAGATGATGAGATGACCAGATGACGAGATGATGACGAGATGATGACGAGATGATGACGAGATGATGACGAGATGATGACGGGATGATGACGAGATGATGACGAGATGATGACATGATGATGATGAGATGATAACGAGATGATGATGAAATGATGACAAGATGATGACAAGATGATGACGAGATGATGATGAGATGATGACGAGATGATGACGGGATGATGACGAGATGATGACGAGATGATGACGAGATGATGACGAGTTAATGACGAGATGATGACGAGATGATGACAAGATAATCAGATGACGAGATGACCAGATGACCAGATGACCAGATGACCAGATGACCCGATGAACAGATGATCAGATGACCAGATGACCGGATGACGAGATGATGACGAGATGATGACGATATGATGACGAGATAATAACGAGATGATGACGAGATGATGACGAGATGATGACGAGATGATGACGAGATGATGACGAGATGATTACGGGATGATGACGAGATGATGACGAGATGATGACGAGATGATGACGAGATGATGACGAGATGATGACGAGATGATGACGAGATGATGACGAGATGATGACGAGATGATGACCAGATGATGACCAGATGATGACCAGATGATGACGAGATGATGACGGGATGATGACGAGATGATGACGAGATGATGACGAGGTGATGACGAGATGATGATGAGATGATGACGAGATGATGACGGGATGATGACGAGATGATGACGAGATGATGACGAGATCATGACCAGATGATGACGGGATGATGACGAGATGATGACGAGACGATGAAGAGACGATGACGAGATGATGACAAGATGATGTCGAGATGATCTGATGACCAGATGACCAGATGACCAGATGATCAGATAGCCAGATGACGAGATGATGAGATGACCAGATGATGACGAGATGACGAGATGATGACGAGATGATGACGAGATGATGACGAGATGATGACGAGATGATGACGGGATGATGACGAGATGATGACGAGATGACCAGATGACCAGATGACCAGATGATCAGATGATGAGATGACAAGGTGACGAGATGACGAGATGATGACGAGATGACGAGATGATGACGAGATGACGAGGTGATGACGAGATGATGACGAGATGATGACGAGATGATGACGAGATGATGACGAGTTGATGACGAGATGATGTCGAGATGATGACGAGATGATGACGAGACGATGACGAGACGATGACGAGATGATGACGAGTTGACTAGATGACCAGATGACCAGATGACCAGACGATCAGATAGCCAGATGACGAGATTTCGAGATGACGAGATGACGAGATGACGAGATGACGAGATGACCAGATGATGACGAGATGATGACGACATGATGACGAGATGATGACGAGATGATGACGAGATGATGACGAGTTAATGACGAGATGATGACGAGATGATGACGAGATGATGACAAGATAATCAGATGACGAGATGACCAGATGACCAGATGACCGGATGACCAGATAACCAAATGAACAGATGATCAGATGATCAGATGATCAGATGACCGGATGACGAGATGATGACGAGATGATGACGATATGATGACGAGATAATGACGAGATGATGACGAGATGATGACGAGATGATGACGAGATGATTACGGGATGATGACAAGATGATGACGAGATGATGACGAGATGATGACGAGATGATGACGAGATGATGACGGGATGATGACGAGATGATGACGAGATGATGACGAGATGATGACCAGATGATGACCAGATGATGACGAGATGATGACGGGATGATGACGAGATGATGACGAGATGATGACGAGGTGATGACGAGATGATGATGAGATGATGACGAGATGATGACGGGATGATGACGAGATGATGACGAGATGATGACGAGATGACGAGATGATGACGAGATGATGATGAGATGATGACGAGATGATGACGAGATGATGACGAGATGATGACGAGATGATGACGAGATGATGACGAGATGATGACGAGATGATGACAAGATGATGACGAGATGATGACGAGATGATGACGGGATGATGACGAGATGATGACGAGACGATGAAGAGACGATGACGAGATGATGACGAGATGACCAGATGACCGGATGACGAGATGATGACGAGATGATGACGAGATGACCAGATGACCGGATGACGAGATGATGACGAGATGATGACGATATGATGACGCGATAATGACGAGATGATGACGAGATGATGACGAGATGATGACGAGATGATGACGAGATGATTACGAGATGATGACGAGATGACCAGATGACCAGATGACCAGATGATCAGATGATGAGATGACAAGGTGACGAGATGACGAGATGATGACGAGATGACGAGATGATGACGAGATGACGAGATGATGACGAGATGATGACGAGATGATGACGAGTTGATGACGAGATGATGTCGAGATGATGACGAGATGATGACGAGACGATGACGAGACGATGACGAGACGATGACGAGATGATGTCGAGATGATGACGAGATGATGACGAGACGATGACGAGACGATGACGAGACGATGACGAGATGATGACGATTTGACCAGATGACCAGATGACCAGATGACCAGATGACCGGATGACCAGATGATCAGATAGCCAGATGACGAGATTTCGAGATGACGAGATGACGAGATGACGAGATGACGAGATGACGAGATGATGACGAGATGATGACGAGATGATGACGAGATGATGACGAGATGATGACGAGATGATGACGAGATGATGACGAGATGATGACGAGATGATGACGAGATGATGACGAGATGATGACGAGATAATGACGAGATGATGACGAGATGATGACGAGATGATGACGAGATGATGACGAGATGACGAGATGACGAGATGACGAGATGATGACGAGATGATTACGAGATGATGACGAGATGACCAGATGACCGGATGACGAGATGATGACGAGATGATTACGAGATGATGACGAGATGACCAGATGACCGGATGACGAGATGATGACGAGATGATGACGATATGATGACGCGATAATGACGAGATGATGACGAGATGATGACGAGATGATGACGAGATGATGACGAGATGATGACGAGATGACCAGATGACCGGATGACGAGATGATGACGATATGATGACGCGATAATGACGAGATGATGACGAGATGA
Organism: Dyspetes luteomarginatus; assembly: GCA_963669185.1. NCBI lineage: Eukaryota > Metazoa > Arthropoda > Insecta > Hymenoptera > Ichneumonidae > Dyspetes > Dyspetes luteomarginatus. The sequence goes on from OY769904.1 coordinate 14,035,491, forward strand.
TGACGAGATGATGACGAGATGATGACGAGATGATGACGAGATGATGACGAGATGATGACGAGATGATGACGAGATGATGACGAGATGATGACGAGGTGATGACGAGGTGATGACGAAATGATGAGATGACGAGATGATGACGAGATGATGACGAGATGATGACGAGGTGATGACGAGATGATGACGAGATGATGACGAGATGATGACGAGATGATGACGAGATGATGACGAGATGATGACGAGATGATGACGAGATGATGACGAGATGATGACCAGATGATGACCAGATGATGACGAGATGATGACGAGATGATGACCAGATGATGATCAGATGATGACGAGATGATGACGAGATAATGACGAGATGATAACGAGATGATAACGAGATGATGACGAGATGATGACGAGATGATGACGAGATGATGACGAGATGATGACGAGATGATGACGAGATGATGACGAGATGATGACGAGATGATGACGAGATAATGACGAGGTGATGACGAAATGAGGACGAGTAGGTGACGAGATGATGACGAGATGATGACGATATGATGACGAGATAATGACGAGATGATGACGAGATGATGACGAGATGATGACGAGATGATGACGATATGATGACGAAATAATGACGAGATGATGACGAGATGATGACGAGATGATGACGAGATGATTACGAGATGATGACGAGATGACCAGATGACCAGATGACCAGATGATCAGATGATGAGATGATAAGGTGACGAGATGACGAGATGATGACGAGATGACGAGATGATGACGAGATGACGAGATGATGACGAGATGATGACGAGATGATGACGAGATGATGACGAGTTGATGACGAGATGATGTCGAGATGATGACGAGATGATGACGAGACGATGACGAGACGATGACGAGATGATGACGAGTTGACTAGATGACCAGATGACCAGATGACCAGATGATCAGATAGCCAGATGACGAGATTTCGAGATGACGAGATGACGAGATGACGAGATGACGAGATGACCAGATGATGACGAGATGATGACGAGATGATGACGAGATGATGACGAGATGATGACGAGTTAATGACGAGATGATGACGAGATGATGACAAGATAATCAGATGACGAGATGACCAGATGACCAGATGACCAGATGACCAGATAACCCGATGAACAGATGATCAGATGATCAGATGATCAGATGACCGGATGACGAGATGATGACGAGATGATGACGATATGATGACGAGATAATGACGAGATGATGACGAGATGATGACGAGATGATGACGAGATGATAACGGGATGATGACGAGATGATGACGAAATGATGACAAGATGATGACGAGATGATGACGAGATGATGACGAGATGATGACGAGATGATGACGAGATGATGACGAGATGATGACGAGATGAGGACGAGTAGATGACGAGATGATGACGAGATGATGACGAGATGATGACGAGATGATGACGAGATGATTACGAGATGATGACGAGATGACCAGATGACCGGATGACGAGATGATGACGAGATGATTACGAGATGATGACGAGATGACCAGATGACCGGATGACGAGATGATGACGATATGATGACGCGATAATGACGAGATGATGACGAGATGATGACGAGATGATGACGAGATGATTACGAGATGATGACGAGATGACCAGATGACCAGATGACCAGATGATCAGATGATGAGATGACAAGGTGACGAGATGACGAGATGATGACGAGATGACGAGATGATGACGAGATGACGAGATGATGACGAGATGACGAGATGATGACGAGATGATGACGAGATGATGACGAGATGATGACGAGATGATGACGAGATGATGACGAGTTGATGACGAGATGATGTCGAGATGATGACGAGATGATGACGAGACGATGACGAGACGATGACGAGACGATGACGAGATGATGACGATTTGACCAGATGACCAGATGACCAGATGACCAGATGACCAGATGATCAGATAGCCAGATGACGAGATTTCGAGATGACGAGATGACGAGATGATGACGAGATGATGACGAGATGATGACCAGATGATGACGAGATGATGACGAGATGATGACGAGATGATGACGAGATGATGACAAGATGATGACGAGATGATGACGAGATGATGACGAGATGATGACGAGATGATGACGAGATGATGACGAGATGATGACGAGATGATGATGAGATGATGACGAGATGATGACGAGATGATGACGAGATGATGACGAGATGATGACCAGATGATGACCAGATGATGACGAGATGATGACGAGATGATGACGAGATGATGACGAGATGATGACGAGATGATGACGAGATGATGACGAGATGATGACAAGATGATGACGAGATGATGACGAGTTGACCAGATGACGAGTTGACCAGATGACCAGATGACCAGATGATCAGATAGCTAGATGACGAGATTTCGAGATGAAGAGATGACGAGATGACGAGATGATGACGAGATGATGACGAGATGATGACGAGATGATGACGGGATGATGACGAGATGATAACGAGATGATGACGAGATGATGACGAGATGACGAGATGATGACGAGATGACGAGATGATGACGAGATGATGACGAGATGATGACGAGATGATGACGAGATGATGACGAGATGACCAGATGACCGGATGACGAGATGATGACGAGATGATGACGATATGATGACGCGATAATGACGAGATGATGACGAGATGATGACGAGATGATGACGAGATGATGACGAGATGATGACGAGATGATGACGAGATGATGACGAGATGATGACGAGGTGATGACGAGGTGATGACGAAATGATGAGATGACGAGATGATGACGAGATGATGACGAGGTGATGACGAGATGATGACGAGATGATGACGAGATGATGACGAGATGATGACGAGATGATGACGAGATGATGACGAGATGATGACGAGATGATGACGAGATGATGACGAGATGATGACCAGATGATGACCAGATGATGACGAGATGATGACGAGATGATGACCAGATGATGATCAGATGATGACGAGATGATGACGAGATAATGACGAGATGATAACGAGATGATAACGAGATGATGACGAGATGATGACGAGATGATGACGAGATGATGACGAGATGATGACGAGATGATGACGAGATGATGACGAGATGATGACGAGATGATGACGAGATAATGACGAGGTGATGACGAGATGAGGACGAGTAGGTGACGAGATGATGACGAGATGATGACGATATGATGACGAGATAATGACGAGATGATGACGAGATGATGACGAGATGATGACGAGATGATGACGATATGATGACGAAATAATGACGAGATGATGACGAGATGATGACGAGATGATGACGAGATGATGACGAGATGATTACGAGATGATGACGAGATGACCAGATGACCAGATGACCAGATGATCAGATGATGAGATGACAAGGTGACGAGATGACGAGATGATGACGAGATGACGAGATGATGACGAGATGACGAGATGATGACGAGATGATGACGAGATGATGACGAGATGATGACGAGTTGATGACGAGATGATGTCGAGATGATGACGAGATAATGACGAGACGATGACGAGACGATGACGAGATGATGACGAGTTGACTAGATGACCAGATGACCAGATGACCAGATGATCAGATAGCCAGATGACGAGATTTCGAGATGACGAGATGACGAGATGACGAGATGACGAGATGACCAGATGATGACGAGATGATGACGAGATGATGACGAGATGATGACGAGATGATGACGAGTTAATGACGAGATGATGACGAGATGATGACAAGATAATCAGATGACGAGATGACCAGATGACCAGATGACCAGATGACCAGATGACCAGATAACCCGATGAACAGATGATCAGATGATCAGATGATCAGATGACCGGATGACGAGATGATGACGAGATGATGACGATATGATGACGAGATAATGACGAGATGATGACGAGATGATGACGAGATGATGACGAGATGATAACGGGATGATGACGAGATGATGACGAAATGATGACGAGATGATGACGAGATGATGACGAGATGATGACGGGATGATGACGAGATGATGACGAGATGATGACGAGATGATGACGAGATGATGACGAGATGATGACGAGATGATGACGAGATAATGACGAGTTGATGACGAGATGAGGACGAGTAGATGACGAGATGATGACGAGATGATGACGAGATGATGACGAGATGATGACGAGATGATTACGAGATGATGACGAGATGACCAGATGACCGGATGACGAGATGATGACGAGATGATTACGAGATGATGACGAGATGACCAGATGACCGGATGACGAGATGATGACGAGATGATGACGATATGATGACGCGATAATGACGAGATGATGACGAGATGATGACGAGATGATGACGAGATGATGACGAGATGATGACGAGATGATTACGAGATGATGACGAGATGACCAGATGACCAGATGACCAGATGATCAGATGATGAGATGACAAGGTGACGAGATGACGAGATGATGACGAGATGACGAGATGATGACGAGATGACGAGATGATGACGAGATGACGAGATGATGACGAGATGATGACGAGATGATGACGAGATGATGACGAGATGATGACGAGATGATGACGAGTTGATGACGAGATGATGTCGAGATGATGACGAGATGATGACGAGACGATGACGAGACGATGACGAGACGATGACGAGATGATGACGATTTGACCAGATGACCAGATGACCAGATGACCAGATGATCAGATAGCCAGATGACGAGATTTCGAGATGACGAGATGATGACGAGATGATGACGAGATGATGACCAGATGATGACGAGATGATGACGAGATGATGACGAGATGATGACAAGATGATGACGAGATGATGACGAGATGATGACGAGATGATGACGAGATGATGACGAGATGATGACGAGATGATGACGAGATGATGACGAGATGATGACGAGATGATGACGAGATGATGACGAGATGATGACGAGATGATGACCAGATGATGACCAGATGATGACCAGATGATGACCAGATAATGACGAGATGATGACGAGATGATGACGAGATGATGACGAGATGATGACGAGATGATGACAAGATGATGACGAGATGATGACGAGTTGACCAGATGACCAGATGACCAGATGACCAGATGATCAGATAGCTAGATGACGAGATTTCGAGATGAAGAGATGACGAGATGACGAGATGATGACGAGATGATGACGAGATGATGACGAGATGATGACGAGATGATGACGAGATGATGACGGGATGATGACGAGATGATAACGAGATGATGACGAGATGATGACGAGATGATGACGAAATGATGACAAGATGATGACAAGATGATGACGAGATGATGACGAGATGATGACAAGATGATGACGAGATGATGACGAGATGATGACGAGGTGATGACGAGGTGATGACGAAATGATGACGAGATGATGAGATGATGACGAGATGATGACGAGATGATGACGAGATGATTACGGGATGATGACGAGATGATGACGAGATGATGACGAGATGATGACGAGATGATGACGAGATGATGACGAGATGATGACGAGATGACCAGATGACCAGATGACCTGATGATCATATGATCAGATGATCGGATGACGAGATGACGAGGTGACGAGATGACGAGATGACGAGATGACGATATGATGACGAGATGATGACAAGATGATGACGAGATGATGACGAGATGATGACGAGATGACGACGAGATGATGACAAGATGATGACGAGATGATGACGAGATGATGACGAGTTGACCAGATGAACAGATGATCAGATAGCTAGATGACGAGATTTCGAGATGACGAGATGACGAGATGACGAGATGATGACGAGATGATGACGAGATGATGACGAGATGATGACGAGATGATTACGAGATGATGACGAGATGACCAGATGACCGGATGACGAGATGATGACGAGATGATGACGATATGATGACGCGATAATGACGAGATGATGACGAGATGATGACGAGATGATGACGAGATGATGACGAGATGATTACGAGATGATGACGAGATGACCAGATGACCAGATGACCAGATGATCAGATGATGAGATGACAAGGTGACGAGATGACGAGATGATGACGAGATGACGAGATGATGACGAGATGACGAGATGATGACGAGATGATGACGAGATGATGACGAGATGATGACGAGATGATGACGAGATGATGACGAGTTGATGACGAGATGATGTCGAGATGATGACGAGATGATGACGAGACGATGACGAGACGATGACGAGACGATGACGAGATGATGACGATTTGACCAGATGACCAGATGATCAGATAGCCAGATGACGAGATTTCGAGATGACGAGATGATGACGAGATGATGACGAGATGATGACGAGATGATGACCAGATGATGACGAGATGATGACGAGATGATGACGAGATGATGACGAGATGATGACAAGATGATGACGAGATGATGACGAGATGATGACAAGATGATGACGAGATGATGACGAGATGATGACGAGGTGATGACGAGGTGATGACGAAATGATGACGAGATGATGAGATGATGATGAGATGATGACGAGATAATGACGAGATGATGGCGAGATGATGACGAGGTGATGACCAGATGATGACGAGATGATGACGAGATGATGACGAGATGATGACGAGATGATGACGAGATGATGACGAGATGATGACAAGATGATGACGAGATGATGACGAGTTGACCAGATGACCAGATGACCAGATGACCAGATGATCAGATAGCTAGATGACGAGATTTCGAGATGAAGAGATGACGAGATGACGAGATGATGACGAGATGATGACGAGATGATGACGAGATGATGACGAGATGATGACGGGATGATGACGAGATGATAACGAGATGATGACGAGATGATGACGAGATGATGACGAAATGATGACAAGATGATGACAAGATGATGACGAGATGATGACGAGATGATGACAAGATGATGACGAGATGATGACGAGATGATGACGAGGTGATGACGAGGTGATGACGAAATGATGACGAGATGATGAGATGATGACGAGATGATGACGAGATGATGACGAGATGATTACGGGATGATGACGAGATGATGACGAGATGATGACGAGATGATGACGAGATGATGACGAGATGATGACGAGATGATGACGAGATGATGACGAGATGACCAGATGACCAGATGACCTGATGATCATATGACCAGATGACCAGATGACCAGATGACCCGATGACCAGATGACCAGATGACCAGATGACCAGATGATGACGAGATGATGACGAGATGATGATGAGATGACCAGATGACCAGATGACCAGAAGACCAGATGATCAGATGATCGGATGACGAGATGACGAGGTGACGAGATGACGAGATGACGAGATGACGATATGATGACGAGATGATGACGAGATGATGACGAGATGATGACGAGATGATGACGAGATGACGACGAGATGATGACAAGATGATGACGAGATGATGACGAGATGATGACGAGTTGACCAGATGACCAGATGATCAGATAGCTGGATGACGAGATTTCGAGATGACGAGATGACGAGATGACGAGATGATGACGAGATGATGACGAGATGATGACGAGATGATGACGAGATGATGACGAGATGATGACGAGATGATGACCAGATGATGACCAGATGATGACGAGATGATGACGAGATGATGACTAGATGATGATCAGATGATGACGAGATGATGACGATATAATGACGAGATGATAACGAGATGATAACGAGATGATGACGAGATGATGACGAGATGATGACGAGATGATGACGAGATGATGACGAGATGATGACGAGATGATGACGAGATGATGACGAGATAATGACGAGGTGATGACGAGATGAGGACGAGTAGGTGACGAGATGATGACGAGATGATGACGATATGATGACGAGATAATGACGAGATGATGACGAGATGATGACGAGATGATGACGAGATGATGACGATATGATGACGAAATAATGACGAGATGATGACGAGATGATGACGAGATGATGACGAGATGATGACGAGATGATTACGAGATGATGACGAGATGACCAGATGACCAGATGACCAGATGATCAGATGATGAGATGACAAGGTGACGAGATGACGAGATGATGACGAGATGACGAGATGATGACGAGATGACGAGATGATGACGAGATGATGACGAGATGATGACGAGATGATGACGAGTTGATGACGAGATGATGTCGAGATGATGACGAGATAATGACGAGACGATGACGAGATGATGACGAGTTGACTAGATGACCAGATGACCAGATGACTAGATGATCAGATAGCCAGATGACGAGATTTCGAGATGACGAGATGACGAGATGACGAGATGACGAGATGACCAGATGATGACGAGATGATGACGAGATGATGACGAGATGATGACGAGATGATGACGAGTTAATGACGAGATGATGACGAGATGATGACAAGATAATCAGATGACGAGATGACCAGATGACCAGATGACCAGATGACCAGATGACCAGATAACCCGATGAACAGATGATCAGATGATCAGATGATCAGATGACCGGATGACGAGATGATGACGAGATGATGACGATATGATGACGAGATAATGACGAGATGATGACGAGATGATGACGAGATGATGACGAGATGATAACGGGATGATGACGAGATGATGACGAAATGATGACGAGATGATGACGAGATGATGACGAGATGATGACGGGATGATGACGAGATGATGACGAGATGATGACGAGATGATGACGAGATGATGACGAGATGATGACGAGATGATGACGAGATAATGACGAGTTGATGACGAGATGAGGACGAGTAGATGACGAGATGATGACGAGATGATGACGAGATGATGACGAGATGATTACGAGATGATGACGAGATGACCAGATGACCGGATGACGAGATGATTACGAGATGATGACGAGATGACCAGATGACCGGATGACGAGATGATGACGAGATGATGACGATATGATGACGCGATAATGACGAGATGATGACGAGATGATGACGAGATGATGACGAGATGATGACGAGATGATTACGAGATGATGACGAGATGACCAGATGACCAGATGACCAGATGATCAGATGATGAGATGACAAGGTGACGAGATGACGAGATGATGACGAGATGACGAGATGATGACGAGATGACGAGATGATGACGAGATGATGACGAGATGATGACGAGATGATGACGAGATGATGACGAGATGATGACGAGTTGATGACGAGATGATGTCGAGATGATGACGAGATGATGACGAGACGATGACGAGACGATGACGAGACGATGACGAGATGATGACGATTTGACCAGATGACCAGATGATCAGATAGCCAGATGACGAGATTTCGAGATGACGAGATGATGACGAGATGATGACGAGATGATGACGAGATGATGACCAGATGATGACGAGATGATGACGAGATGATGACGAGATGATGACGAGATGATGACAAGATGATGACGAGATGATGACGAGATGATGACGAGATGATGACGAGATGATGACGAGATGATGACGAGATGATGACGAGATGATGACGAGATGATGACGAGATGATGACGGGATGATGACGAGATGATGACGAGATGATGACGAGATGATGATGAGATGATGATGAGATGATAACAAGATGATGACGAAATGATGACAAGATGATGACAAGATGATGACGAGATGATGACGAGATGATGACGAGATGATGACAAGATGATGACGAGATGATGACGAGATGATGACGAGGTGATGACGAGGTGATGACGAAATGATGACGAGATGATGAGATGATGATGAGATGATGACGAGATAATGACGAGATGATGGCGAGATGATGACGAGGTGATGACCAGATGATGACGAGATGATGACGAGATGATGACGAGATGATGACGAGATGATGACGAGATGATGACGAGATGATGACGAGATGATGACAAGATGATGACGAGATGATGACGAGTTGACCAGATGACCAGATGACCAGATGACCAGATGATCAGATAGCTAGATGACGAGATTTCGAGATGAAGAGATGACGAGATGACGAGATGATGACGAGATGATGACGAGATGATGACGAGATGATGACGAGATGATGACGAGATGATGACGGGATGATGACGAGATGATAACGAGATGATGACGAGATGATGACGAGATGATGACGAAATGATGACAAGATGATGACAAGATGATGACGAGATGATGACGAGATGATGACAAGATGATGACGAGATGATGACGAGATGATGACGAGGTGATGACGAGGTGATGACGAAATGATGACGAGATGATGAGATGATGACGAGATGATGACGAGATGATGACGAGATGATTACGGGATGATGACGAGATGATGACGAGATGATGACGAGATGATGACGAGATGATGACGAGATGATGACGAGATGATGACGAGATGACCAGATGACCAGATGACCTGATGATCATATGACCAGATGACCAGATGACCAGATGACCCGATGACCAGATGACCAGATGACCAGATGACCAGATGATGACGAGATGATGACGAGATGATGACGAGATGACCAGATGACCAGATGACCAGAAGACCAGATGATCAGATGATCGGATGACGAGATGACGAGGTGACGAGATGACGAGATGACGAGATGACGATATGATGACGAGATGATGACGAGATGATGACGAGATGATGACGAGATGATGACGAGATGACGACGAGATGATGACAAGATGATGACGAGATGATGACGAGATGATGACGAGTTGACCAGATGACCAGATGATCAGATAGCTAGATGACGAGATTTCGAGATGACGAGATGACGAGATGACGAGATGATGACGAGATGATGACGAGATGATGACGAGATGATGACGAGATGATGACGAGATGATGACAAGATGATGACGAGATGATGACGAGATGATGACGAGGTGATGACGAGGTGATGACGAAATGATGACGAGATGACGAGATGATGACGAGATGATGACGAGATGATGACGAGGTGATGACGAGATGATGTCGAGATGATGACGAGATGATGACGAGACGATGACGAGACGATGACGAGACGATGACGAGACGATGACGAGATGATGGAGAGTTGACCAGATGACCAGATGATCAGATATTCAGATGACGAGATTTCGAGATGACGAGATGACAAGATGACGAGATGACGAGATGACGAGATGACGAGATGACGAGATGACGAGATGATGACGAGATGATGACGAGATGATGACGAGATGATGACGAGATGATGACGAGATGATGACGAGATGATGACGAGATGATGACGAGATGATGACGAGATGATGACGAGATGATGACGAGATGATGACGAGATGATGACGGGATGATGACGAGATGATAACGAGATGATGACGAGATGATGACGAGATGATGACGAAATGATGACAAGATGATGACAAGATGATGACGAGATGATGACGAGATGATGACAAGATGATGACGAGATGATGACGAGATGATGACGAGGTGATGACGAGGTGATGACGAAATGATGACGAGATGATGAGATGATGACGAGATGATGACGAGATGATGACGAGATGATTACGGGATGATGACGAGATGATGACGAGATGATGACGAGATGATGACGAGATGATGACGAGATGATGACGAGATGATGACGAGATGACCAGATGACCAGATGACCTGATGATCATATGACCAGATGACCAGATGACCAGATGACCCGATGACCAGATGACCAGATGACCAGATGACCAGATGATGACGAGATGATGACGAGATGATGACGAGATGACCAGATGACCAGATGACCAGAAGACCAGATGATCAGATGATCGGATGACGAGATGACGAGGTGACGAGATGACGAGATGACGAGATGACGATATGATGACGAGATGATGACGAGATGATGACGAGATGATGACGAGATGATGACGAGATGACGACGAGATGATGACAAGATGATGACGAGATGATGACGAGATGATGACGAGTTGACCAGATGACCAGATGATCAGATAGCTAGATGACGAGATTTCGAGATGACGAGATGACGAGATGACGAGATGATGACGAGATGATGACGAGATGATGACGAGATGATGACGAGATGATGACAAGATGATGACGAGATGATGACGAGATGATGACGAGGTGATGACGAGGTGATGACGAAATGATGACGAGATGACGAGATGATGACGAGATGATGACGAGATGATGACGAGGTGATGACGAGATGATGTCGAGATGATGACGAGATGATGACGAGACGATGACGAGACGATGACGAGACGATGACGAGACGATGACGAGATGATGGAGAGTTGACCAGATGACCAGATGATCAGATAGCCAGATGACGAGATTTCGAGATGACGAGATGACAAGATGACGAGATGACGAGATGACGAGATGACGAGATGACGAGATGACGAGATGATGACGAGATGATGACGAGATGATGACGAGATGATGACGAGATGATGACGAGATGATGACGAGATGATGACGAGATGATGACGAGATGATGACGAGATGATGACGAGATGATGACGAGATGATGACGAGATGATGACGAGATGATGACGAGATGATGACGAGATGATGACGAGATGATGACGAGATGATGACGAGATGATGACGAGATGATGACGAGATGATGACGAGATGATGACGAGATGATGACGAGATGATGACGAGATGATGACCAGATGATGTAGAGATGATGACGAGATGATGACGAGATGATGACGAGATGATGACGAAGTGATGACGAGATGATGATGAGATGATGACGAGATGATGACGGGATGATGACGAGATGATGACGAGATGATGACAAGATGATGACGAGATGATGACGAGATAATGACGAGGTGATGACGAGATGATGACAAGATAATCAGATGACGAGATGACCAGATGACCAGATGACCAGATGACCAGATGACCCGATGAACAGATGATCAGATGACCAGATGACCGGATGACGAGATGATGACGAGATGATGACGATATGATGACGAGATAATGACTAGATAATGACGAGATGATGACGAGATGATGACGAGATGATGACGAGATGATGACGAGATGATTACGAGATGATGACGGGATGATGACGAGATGATGACGAGATGATGACGAGATCATGACCAGATGATGACGGGATGATGACGAGATGATGACGAGATGATGACGAGATGATGACGAGATGACCTGATGACCAGATGACCAGATGACCAGATGATCAGATAGCCAGATGACGAGATGATGAGATGAGCAGATGATGACGAGATGACGAGGTGATGACGAGATGATGACCACAGAATGACCAGATGATGACCAGATGATGACCAGACGATGACGAGATGATGACGAGATGATGACGAGATGATGACGAGATGATGAAGAGTTGATGACGAGATGATGACGAGATGATGACGAAATGATGACGAGATGATGACGAGACGATGACGAGATGATGACGAGACCATGACGAGATGATGACGAGTTGACCAGATGACCAGATGACCAGATGACCAGATGATCAGATAGCCAGATGGCGAGATTTCAAGATGACGAGATGACGAGATGACGAGATGATGACGAGATTATGACGAGATGATGACGAGATGATGACGAGATGATGACGAGATGATGACGAGGTGATGACGAGATGATGACGAGATGATGACGAGATGATGACCAGATGATGACGAGATGATGACCAGATGATGACCAGATGATGACGAGATGATGACGAGATAATGACGAGATGATAACGAGATGATGACGAGATCATGACGAGATGATGACGAGATGATGACGAGATGATGACGAGATGATGACGAGATGATGACGAGATGATGACGAGATGATGACGAGATGATGACGAGATAATGACGAGGTGATGACGAGATGAGGACGAGTAGATGACGAGATGATGACGAGATGATGACGAGATGATGACGAGATGATGACGAGATGATGACGAGATGATGACGAGATGATGACGAGATGATGACGAGATGATGACGAGATGATGACGAGACGATGACGAGACGATGACGAGATGATGACGAGATGATGACGAGATGATGACGAGATGATGACGAGATGATGACCAGATGATGACCAGATGATGACGAGATGATGACGAGATGATAACGAGATGATGACGAGATGATGACAAGATGATGACGAGATGATGACGAGGTGATGACGAGATGATGATGAGATGATGACGAGATGATGACGGGATGATGACGAGATGATGACGAGATGATGACGAGATCATGACCAGATGATGACGGGATGATGACGAGATCATGACGAGACGATGAAGAGACGATGACGAGATGATGACGAGATGATGACGAGATGACCTGATGACCAGATGACCAGATGACCAGATGATCAGATAGCCAGATGACGAGATGATGAGATGACCAGATGATGACGAGATGACGAGATGATGACGAGATGATGACGAGATGATGACGAGATGATGACGAGATGATGACGGGATGATGACGAGATGATGACGAGATGATGACGAGATGATGATGAGATGATAACAAGATGATGACGGAATGATGACAAGATGATGACAAGATGATGACGAGATGATGACGAGATGATGACGAGATGATGACAAGATGATGACGAGATGATGACGAGATGATGACGAGGTGATGACGAGGTGATGACGAAATGATGACGAGATGATGAGATGATGATGAGATGATGACGAGATAATGACGAGATGATGGCGAGATGATGACGAGGTGATGACGAGGTGATGACGAGATGATGACCACATGATGACCAGATGATGACCAGATGATGACGAGATGATGACGAGATGATGACGAGATGATGACGAGATGATGACGAGTTGATGACGAGATGATGACGAGATGATGACGAGATGATGACGAGATGATGACGAGACGATGACGAGATGATGACGAGACGATGAGGAGATGATGACGAGTTGACCAGATGACCAGATGACCAGATGACCAGATGATCAGATAGGCAGATGACGAGATTTCAAGATGACGAGATGACGAGATGATGACGAGATGATGACGAGATGATGACGAGATGATGACGAGATGATGACGAGATGATGACGAGATGATGACGAGATGATGACGAGGTGATGACGAGGTGATGACGAAATAATGAGATGACAAGATGATGACGAGATGATGACGAGATGATGACGAGGTGATGACGAGATGATGACGAGATGATGACGAGATGATGACGAGATGATGACGAGATGATGACGAGATGATGACGAGATGATGACGAGATGATGACCAGATGATGATCAGATGATGACGAGATGATGACGAGATAATGACGAGATGATAACGAGTTGATAACGAGATGATGACGAGATGATGACGAGATGATGACGAGATGATGACGAGATGATGACGAGATGATGACGAGATGATGACGAGATGATGACGAGATGATGACGAGATGATGACGAGATAATGACGAGGTGATGACGAGATGAGGACGAGTAGATGACGAGATGATGACGAGATGATGACGATATGATGACGAGATAATGACGAGATGATGACGAGATGATGACGAGATGATGACGATATGATGACGAAATAATGACGAGATGATGACGAGATGATGACGAGATGATGACGAGATGATGACGAGATGATGACGAGATGATTACGAGATGATGACGAGATGACCAGATGACCAGATGACCAGATGATCAGATGATGAGATGACAAGGTGACGAGATGACGAGATGATGACGAGATGACGAGATGATGACGAGATGACGAGATGATGACGAGATGATGGCGAGATGATGACGAGATGATGACGAGATGATGACGAGTTGATGACGAGATGATGTCGAGATGATGACGAGATGATGACGAGACGATGACGAGACGATGACGAGATGATGACGAGTTGACTGGATGACCAGATGACCAGATGACCAGATGATCAGATAGCCAGATGACGACATTTCGAGATGACGAGATGACGAGATGACCAGATGATGACGAGATGATGAAGAGATGATGACGAGTTGATGACGAGATGATGACGAGATCATGACCAGATGATGACGGGATGATGACGAGATCATGACGAGACGATGAAGAGACGATGACGAGATGATGACGAGATGATGACGAGATGACCTGATGACCAGATGACCAGATGACCAGATGATCAGATAGCCAGATGACGAGATGATGAGATGACCAGATGATGACGAGATGACGAGATGATGACGAGATGATGACGAGATGATGACGAGATGATGACGAGATGATGACGGGATGATGACGAGATGATGACGAGATGATGACGAGATGATGATGAGATGATAACAAGATGATGACGGAATGATGACAAGATGATGACAAGATGATGACGAGATGATGACGAGATGATGACGAGATGATGACAAGATGATGACGAGATGATGACGAGATGATGACGAGGTGATGACGAGGTGATGACGAAATGATGACGAGATGATGAGATGATGATGAGATGATGACGAGATAATGACGAGATGATGGCGAGATGATGACGAGGTGATGACGAGGTGATGACGAGATGATGACCACATGATGACCAGATGATGACCAGATGATGACGAGATGATGACGAGATGATGACGAGATGATGACGAGATGATGACGAGTTGATGACGAGATGATGACGAGATGATGACGAGATGATGACGAGATGATGACGAGACGATGACGAGATGATGACGAGACGATGAGGAGATGATGACGAGTTGACCAGATGACCAGATGACCAGATGACCAGATGATCAGATAGCCAGATGACGAGATTTCAAGATGACGAGATGACGAGATGATGACGAGATGATGACGAGATGATGACGAGATGATGACGAGATGATGACGAGATGATGACGAGATGATGACGAGGTGATGACGAGGTGATGACGAAATAATGAGATGACAAGATGATGACGAGATGATGACGAGATGATGACGAGGTGATGACGAGATGATGACGAGATGATGACGAGATGATGACGAGATGATGACGAGATGATGACGAGATGATGACGAGATGATGACGAGATGATGACGAGATGATGACGAGATGATGACGAGATGGTGACCAGATGATGACCAGATGATGACGAGATGATGACGAGATGATGACCAGATGATGATCAGATGATGACGAGATGATGACGAGATAATGACGAGATGATAACGAGTTGATAACGAGATGATGACGAGATGATGACGAGATGATGACGAGATGATGACGAGATGATGACGAGATGATGACGAGATGATGACGAGATGATGACGAGATGATGACGAGATGATGACGAGATAATGACGAGGTGATGACGAGATGAGGACGAGTAGATGACGAGATGATGACGAGATGATGACGATATGATAACGAGATAATGACGAGATGATGACGAGATGATGACGAGATGATTACGATATGATGACGAAATAATGACGAGATGATGACGAGATGATGACGAGATGATGACGAGATGATGACGAGATGATGACGAGATGATTACGAGATGATGACGAGATGACCAGATGACCAGATGACCAGATGATCAGATGATGAGATGACAAGGTGACGAGATGACGAGATGATGACGAGATGACGAGATGATGACGAGATGACGAGATGATGACGAGATGATGGCGAGATGATGACGAGATGATGACGAGATGATGACGAGTTGATGACGAGATGATGTCGAGATGATGACGAGATGATGACGAGACGATGACGAGACGATGACGAGATGATGACGAGTTGACTGGATGACCAGATGACCAGATGACCAGATGATCAGATAGCCAGATGACGACATTTCGAGATGACGAGATGACGAGATGACCAGATGATGACGAGATGATGACGAGATGATGACGAGATGATGACGAGATGATGACGAGATGATGACGAGATGATGACGAGATGATGACGAGTTAATGACGAGATGATGACGAGATGATGACAAGATAATCAGATGACGAGATGACCAGATGACCAGATCACCAGATGACCAGATAACCCGATGAACAGATGATCAGATGATCAGATGATCAGATGACCGGATGACGAGATGATGACGAGATGATGACGAGATGATGACGAGATGACCTGATGACCAGATGACCAGATGACCAGATGATCAGATAGCCAGATGACGAGATGATGAGATGACCAGATGATGACGAGATGACGAGATGATGACGAGATGATGACGAGATGATGACGAGATGATGACGAGATGATGACGGGATGATGACGAGATGATGACGAGATGATGACGAGATGATGATGAGATGATAACAAGATGATGACGGAATGATGACAAGATGATGACAAGATGATGACGAGATGATGACGAGATGATGACGAGATGATGACAAGATGATGACGAGATGATGACGAGATGATGACGAGGTGATGACGAGGTGATGACGAAATGATGACGAGATGATGAGATGATGATGAGATGATGACGAGATAATGACGAGATGATGGCGAGATGATGACGAGGTGATGACGAGGTGATGACGAGATGATGACCACATGATGACCAGATGATGACCAGATGATGACGAGATGATGACGAGATGATGACGAGATGATGACGAGATGATGACGAGTTGATGACGAGATGATGACGAGATGATATGACGAGATGATGACGAGATGATGACGAGACGATGACGAGATGATGACGAGACGATGAGGAGATGATGACGAGTTGACCAGATGACCAGATGACCAGATGACCAGATGATCAGATAGCCAGATGACGAGATTTCAAGATGACGAGATGACGAGATGATGACGAGATGATGACGAGTTGATGACGAGATGATGACGAGATGATGACGAGATGATGACGAGATGATGACGAGATGATGACGAGATGATGACGAGGTGATGACGAGGTGATGACGAAATAATGAGATGACAAGATGATGACGAGATGATGACGAGATGATGACGAGGTGATGACGAGATGATGACGAGATGATGACGAGATGATGACGAGATGATGACGAGATGATGACGAGATGATGACGAGATGATGACGAGATGATGACCAGATGATGATCAGATGATGACGAGATGATGACGAGATAATGACGAGATGATAACGAGTTGATAACGAGATGATGACGAGATGATGACGAGATGATGACGAGATGATGACGAGATGATGACGAGATGATGACGAGATGATGACGAGATGATGACGAGATGATGACGAGATGATGACGAGATAATGACGAGGTGATGACGAGATGAGGACGAGTAGATGACGAGATGATGACGAGATGATGACGATATGATGACGAGATAATGACGAGATGATGACGAGATGATGACGAGATGATGACGATATGATGACGAAATAATGACGAGATGATGACGAGATGATGACGAGATGATGACGAGATGATGACGAGATGATGACGAGATGATTACGAGATGATGACGAGATGACCAGATGACCAGATGACCAGATGATCAGATGATGAGATGACAAGGTGACGAGATGACGAGATGATGACGAGATGACGAGATGATGACGAGATGACGAGATGATGACGAGATGATGGCGAGATGATGACGAGATGATGACGAGATGATGACGAGTTGATGACGAGATGATGTCGAGATGATGACGAGATGATGACGAGACGATGACGAGACGATGACGAGATGATGACGAGTTGACTGGATGACCAGATGACCAGATGACCAGATGATCAGATAGCCAGATGACGACATTTCGAGATGACGAGATGACGAGATGACCAGATGATGACGAGATGATGACGAGATGATGACGAGATGATGACGAGATGATGACGAGATCATGACCAGATGATGACGGGATGATGACGAGATCATGACGAGACGATGAAGAGACGATGACGAGATGATGACGAGATGATGACGAGATGACCTGATGACCAGATGACCAGATGACCAGATGATCAGATAGCCAGATGACGAGATGATGAGATGACCAGATGATGACGAGATGACGAGATGATGACGAGATGATGACGAGATGATGACGAGATGATGACGAGATGATGACGGGATGATGACGAGATGATGACGAGATGATGACGAGATGATGATGAGATGATAACAAGATGATGACGGAATGATGACAAGATGATGACAAGATGATGACGAGATGATGACGAGATGATGACGAGATGATGACAAGATGATGACGAGATGATGACGAGATGATGACGAGGTGATGACGAGGTGATGACGAAATGATGACGAGATGATGAGATGATGATGAGATGATGACGAGATAATGACGAGATGATGGCGAGATGATGACGAGGTGATGACGAGGTGATGACGAGATGATGACCACATGATGACCAGATGATGACCAGATGATGACGAGATGATGACGAGATGATGACGAGATGATGACGAGTTGATGACGAGATGATGACGAGATGATGACGAGATGATGACGAGATGATGACGAGACGATGACGAGATGATGACGAGACGATGAGGAGATGATGACGAGTTGACCAGATGACCAGATGACCAGATGACCAGATGATCAGATAGCCAGATGACGAGATTTCAAGATGACGAGATGACGAGATGATGACGAGATGATGACGAGATGATGACGAGATGATGACGAGATGATGACGAGATGATGACGAGATGATGACGAGATGATGACGAGATGATGACGAGGTGATGACGAGGTGATGACGAAATAATGAGATGACAAGATGATGACGAGATGATGACGAGATGATGACGAGGTGATGACGAGATGATGACGAGATGATGACGAGATGATGACGAGATGATGACAAGATGATGACGAGATGATGACGAGATGATGACGAGATGATGACGAGATGATGACGAGATGATGACGAGATGGTGACCAGATGATGACCAGATGATGACGAGATGATGACGAGATGATGACCAGATGATGATCAGATGATGACGAGATGATGACGAGATAATGACGAGATGATAACGAGTTGATAACGAGATGATGACGAGATGATGACGAGATGATGACGAGATGATGACGAGATGATGACGAGATGATGACGAGATGATGACGAGATGATGACGAGATGATGACGAGATGATGACGAGATGATGACGAGATGATGACGAGATAATGACGAGGTGATGACGAGATGAGGACGAGTAGATGACGAGATGATGACGAGATGATGACGATATGATGACGAGATAATGACGAGATGATGACGAGATGATGACGAGATGATGACGATATGATGACGAAATAATGACGAGATGATGACGAGATGATGACGAGATGATGACGAGATGATGACGAGATGATGACCAGATGATGACCAGATGATGACGAGATGATGACGGGATGATGACGAGATGATGACGAGGTGATGACGAGATGATGATGAGATGATGACGAGATGATGACGGGATGATGACGAGATGATGACGAGATGATGACGAGATCATGACCAGATGATGACGGGATGATGACGAGATGATGACGAGACGATGAAGAGACGATGACGAGATGATGACGAGATGATGTCAAGATGACCTGATGACCAGATGACCAGATGACCAGATGATCAGATAGCCAGATGACGAGATGATGAGATGACCAGATGATGACGAGATGACGAGATGATGACGAGATGATGACGAGATGATGACGAGATGATGACGAGATGATGACGAGATGCCCAGATGACCAGATGACCTGATGATCATATGACCAGATGACCAGATGACCAGATGACCCGATGACCAGATGACCAGATGACCAGATGACCAGATGATGACGAGATGATGACGAGATGATGACGAGATGACCAGATGACCAGATGACCAGAAGACCAGATGATCAGATGATCGGATGACGAGATGACGAGGTGACGAGATGACGAGATGACGAGATGACGATATGATGACGAGATGATGACGAGATGATGACGAGATGATGACGAGATGATGACGAGATGACGACGAGATGATGACAAGATGATGACGAGATGATGACGAGACGATGACGAGTTGACCAGATGACCAGATGATCAGATAGCTAGATGACGAGATTTCGAGATGACGAGATGACGAGATGACGAGATGATGACGAGATGATGACGAGATGATGACGAGATGATGACGAGATGATGACGAGATGATGACGAGATGATGACGAGATGATGACGAGATGATGACGAGATGATGACGAGATGATGACGAGATGATGACGAAATGATGACAAGATGATGACAAGATGATGACGAGATGATGACGAGATGATGACAAGATGATGACGAGATGATGAGGAGATGATGACGAGGTGATGACGAGGTGATGACGAAATGATGACGAGATGACGAGATGATGACAAGATCATGACGAGATGATGACAAGATGATGACGAGATGATGACGAGATGATGACGAGGTGATGACGAGGTGATGACGAAATGATGACGAGATGACGAGATGATGACGAGATGATGACGAGATGATGACGAGGTGATGACGAGATGATGTCGAGATGATGACGAGATGATGACGAGACGATGACGAGACGATGACGAGACGATGACGAGATGATGGAGAGTTGACCAGATAACCAGATGATCAGATAGCCAGATGACGAGATTTCGAGATGACGAGATGACAAGATGACGAGATGACGAGATGACGAGATGACGAGATGATGACGAGATGATGACGAGATGATGACGAGATGATGACGAGATGATGACGAGATGATGACGAGATGATGACGAGATGATGACGAGATGATGACGAGATGATGACGAGATGATGACGAGATGATGACGCGATGATGACGAGATGATGACGAGATGATGACGAGATGATGAGGAGATGATGACCAGATGATGTAGAGATGATGACGAGATGATGACGAGATGATGACGAGATGATGACGAAGTGATGACGAGATGATGATGAGATGATGACGAGATGATGACGGGATGATGACGAGATGATGACGAGATGATGACGAGATGATGACGAGATGATGACGAGATAATGACGAGGTGATGACGAGATGATGACAAGATAATCAGATGACGAGATGACCAGATGACCAGATGACCAGATGACCAGATGACCCGATGAACAGATGATCAGATGACCAGATGACCGGATGACGAGATGATGACGAGATGATGACGATATGATGACGAGATAATGACGAGATAATGACGAGATGATGACGAGATGATGACGAGATGATGACGAGATGATTACGAGATGATGACGGGATGATGACGAGATGATGACGAGATCATGACGAGATCATGACCAGATGATGACGGGATGATGACGAGATGATGACGAGACGATGAAGAGACGATGACGAGATGATGACGAGATGATGACGAGATGACCTGATGACCAGATGACCAGATGACCAGATGATCAGATAGCCAGATGACGAGATGATGACGAGATGACGAGGTGATGACGAGATGATGACCACATGATGACCAGATGATGACCAGATGATGACCAGACGATGACGAGATGATGACGAGATGATGACGAGATGATGACGAGATGATGAAGAGTTGATGACGAGATGATGACGAGATGATGACGAAATGATGACGAGATGATGACGAGACGATGACGAGATGATGACGAGACGATGACGAGATGATGACGAGTTGACCAGATGACCAGATGACCAGATGACCAGATGATCAGATAGCCAGATGACGAGATTTCAAGATGACGAGATGACGAGATGACGAGATGATGACGAGATTATGACGAGATGATGACGAGATGATGACGAGATGATGACGAGATGATGACGAGATGATGACGAGATGATGACGAGATGATGACGAGATGATGACGAGATGATGACGAGATGATGACGAGATGATGACGAGATGATGACGAGGTGATGACGAGATGAGGACGAGTAGATGACGAGATGATGACGAGATGATGACGAGATGATGACGAGATGATGACGAGATGATGACGAGATGATGACGAGATGATGACGAGATGATGACGAGATGATGACGAGATGATGACGAGATGATGACGAGATGATGACGAGACGATGACGAGACGATGACGAGATGATGACGAGATGATGACGAGATGATGACGAGATGATGACGAGATGATGACCAGATGATGACCAGATGATGACGAGATGATGACGAGATGATAACGAGATGATGACGAGATGATGACGAGATGATGACGAGATGATGACGAGGTGATGACGAGATGATGACGAGATGATGACGAGATGATGACGAGATGATGACGGGATGATGACGAGATGATGACGAGATGATGACGAGATGATGATGAGATGATAACAAGATGATGACGAAATGATGACAAGATGATGACAAGATGATGACGAGATGATGACGAGATGATGACGAGATGATGACAAGATGATGACGAGATGATGAAGAGATGATGACGAGGTGATGACGAGGTGATGACGAAATGATGACGAGATGATGAGATGATGATGAGATGATGACGAGATAATGACGAGATGATGGCGAGATGATGACGAGGTGATGACCAGATGATGACGAGATGATGACGAGATGATGACGAGATGATGACGAGATGATGACGAGATGATGACGAGATGATGACGAGATGATGACGAGATGATGACGAGATGATGACGAGATGATGACGGGATGATGACGAGATGATAACGAGATGATGACGAGATGATGACGAGATGATGACGAAATGATGACAAGATGATGACAAGATGATGACGAGATGATGACGAGATGATGACAAGATGATGACGAGATGATGACGAGATGATGACGAGGTGATGACGAGGTGATGACGAAATGATGACGAGATGATGAGATGATGACGAGATGATGACGAGATGATGACGAGATGATTACGGGATGATGACGAGATGATGACGAGATGATGACGAGATGATGACGAGATGATGACGAGATGATGACGAGATGATGACGAGATGACCAGATGACCAGATGACCTGATGATCATATGACCAGATGACCAGATGACCAGATGACCCGATGACCAGATGACCAGATGACCAGATGACCAGATGATGACGAGATGATGACGAGATGACCAGATGACCAGATGACCAGAAGACCAGATGATCAGATGATCGGATGACGAGATGACGAGGTGACGAGATGACGAGATGACGAGATGACGATATGATGACGAGATGATGACGAGATGATGACGAGATGATGACGAGATGATGACGAGATGACGACGAGATGATGACAAGATGATGACGAGATGATGACGAGATGATGACGAGTTGACCAGATGACCAGATGATCAGATAGCCAGATGACGAGATGATGAGATGAGCAGATGATGACGAGATGACGAGGTGATGACGAGATGATGACCACATGATGACCAGATGATGACCAGATGATGACCAGACGATGACGAGATGATGACGAGATGATGACGAGATGATGACGAGATGATGAAGAGTTGATGACGAGATGATGACGAGTTGATGACGAAATGATGACGAGATGATGACGAGACGATGACGAGATGATGACGAGACCATGACGAGATGATGACGAGTTGACCAGATGACCAGATGACCAGATGACCAGATGATCAGATAGCCAGATGGCGAGATTTCAAGATGACGAGATGACGAGATGACGAGATGATGACGAGATTATGACGAGATGATGACGAGATGATGACGAGATGATGACGAGATGATGACGAGATGATGACGAGATGATGACGAGATGATGACGAGATGATGACCAGATGATGACGAGATGATGACCAGATGATGACCAGATGATGACGAGATGATGACGAGATAATGACGAGATGATAACGAGATGATGACGAGATGATGACGAGATGATGACGAGATGATGACGAGATGATGACGAGATGATGACGAGATGATGACGAGATGATGACGAGATGATGACGAGATAATGACGAGGTGATGACGAGATGAGGACGAGTAGATGACGAGATGATGACGAGATGATGACGAGATGATGACGAGATGATGACGAGATGATGACGAGATGATGACGAGATGATGACGAGATGATGACGAGATGATGACGAGATGATGACGAGATGATGACGAGATGATGACGAGACGATGACGAGACGATGACGAGATGATGACGAGATGATGACGGGATGATGACGAGATGATGACGAGATGATGACGAGATCATGACCAGATGATGACGGGATGATGACGAGATCATGACGAGACGATGAAGAGACGATGACGAGATGATGACGAGATGATGACGAGATGACCTGATGACCAGATGACCAGATGACCAGATGATCAGATAGCCAGATGACGAGATGATGAGATGACCAGATGATGACGAGATGACGAGATGATGACGAGATGATGACGAGATGATGACGAGATGATGACGAGATGATGACGGGATGATGACGAGATGATGACGAGATGATGACGAGATGATGATGAGATGATAACAAGATGATGACGGAATGATGACAAGATGATGACAAGATGATGACGAGATGATGACGAGATGATGACGAGATGATGACAAGATGATGACGAGATGATGACGAGATGATGACGAGGTGATGACGAGGTGATGACGAAATGATGACGAGATGATGAGATGATGATGAGATGATGACGAGATAATGACGAGATGATGGCGAGATGATGACGAGGTGATGACGAGGTGATGACGAGATGATGACCACATGATGACCAGATGATGACCAGATGATGACGAGATGATGACGAGATGATGACGAGATGATGACGAGATGATGACGAGTTGATGACGAGATGATGACGAGATGATGACGAGATGATGACGAGATGATGACGAGACGATGACGAGATGATGACGAGACGATGAGGAGATGATGACGAGTTGACCAGATGACCAGATGACCAGATGACCAGATGATCAGATAGCCAGATGACGAGATTTCAAGATGACGAGATGACGAGATGATGACGAGATGATGACGAGATGATGACGAGATGATGACGAGATGATGACGAGATGATGACGAGATGATGACGAGATGATGACGAGATGATGACGAGGTGATGACGAGGTGATGACGAAATAATGAGATGACAAGATGATGACGAGATGATGACGAGATGATGACGAGGTGATGACGAGATGATGACGAGATGATGACGAGATGATGACGAGATGATGACGAGATGATGACGAGATGATGACGAGATGATGACGAGATGATGACGAGATGATGACGAGATGATGACGAGATGGTGACCAGATGATGACCAGATGATGACGAGATGATGACGAGATGATGACCAGATGATGATCAGATGATGACGAGATGATGACGAGATAATGACGAGATGATAACGAGTTGATAACGAGATGATGACGAGATGATGACGAGATGATGACGAGATGATGACGAGATGATGACGAGATGATGACGAGATGATGACCAGATGATGACGAGATGATGACGAGATGATGACGAGATAATGACGAGGTGATGACGAGATGAGGACGAGTAGATGACGAGATGATGTCGAGATGATGACGATATGATGACGAGATAATGACGAGATGATGACGAGATGATGACGAGATGATGACGATATGATGACGAAATAATGACGAGATGATGACGAGATGATGACGAGATGATGACGAGATGATGACGAGATGATGACGAGATGATTACGAGATGATGACGAGATGACCAGATGACCAGATGACCAGATGATCAGATGATGAGATGACAAGGTGACGAGATGACGAGATGATGACGAGATGACGAGATGATGACGAGATGACGAGATGATGACGAGATGATGGCGAGATGATGACGAGATGATGACGAGATGATGACGAGTTGATGACGAGATGATGTCGAGATGATGACGAGATGATGACGAGACGATGACGAGACGATGACGAGATGATGACGAGTTGACTGGATGACCAGATGACCAGATGACCAGATGATCAGATAGCCAGATGACGACATTTCGAGATGACGAGATGACGAGATGACCAGATGATGACGAGATGATGACGAGATGATGACGAGATGATGACGAGATGATGACGAGATGATGACGAGATGATGACGAGTTAATGACGAGATGATGACGAGATGATGACGAGATGATGACAAGATAATCAGATGACGAGATGACCAGATGACCAGATGACCAGATGACCAGATAACCCGATGAACAGATGATCAGATGATCAGATGATCAGATGACCGGATGACGAGATGATGACGAGATGATGACGATATGATGACGAGATAATGACGAGATGATGACGAGATGATGACGAGATGATTACGGGATGATGACGAGATGATGACGAGATGATGACGAGATGATGATGAGATGATGACGAGATGATGACGGGATGATGACGAGATGATGACGAGATGATGACGAGATGATGACCAGATGATGACCAGATGATGACGAGATGATGACGGGATGATGACGAGATGATGACGAGGTGATGACGAGATGATGATGAGATGATGACGAGATGATGACGGGATGATGACGAGATGATGACGAGATGATGACGAGATCATGACCAGATGATGACGGGATGATGACGAGATGATGACGAGACGATGAAGAGACGATGACGAGATGATGACGAGATGATGTCAAGATGACCTGATGACCAGATGACCAGATGACCAGATGATCAGATAGCCAGATGACGAGATGATGAGATGACCAGATGATGACGAGATGACGAGATGATGACGAGATGATGACGAGATGATGACGAGATGATGACGAGATGATGACGAGATGACCAGATGACCAGATGACCTGATGATCATATGACCAGATGACCAGATGACCAGATGACCCGATGACCAGATGACCAGATGACCAGATGACCAGATGATGACGAGATGATGACGAGATGATGACGAGATGACCAGATGACCAGATGACCAGAAGACCAGATGATCAGATGATCGGATGACGAGATGACGAGGTGACGAGATGACGAGATGACGAGATGACGATATGATGACGAGATGATGACGAGATGATGACGAGATGATGACGAGATGATGACGAGATGACGACGAGATGATGACAAGATGATGACGAGATGATGACGAGATGATGACGAGTTGACCAGATGACCAGATGATCAGATAGCTAGATGACGAGATTTCAAGATGACGAGATGACGAGATGACGAGATGATGACGAGATGATGACGAGATGATGACGAGATGATGACGAGATGATGACGAAATGATGACAAGATGATGACAAGATGATGACGAGATGATGACGAGATGATGACAAGATGATGACGAGATGATGAGGAGATGATGACGAGGTGATGACGAGGTGATGACGAAATGATGACGAGATGACGAGATGATGACAAGATCATGACGAGATGATGACAAGATGATGACGAGATGATGACGAGATGATGACGAGGTGATGACGAGGTGATGACGAAATGATGACGAGATGACGAGATGATGACGAGATGATGACGAGATGATGACGAGGTGATGACGAGATGATGTCGAGATGATGACGAGATGATGACGAGATGATGACAAGATGATGACGAGATGATGACGAGATGATGACGAGTTGACCAGATGACCAGATGATCAGATAGCTAGATGACGAGATTTCAAGATGACGAGATGACGAGATGACGAGATGATGACGAGATGATGACGAGATGATGACGAGATGATGACGAGATGATGACGAGATGATGACGAGATGATGACGAGATGATGACGAGATGATGACGAGATGATGACGAAATGATGACAAGATGATGACAAGATGATGACGAGATGATGACGAGATGATGACAAGATGATGACGAGATGATGAGGAGATGATGACGAGGTGATGACGAGGTGATGACGAAATGATGACGAGATGACGAGATGATGACAAGATCATGACGAGATGATGACAAGATGATGACGAGATGATGACGAGATGATGACGAGATGATGACGAGATGATGACGAGGTGATGACGAGATGATGTCGAGATGATGACGAGATGATGACGAGACGATGACGAGACGATGACGAGATGATGACGAGATGATGACGAGATGATGACGAGATGATGACGAGATGATGACGAGATGATGACGAGATGATGACGCGATGATGACGAGATGATGACGAGATGATGACGAGATGATGAGGAGATGATGACCAGATGATGTAGAGATGATGACGAGATGATGACGAGATGATGACGAGATGATGACGAAGTGATGACGAGATGATGATGAGATGATGACGAGATGATGACGGGATGATGACGAGATGATGACGAGATGATGACGAGATGATGACGAGATGATGACGAGATAATGACGAGGTGATGACGAGATGATGACAAGATAATCAGATGACGAGATGACCAGATGACCAGATGACCAGATGACCAGATGACCCGATGAACAGATGATCAGATGACCAGATGACCGGATGACGAGATGATGACAAGATAATCAGATGACGAGATGACCAGATGACCAGATGACCAGATGACCAGATGACCCGATGAACAGATGATCAGATGACCAGATGACCGGATGACGAGATGATGACGAGATGATGACGATATGATGACGAGATAATGACGAGATAATGACGAGATGATGACGAGATGATGACGAGATGATGACGAGATGATGACGAGATGATTACGAGATGATGACGGGATGATGACGAGATGATGACGAGATGATGACGAGATCATGACCAGATGATGACGGGATGATGACGAGATGATGACGAGACGATGAAGAGACGATGACGAGATGATGACGAGATGATGACGAGATGACCTGATGACCAGATGACCAGATGACCAGATGATCAGATAGCCAGATGACGAGATGATGAGATGAGCAGATGATGACGAGATGACGAGGTGATGACGAGATGATGACCACATGATGACCAGATGATGACCAGATGATGACCAGACGATGACGAGATGATGACGAGATGATGACGAGATGATGACGAGATGATGAAGAGTTGATGACGAGATGATGACGAGATGATGACGAAATGATGACGAGATGATGACGAGACGATGACGAGATGATGACGAGACGATGACGAGATGATGACGAGTTGACCAGATGACCAGATGACCAGATGACCAGATGATCAGATAGCCAGATGACGAGATTTCAAGATGACGAGATGACGAGATGACGAGATGATGACGAGATTATGACGAGATGATGACGAGATGATGACGAGATGATGACGAGATGATGACGAGATGATGACGAGATGATGACGAGATGATGACGAGATGATGACGAGATGATGACGAGATGATGACGAGATGATGACGAGATGATGACGAGGTGATGACGAGATGAGGACGAGTAGATGACGAGATGATGACGAGATGATGACGAGATGATGACGAGATGATGACGAGATGATGACGAGATGATGACGAGATGATGACGAGATGATGACGAGATGATGACGAGATGATGACGAGATGATGACGAGATGATGACGAGACGATGACGAGACGATGACGAGATGATGACGAGATGATGACGAGATGATGACGAGATGATGACGAGATGATGACCAGATGATGACCAGATGATGACGAGATGATGACGAGATGATAACGAGATGATGACGAGATGATGACGAGATGATGACGAGATGATGACGAGGTGATGACGAGATGATGATGAGATGATGACGAGATGATGACGGGATGATGACGAGATGATGACGAGATGATGACGAGATCATGACCAGATGATGACGGGATGATGACGAGATGATGACGAGACGATGAAGAGACGATGACGAGATGATGACGAGATGATGACGAGATGACCTGATGACCAGATGACCAGATGACCAGATGATCAGATAGCCAGATGACGAGATGATGAGATGACCAGATGATGACGAGATGACGAGATGATGACGAGATGATGACGAGATGATGACGAGATGATGACGAGATGATGACGGGATGATGACGAGATGATGACGAGATGATGACGAGATGATGATGAGATGATAACAAGATGATGACGAAATGATGACGAAATGATGACAAGATGATGACAAGATGATGACGAGATGATGACGAGATGATGACAAGATGATGACGAGATGATGACGAGATGATGACGAGGTGATGACGAGGTGATGACGAGATGACGAGATGATGACAAGATCATGACGAGATGATGACAAGATGATGACGAGATGATGACGAGATGATGACGAGGTGATGACGAGGTGATGACGAAATGATGACGAGATAATGACGAGATGATGGCGAGATGATGACGAGGTGATGACCAGATGATGACGAGATGATGACGAGATGATGACGAGATGATGACGAGATGATGACGAGATGATGACGAGATGATGACGAGATGATGACAAGATGATGACGAGATGATGACGAGTTGACCAGATGACCAGATGACCAGATGACCAGATGATCAGATAGCTAGATGACGAGATTTCGAGATGAAGAGATGACGAGATGACGAGATGATGACGAGATGATGACGAGATGATGACGAGATGATGACGAGATGATGACGAGATGATGACGGGATGATGACGAGATGATAACGAGATGATGACGAGATGATGACGAGATGATGACGAAATGATGACAAGATGATGACAAGATGATGACGAGATGATGACGAGATGATGACAAGATGATGACGAGATGATGACGAGATGATGACGAGGTGATGACGAGGTGATGACGAAATGATGACGAGATGATGAGATGATGACGAGATGATGACGAGATGATTACGGGATGATGACGAGATGATGACGAGATGATGACGAGATGATGACGAGATGATGACGAGATGACCAGATGACCAGATGACCTGATGATCATATGACCAGATGACCAGATGACCAGATGACCCGATGACCAGATGACCAGATGACCAGATGACCAGATGATGACGAGATGATGACGAGATGATGACGAGATGACCAGATGACCAGATGACCAGAAGACCAGATGATCAGATGATCGGATGACGAGATGACGAGGTGACGAGATGACGAGATGACGAGATGACGATATGATGACGAGATGATGACGAGATGATGACGAGATGATGACGAGATGATGACGAGATGACGACGAGATGATGACAAGATGATGACGAGATGATGACGAGATGATGACGAGTTGACCAGATGACCAGATGATCAGATAGCTAGATGACGAGATTTCGAGATGACGAGATGACGAGATGACGAGATGATGACGAGATGATGACGAGATGATGACGAGATGATGACGAGATGATGACGAGATGATGACGAGATGATGACGAGATGATGACGAGATGATGACGAGATGATGACGAGATGATGACGAGATGATGACGAAATGATGACAAGATGATGACAAGATGATGACGAGATGATGACGAGATGATGACAAGATGATGACGAGATGATGACGAGATGATGACGAGGTGATGACGAGGTGATGACGAGATGACGAGATGATGACAAGATCATGACGAGATGATGACAAGATGATGACGAGATGATGACGAGATGATGACGAGGTGATGACGAGGTGATGACGAAATGATGACGAGATGACGAGATGATGACGAGATGATGACGAGATGATGACGAGGTGATGACGAGATGATGTCGAGATGATGACGAGATGATGACGAGACGATGACGAGACGATGACGAGACGATGACGAGACGATGACGAGATGATGGAGAGTTGACCAGATGACCAGATGATCAGATAGCCAGATGACGAGATTTCGAGATGACGAGATGACAAGATGACGAGATGACGAGATGACGAGATGACGAGATGACGAGATGACGAGATGATGACGAGATGATGACGAGATGATGACGAGATGATGACGAGATGATGACGAGATGATGACGAGATGATGACGAGATGATGACGAGATGATGACGAGATGATGACGAGATGATGACGAGATGATGACGAGATGATGACGAGATGATGACGAGATGATGACGAGATGATGACGAGATGATGACGAGATGATGACGAGATGATGACGAGATGATGACCAGATGATGTAGAGATGATGACGAGATGATGACGAGATGATGACGAGATGATGACGAAGTGATGACGAGATGATGATGAGATGATGACGAGATGATGACGGGATGATGACGAGATGATGACGAGATGATGACAAGATGATGACGAGATGATGACGAGATAATGACGAGGTGATGACGAGATGATGACAAGATAATCAGATGACGAGATGACCAGATGACCAGATGACCAGATGACCAGATGACCCGATGAACAGATGATCAGATGACCAGATGACCGGATGACGAGATGATGACGAGATGATGACGATATGATGACGAGATAATGACGAGATAATGAGGAGATGATGACGAGATGATGACGAGATGATGACGAGATGATGACGAGATGATTACGAGATGATGACGGGATGATGACGAGATGATGACGAGATGATGACGAGATCATGACCAGATGATGACGGGATGATGACGAGATGATGACGAGACGATGAAGAGACGATGACGAGATGATGACGAGATGATGACGAGATGATGACGAGACGATGAAGAGACGATGACGAGATGATGACGAGATGATGACGAGATGACCTGATGACCAGATGACCAGATGTCCAGATGATCAGATAGCCAGATGACGAGATGATGAGATGAGCAGATGATGACGAGATGACGAGGTGATGACGAGATGATGACCACATGATGACCAGATGATGACCAGATGATGACCAGACGATGACGAGATGATGACGAGATGATGACGAGATGATGACGAGATGATGAAGAGTTGATGACGAGATGATGACGAGTTGATGACGAAATGATGACGAGATGATGACGAGACGATGACGAGATGATGACGAGACCATGACGAGATGATGACGAGTTGACCAGATGACCAGATGACCAGATGACCAGATGATCAGATAGCCAGATGGCGAGATTTCAAGATGACGAGATGACGAGATGACGAGATGATGACGAGATTATGACGAGATGATGACGAGATGATGACGAGATGATGACGAGATGATGACGAGATGATGACGAGATGATGACGAGATGATGACGAGATGATGACCAGATGATGACGAGATGATGACCAGATGATGACCAGATGATGACGAGATGATGACGAGATAATGACGAGATGATAACGAGATGATGACGAGATGATGACGAGATGATGACGAGATGATGACGAGATGATGACGAGATGATGACGAGATGATGACGAGATGATGACGAGATGATGACGAGATAATGACGAGGTGATGACGAGATGAGGACGAGTAGATGACGAGATGATGACGAGATGATGACGAGATGATGACGAGATGATGACGAGATGATGACGAGATGATGACGAGATGATGACGAGATGATGACGAGATGATGACGAGATGATGACGAGATGATGACGAGATGATGACGAGACGATGACGAGACGATGACGAGATGATGACGAGATGATGACGAGATGATGATGAGATGATGACGAGATGATGACCAGATGATGACGAGATGATGACGAGATGACCTGATGACCAGATGACCAGATGACCAGATGATCAGATAGCCAGATGACGAGATGATGAGATGACCAGATGATGACGAGATGACGAGATGATGACGAGATGATGACGAGATGATGACGAGATGATGACGAGATGATGACGGGATGATGACGAGATGATGACGAGATGATGACGAGATGATGATGAGATGATAACAAGATGATGACGAAATGATGACAAGATGATGACAAGATGATGACGAGATGATGACGAGATGATGACGAGATGATGACAAGATGATGACGAGATGATGACGAGATGATGACGAGGTGATGACGAGGTGATGACGAAATGATGACGAGATGATGAGATGATGATGAGATGATGA
This sequence comes from Dyspetes luteomarginatus, assembly GCA_963669185.1. NCBI lineage: Eukaryota > Metazoa > Arthropoda > Insecta > Hymenoptera > Ichneumonidae > Dyspetes > Dyspetes luteomarginatus. Next base: position 14,071,837 of record OY769904.1, read on the forward strand.
CGAGATAATGACGAGATGATGGCGAGATGATGACGAGGTGATGACCAGATGATGACGAGATGATGACGAGATGATGACGAGATGATGACGAGATGATGACGAGATGATGACGAGATGATGACGAGATGATGACAAGATGATGACGAGATGATGACGAGTTGACCAGATGACCAGATGACCAGATGACCAGATGATCAGATAGCTAGATGACGAGATTTCGAGATGAAGAGATGACGAGATGACGAGATGATGACGAGATGATGACGAGATGATGACGAGATGATGACGAGATGATGACGAGATGATGACGGGATGATGACGAGATGATAACGAGATGATGACGAGATGATGACGAGATGATGACGAGATGATGACGAGGTGATGACGAGGTGATGACGAAATGATGACGAGATGATGAGATGATGACGAGATGATGACGAGATGATGACGAGATGATTACGGGATGATGACGAGATGATGACGAGATGATGACGAGATGATGACGAGATGATGACGAGATGATGACGAGATGATGACGAGATGATGACGAGATGACCAGATGACCAGATGACCTGATGATCATATGACCAGATGACCAGATGACCAGATGACCCGATGACCAGATGACCAGATGACCAGATGACCAGATGATGACGAGATGATGACGAGATGATGACGAGATGACCAGATGACCAGATGACCAGAAGACCAGATGATCAGATGATCGGATGACGAGATGACGAGGTGACGAGATGACGAGATGACGAGATGACGATATGATGACGAGATGATGACGAGATGATGACGAGATGATGACGAGATGATGACGAGATGACGACGAGATGATGACAAGATGATGACGAGATGATGACGAGTTGACCAGATGACCAGATGATCAGATAGCTAGATGACGAGATTTCGAGATGACGAGATGACGAGATGACGAGATGATGACGAGATGATGACGAGATGATGACGAGATGATGACGAGATGATGACGAGATGATGACGAGATGATGACGAGATGATGACGAGATGATGACGAGATGATGACGAAATGATGACAAGATGATGACAAGATGATGACGAGATGATGACGAGATGATGACAAGATGATGACGAGATGATGACGAGATGATGACGAGGTGATGACGAGGTGATGACGAGATGACGAGATGATGACAAGATCATGACGAGATGATGACAAGATGATGACGAGATGATGACGAGATGATGACGAGGTGATGACGAGGTGATGACGAAATGATGACGAGATGACGAGATGATGACGAGATGATGACGAGATGATGACGAGGTGATGACGAGATGATGTCGAGATGATGACGAGATGATGACGAGACGATGACGAGACGATGACGAGACGATGACGAGACGATGACGAGATGATGGAGAGTTGACCAGATGACCAGATGACCAGATGACCAGATGATCAGATAGCTAGATGACGAGATTTCGAGATGAAGAGATGACGAGATGACGAGATGATGACGAGATGATGACGAGATGATGACGAGATGATGACGAGATGATGACGAGATGATGACGGGATGATGACGAGATGATAACGAGATGATGACGAGATGATGACGAGATGATGACGAAATGATGACAAGATGATGACAAGATGATGACGAGATGATGACGAGATGATGACAAGATGATGACGAGATGATGACGAGATGATGACGAGGTGATGACGAGGTGATGACGAAATGATGACGAGATGATGAGATGATGACGAGATGATGACGAGATGATGACGAGATGATTACGGGATGATGACGAGATGATGACGAGATGATGACGAGATGATGACGAGATGATGACGAGATGATGACGAGATGATGACGAGATGATGACGAGATGACCAGATGACCAGATGACCTGATGATCATATGACCAGATGACCAGATGACCAGATGACCCGATGACCAGATGACCAGATGACCAGATGACCAGATGATGACGAGATGATGACGAGATGATGACGAGATGACCAGATGACCAGATGACCAGAAGACCAGATGATCAGATGATCGGATGACGAGATGACGAGGTGACGAGATGACGAGATGACGAGATGACGATATGATGACGAGATGATGACGAGATGATGACGAGATGATGACGAGATGATGACGAGATGACGACGAGATGATGACAAGATGATGACGAGATGATGACGAGTTGACCAGATGACCAGATGATCAGATAGCTAGATGACGAGATTTCGAGATGACGAGATGACGAGATGACGAGATGATGACGAGATGATGACGAGATGATGACGAGATGATGACGAGATGATGACGAGATGATGACGAGATGATGACGAGATGATGACGAGATGATGACGAGATGATGACGAGATGATGACGAAATGATGACAAGATGATGACAAGATGATGACGAGATGATGACGAGATGATGACAAGATGATGACGAGATGATGACGAGATGATGACGAGGTGATGACGAGGTGATGACGAGATGACGAGATGATGACAAGATCATGACGAGATGATGACAAGATGATGACGAGATGATGACGAGATGATGACGAGGTGATGACGAGGTGATGACGAAATGATGACGAGATGACGAGATGATGACGAGATGATGACGAGATGATGACGAGGTGATGACGAGATGATGTCGAGATGATGACGAGATGATGACGAGACGATGACGAGACGATGACGAGACGATGACGAGACGATGACGAGATGATGGAGAGTTGACCAGATGACCAGATGATCAGATAGCCAGATGACGAGATTTCGAGATGACGAGATGACAAGATGACGAGATGACGAGATGACGAGATGACGAGATGACGAGATGACGAGATGATGACGAGATGATGACGAGATGATGACGAGATGATGACGAGATGATGACGAGATGATGACGAGATGATGACGAGATGATGACGAGATGATGACGAGATGATGACGAGATGATGACGAGATGATGACGAGATGATGACGAGATGATGACGAGATGATGACGAGATGATGACGAGATGATGACGAGATGATGACGAGATGATGACCAGATGATGTAGAGATGATGACGAGATGATGACGAGATGATGACGAGATGATGACGAAGTGATGACGAGATGATGATGAGATGATGACGAGATGATGACGGGATGATGACGAGATGATGACGAGATGATGACAAGATGATGACGAGATGATGACGAGATAATGACGAGGTGATGACGAGATGATGACAAGATAATCAGATGACGAGATGACCAGATGACCAGATGACCAGATGACCAGATGACCCGATGAACAGATGATCAGATGACCAGATGACCGGATGACGAGATGATGACGAGATGATGACGATATGATGACGAGATAATGACGAGATAATGACGAGATGATGACGAGATGATGACGAGATGATGACGAGATGATGACGAGATGATTACGAGATGATGACGGGATGATGACGAGATGATGACGAGATGATGACGAGATCATGACCAGATGATGACGGGATCATGACGAGATGATGACGAGACGATGAAGAGACGATGACGAGATGATGACGAGATGATGACGAGATGACCTGATGACCAGATGACCAGATGACCAGATGATCAGATAGCCAGATGACGAGATGATGAGATGAGCAGATGATGACGAGATGACGAGGTGATGACGAGATGATGACCACATGATGACCAGATGATGACCAGATGATGACCAGACGATGACGAGATGATGACGAGATGATGACGAGATGATGACGAGATGATGAAGAGTTGATGACGAGATGATGACGAGATGATGACGAAATGATGACGAGATGATGACGAGACGATGACGAGATGATGACGAGACCATGACGAGATGATGACGAGTTGACCAGATGACCAGATGACCAGATGACCAGATGATCAGATAGCCAGATGGCGAGATTTCAAGATGACGAGATGACGAGATGACGAGATGATGACGAGATTATGACGAGATGATGACGAGATGATGACGAGATGATGACGAGATGATGACGAGATGATGACGAGATGATGACGAGATGATGACCAGATGATGACGAGATGATGACCAGATGATGACCAGATGATGACGAGATGATGACGAGATAATGACGAGATGATAACGAGATGATGACGAGATGATGACGAGATGATGACGAGATGATGACGAGATGATGACGAGATGATGACGAGATGATGACGAGATGATGACGAGATGATGACGAGATGATGACGAGATGATGACGAGATAATGACGAGGTGATGACGAGATGAGGACGAGTAGATGACGAGATGATGACGAGATGATGACGAGATGATGACGAGATGATGACGAGATGATGACGAGATGATGACGAGATGATGACGAGATGATGACGAGATGATGACGAGATGATGACGAGATGATGACGAGACGATGACGAGACGATGACGAGATGATGCCGAGATGATGACGAGATGATGACGAGATGATGACGAGATGATGACCAGATGATGACCAGATGATGACGAGATGATGACGAGATGATGACAAGATGATGACGAGATGATGACGAGGTGATGACGAGATGATGATGAGATGATGACGAGATGATGACGGGATGATGACGAGATGATGACGAGATGATGACGAGATCATGACCAGATGATGACGGGATGATGACGAGATCATGACGAGACGATGAAGAGACGATGACGAGATGATGACGAGATGATGACGAGATGACCTGATGACCAGATGACCAGATGACCAGATGATCAGATAGCCAGATGACGAGATGATGAGATGACCAGATGATGACGAGATGACGAGATGATGACGAGATGATGACGAGATGATGACGAGATGATGACGAGATGATGACGGGATGAAGACGAGATGATGACGAGATGATGACGAGATGATGATGAGATGATAACAAGATGATGACGGAATGATGACAAGATGATGACAAGATGATGACGAGATGATGACGAGATGATGACGAGATGATGACAAGATGATGACGAGATGATGACGAGATGATGACGAGGTGATGACGAGGTGATGACGAAATGATGACGAGATGATGAGATGATGACGAGATAATGACGAGATGATGGCGAGATGATGACGAGGTGATGACGAGGTGATGACGAGATGATGACCACATGATGACCAGATGATGACCAGATGATGACCAGATGATGACGAGATGATGACGAGATGATGACGAGATGATGACGAGTTGATGACGAGATGATGACGAGATGATGACGAGATGATGACGAGATGATGACGAGACGATGACGAGATGATGACGAGACGATGAGGAGATGATGACGAGTTGACCAGATGACCAGATGACCAGATGACCAGATGATCAGATAGCCAGATGACGAGATTTCAAGATGACGAGATGACGAGATGATGACGAGATGATGACGAGATGATGACGAGATGATGACGAGATGATGACGAGATGATGACGAGATGATGACGAGATGATGACGAGATGATGACGAGGTGATGACGAGGTGATGACGAAATAATGAGATGACAAGATGATGACGAGATGATGACGAGATGATGACGAGGTGATGACGAGATGATGACGAGATGATGACGAGATGATGACGAGATGATGACGAGTTGATGACGAGATGATGACGAGATGATGACGAGATGATGACGAGATGATGACGAGATGATGACGAGATGGTGACCAGATGATGACCAGATGATGACGAGATGATGACGAGATGATGACCAGATGATGATCAGATGATGACGAGATGATGACGAGATAATGACGAGATGATAACGAGTTGATAACGAGATGATGACGAGATGATGACGAGATGATGACGAGATGATGACGAGATGATGACGAGATGATGACGAGATGATGACGAGATGATGACGAGATGATGACGAGATGATGACGAGATGATGACGAGACGATGACGAGACGATGACGAGATGATGACGAGATGATGACGAGATGATGACGAGATGATGACGAGATGATGACCAGATGATGACCAGATGATGACGAGATGATGACGAGATGATGACAAGATGATGACGAGATGATGACGAGGTGATGACGAGATGATGATGAGATGATGACGAGATGATGACGGGATGATGACGAGATGATGACGAGATGATGACGAGATCATGACCAGATGATGACGGGATGATGACGAGATCATGAAGAGACGATGAAGAGACGATGACGAGATGATGACGAGATGATGACGAGATGACCTGATGACCAGATGACCAGATGACCAGATGATCAGATAGCCAGATGACGAGATGATGAGATGACCAGATGATGACGAGATGACGAGATGATGACGAGATGATGACGAGATGATGACGAGATGATGACGAGATGATGACGGGATGATGACGAGATGATGACGAGATGATGACGAGATGATGATGAGATGATAACAAGATGATGACGGAATGATGACAAGATGATGACAAGATGATGACGAGATGATGACGAGATGATGACGAGATGATGACAAGATGATGACGAGATGATGACGAGATGATGACGAGGTGATGACGAGGTGATGACGAAATGATGACGAGATGATGAGATGATGATGAGATGATGACGAGATAATGACGAGATGATGGCGAGATGATGACGAGGTGATGACGAGATGATGACCACATGATGACCAGATGATGACCAGATGATGACGAGATGATGACGAGATGATGACGAGATGATGACGAGATGATGACGAGTTGATGACGAGATGATGACGAGATGATGACGAGATGATGACGAGATGATGACGAGACGATGACGAGATGATGACGAGACGATGAGGAGATGATGACGAGTTGACCAGATGACCAGATGACCAGATGACCAGATGATCAGATAGCCAGATGACGAGATTTCAAGATGACGAGATGACGAGATGATGACGAGATGATGACGAGATGATGACGAGATGATGACGAGATGATGACGAGATGATGACGAGATGATGACGAGATGATGACGAGATGATGACGAGGTGATGACGAGGTGATGACGAAATAATGAGATGACAAGATGATGACGAGATGATGACGAGATGATGACGAGGTGATGACGAGATGATGACGAGATGATGACGAGATGATGACGAGATGATGACGAGATGATGACGAGATGATGACGAGATGATGACGAGATGATGACGAGATGATGACGAGATGATGACGAGATGGTGACCAGATGATGACCAGATGATGACGAGATGATGACGAGATGATGACCAGATGATGATCAGATGATGACGAGATGATGACGAGATAATGACGAGATGATAACGAGTTGATAACGAGATGATGACGAGATGATGACGAGATGATGACGAGATGATGACGAGATGATGACGAGATGATGACGAGATGATGACGAGATGATGACGAGATGATGCCGAGATGATGACGAGATGATGACGAGATAATGACGAGGTGATGACGAGATGAGGACGAGTAGATGACGAGATGATGACGAGATGATGACGATATGATGACGAGATAATGACGAGATGATGACGAGATGATGACGAGATGATGACGAGATGATGACGATATGATGACGAAATAATGACGAGATGATGACGAGATGATGACGAGATGATGACGAGATGATGACGAGATGATGACGAGATGATTACGAGATGATGACGAGATGACCAGATGACCAGATGACCAGATGATCAGATGATGAGATGACAAGGTGACGAGATGACGAGATGATGACGAGATGACGAGATGATGACGAGATGACGAGATGATGACGAGATGATGGCGAGATGATGACGAGATGATGACGAGATGATGACGAGTTGATGACGAGATGATGTCGAGATGATGACGAGATGATGACGAGACGATGACGAGACGATGACGAGATGATGACGAGTTGACTGGATGACCAGATGACCAGATGACCAGATGATCAGATAGCCAGATGACGACATTTCGAGATGACGAGATGACGAGATGACCAGATGATGACGAGATGATGACGAGATGATGACGAGATGATGACGAGATGATGACGAGATGATGACGAGATGATGACGAGTTAATGACGAGATGATGACGAGATGATGACGAGATGATGACAAGATAATCAGATGACGAGATGACCAGATGACCAGATGACCAGATGACCAGATAACCCGATGAACAGATGATCAGATGATCAGATGATCAGATGACCGGATGACGAGATGATGACGAGATGATGACGATATGATGACGAGATAATGACGAGATGATGACGAGATGATGACGAGATGATTACGGGATGATGACGAGATGATGACGAGATGATGACGAGATGATGACGAGATGATGACGAGATGATGACGGGATGATGACGAGATGATGACGAGATGATGACGAGATGATGACCAGATGATGACCAGATGATGACGAGATGATGACGGGATGATGACGAGATGATGACGAGGTGATGACGAGATGATGATGAGATGATGACGAGATGATGACGGGATGATGACGAGATGATGACGAGATGATGACGAGATCATGACCAGATGATGACGGGATGATGACGAGATGATGACGAGACGATGAAGAGACGATGACGAGATGATGACGAGATGATGTCAAGATGACCTGATGACCAGATGACCAGATGACCAGATGATCAGATAGCCAGATGACGAGATGATGAGATGACCAGATGATGACGAGATGACGAGATGATGACGAGATGATGACGAGATGATGACGAGATGATGACGAGATGATGACGAGATGACCAGATGACCAGATGACCTGATGATCATATGACCAGATGACCAGATGACCAGATGACCCGATGACCAGATGACCAGATGACCAGATGACCAGATAATGACGAGATGATGACGAGATGACCAGATGACCAGATGACCAGAAGACCAGATGATCAGATGATCGGATGACGAGATGACGAGGTGACGAGATGACGAGATGACGAGATGACGATATGATGACGAGATGATGACGAGATGATGACGAGATGATGACGAGATGATGACGAGATGACGACGAGATGATGACAAGATGATGACGAGATGATGACGAGATGATGACGAGTTGACCAGATGACCAGATGATCAGATAGCTAGATGACGAGATTTCGAGATGACGAGATGACGAGATGACGAGATGATGACGAGATGATGACGAGATGATGACGAGATGATGACGAGATGATGACGAGATGATGACGAGATGATGACGAGATGATGACGAGATGATGACGAGATGATGACGAGATGATGACGAGATGATGACGAGATGATGACGAAATGATGACAAGATGATGACAAGATGATGACGAGATGATGACAAGATGATGACGAGATGATGAGGAGATGATGACGAGGTGATGACGAGGTGATGACGAAATGATGACGAGATGACGAGATGATGACAAGATCATGACGAGATGATGACAAGATGATGACGAGATGATGACGAGATGATGACGAGGTGATGACGAGGTGATGACGAAATGATGACGAGATGACGAGATGATGACGAGATGATGACGAGATGATGACGAGGTGATGACGAGATGATTTCGAGATGATGACGAGATGATGACGAGACGATGACGAGACGATGACGAGACGATGACGAGATGATGGAGAGTTTACCAGATAACCAGATGATCAGATAGCCAGATGACGAGATTTCGAGATGACGAGATGACAAGATGACGAGATGACGAGATGACGAGATGACGAGATGATGACGAGATGATGACGAGATGATGACGAGATGATGACGAGATGATGACGAGATGATGACGAGATGATGACGAGATGATGACGAGATGATGACGAGATGATGACGAGATGATGACGAGATGATGACGAGATGATGACGCGATGATGACGAGATGATGACGAGATGATGACGAGATGATGAGGAGATGATGACCAGATGATGTAGAGATGATGACGAGATGATGACGAGATGATGACGAGATGATGACGAAGTGATGACGAGATGATGATGAGATGATGACGAGATGATGACGGGATGATGACGAGATGATGACGAGATGATGACGAGATGATGACGAGATGATGACGAGATAATGACGAGGTGATGACGAGATGATGACAAGATAATCAGATGACGAGATGACCAGATGACCAGATGACCAGATGACCAGATGACCCGATGAACAGATGATCAGATGACCAGATGACCGGATGACGAGATGATGACGAGATGATGACGATATGATGACGAGATAATGACGAGATAATGACGAGATGATGACGAGATGATGACGAGATGATGACGAGATAATGACGAGATGATTACGAGATGATGACGGGATGATGACGAGATGATGACGAGATGATGACGAGATCATGACCAGATGATGACGGGATGATGACGAGATGATGACGAGACGATGAAGAGACGATGACGAGATGATGACGAGATGATGACGAGATGACCTGATGACCAGATGACCAGATGACCAGATGATCAGATAGCCAGATGACGAGATGATGAGATGAGCAGATGATGACGAGATGACGAGGTGATGACGAGATGATGACCACATGATGACCAGATGATGACCAGATGATGACCAGACGATGACGAGATGATGACGAGATGATGACGAGATGATGACGAGATGATGACGAGATGATGACGAGATGATGACGAGATGATGACGAGACGGTGACGAGACGATGACGAGATGATGACGAGATGATGACGAGATGATGACGAGATGATGACCAGATGATGACCAGATGATGACGAGATGATGACGAGATGATAACGAGATGATGACGAGATGATGACGAGATGATGACGTGATGATGACGAGGTGATGACGAGATGATGATGAGATGATGACGAGATGATGACGGGATGATGACGAGATGATGACGGGATGATGACGAGATGATGACGAGACGATGAAGAGACGATGAAGAGACGATGACGAGATGATGACGAGATGATGACGAGATGACCTGATGACCAGATGACCAGATGACCAGATGATCAGATAGCCAGATGACGAGATGATGAGATGACCAGATGATGACGAGATGACGAGATGATGACGAGATGATGACGAGATGATGACGAGATGATGACGAGATGATGACGGGATGATGACGAGATGATGACGAGATGATGACGAGATGATGATGAGATGATAACAAGATGATGACGAAATGATGACAAGATGATGACAAGATGATGACGAGATGATGACGAGATGATGACGAGATGATGACAAGATGATGACGAGATGATGACGAGATGATGACGAGGTGATGACGAGGTGATGACGAAATGATGACGAGATGATGAGATGATGATGAGATGATGACGAGATAATGACGAGATGATGGCGAGATGATGACGAGGTGATGACCAGATGATGACGAGATGATGACGAGATGATGACGAGATGATGACGAGATGATGACGAGATGATGACGAGATGATGACAAGATGATGACGAGATGATGACGAGTTGACCAGATGACCAGATGACCAGATGACCAGATGATCAGATAGCTAGATGACCAGATGACCAGATGACCTGATGATCAGATAGCCAGATGACGAGATGATGAGATGACCAGATGATGACGAGATGACGAGATGATGACGAGATGATGACGAGATGATGACGAGATGATGACGAGATGATGACGGGATGATGACGAGATGATGACGAGATGATGACGAGATGATGATGAGATGATAACAAGATGATGACGAAATGATGACAAGATGATGACAAGATGATGACGAGATGATGACGAGATGATGACGAGATGATGACAAGATGATGACGAGATGATGACGAGATGATGACGAGGTGATGACGAGGTGATGACGAAATGATGACGAGATGATGAGATGATGATGAGATGATGACGAGATAATGACGAGATGATGGCGAGATGATGACGAGATGATGACGAGATGATGACGAGATTATGACGAGATGATGACGAGATGATGACGAGATGATGACGAGATGATGACGAGATGATGACGAGATGATGACGAGATGATGACGAGATGATGACGAGATGATGACGAGATGATGACGAGATGATGACGAGATGATGACCAGATGATGACCAGATGATGACGAGATGATGACGAGATGATGACCAGATGATGACCAGATGATGACGAGATGATGACGAGATAATGACGAGATGATAACGAGATGATGACGAGATGATGACGAGATGATGACGAGATGATGACGAGATGATGACGAGATGATGACGAGATGATGACGAGATAATGACGAGGTGATGACGAGATGAGGACGAGTAGATGACGAGATGATGACGAGATGATGACGAGATGATGACGAGATGATGACGAGATGATGACGAGATGATGACGAGATGATGACGAGATGATGACGAGATGATGACGAGATGATGACGAGATGATGACGAGATGATGACGAGACGATGACGAGACGATGACGAGATGATGACGAGATGATGACGAGATGATGACGAGATGATGACGAGATGATGACCAGATGATGACCAGATGATGACGAGATGATGACGAGATGATAACGAGATGATGACGAGATGATGACGAGATGATGACGAGATGATGACGAGGTGATGACGAGATGATGATGAGATGATGACGAGATGATGACGGGATGATGACGAGATGATGACGAGATGATGACGAGATCATGACCAGATGATGACGGGATGATGACGAGATGATGACGAGACGATGAAGAGACGATGACGAGATGATGACGAGATGATGACGAGATGACCTGATGACCAGATGACCAGATGACCAGATGATCAGATAGCCAGATGACGAGATGATGAGATGACCAGATGATGACGAGATGACGAGATGATGACGAGATGATGACGAGATGATGACGAGATGATGACGAGATGATGACGGGATGATGACGAGATGATGACGAGATGATGACGAGATGATGATGAGATGATAACAAGATGATGACGAAATGATGACAAGATGATGACAAGATGATGACGAGATGATGACGAGATGATGACGAGATGATGACAAGATGATGACGAGATGATGACGAGATGATGACGAGGTGATGACGAGGTGATGACGAAATGATGACGAGATGATGAGATGATGATGAGATGATGACGAGATAATGACGAGATGATGGCGAGATGATGACGAGGTGATGACCAGATGATGACGAGATGATGACGAGATGATGACGAGATGCTGACGAGATGATGACGAGATGATGACGAGATGATGACGAGATGATGACAAGATGATGACGAGATGATGACGAGTTGACCAGATGACCAGATGACCAGATGACCAGATGATCAGATAGCTAGATGACGAGATTTCGAGATGAAGAGATGACGAGATGACGAGATGACGAGATGACGAGATGATGACGAGATGATGACGAGATGATGACGAGATGATGACGAGATGATGACGAGATGATGACGAGATGATGACGAGATGATGACGAGATGATGACGAGATGATGACGAGATGATGACGAGATGATGACGAGATGATGACGAGATGATGACGAGATGATGACGAGATGATGACGAGATGATGACGAGATGATGACGAGATGATGACCAGATGATGTAGAGATGATGACGAGATGATGACGAGATGATGACGAGATGATGATGAAGTGATGACGAGATGATGATGAGATGATGACGAGATGATGACGGGATGATGACGAGATGATGACGGGATGATGACGAGATGATGACGAGATGATGACGAGATCATGACCAGATGATGACGGGATGATGACGAGATGATGACGAGACGATGAAGAGACGATGACGAGATGATGACGAGATGATGACGAGATGACCTGATGACCAGATGACCAGATGACCAGATGATCAGATAGCCAGATGACGAGATGATGAGATGACCAGATGATGACGAGATGACGAGATGATGACGAGATGATGACGAGATGATGACGAGATGATGACGAGATGATGACGGGATGATGACGAGATGATGACGAGATGATGACGAGATGATGATGAGATGATAACAAGATGATGACGAAATGATGACAAGATGATGACAAGATGATGACGAGATGATGACGAGTTGACCAGATGACCAGATGACCAGATGACCAGATGATCAGATAGCTAGATGACGAGATTTCGAGATGAAGAGATGACGAGATGACGAGATGATGACGAGATGATGACGAGATGATGACGAGATGATGACGAGATGATGACGAGATGATGACGGGATGATGACGAGATGATAACGAGATGATGACGAGATGATGACGAGATGATGACGAAATGATGACAAGATGATGACAAGATGATGACGAGATGATGACGAGATGATGACAAGATGATGACGAGATGATGACGAGATGATGACGAGGTGATGACGAGGTGATGACGAAATGATGACGAGATGATGAGATGATGACGAGATGATGACGAGATGATGACGAGATGATTACGGGATGATGACGAGATGATGACGAGATGATGACGAGATGATGACGAGATGATGACGAGATGATGACGAGATGATGACGAGATGATGACGAGATGACCAGATGACCAGATGACCTGATGATCATATGACCAGATGACCAGATGACCAGATGACCCGATGACCAGATGACCAGATGACCAGATGACCAGATGATGACGAGATGATGACGAGATGATGACGAGATGACCAGATGACCAGATGACCAGAAGACCAGATGATCAGATGATCGGATGACGAGATGACGAGGTGACGAGATGACGAGATGACGAGATGACGATATGATGACGAGATGATGACGAGATGATGACGAGATGATGACGAGATGATGACGAGATGACGACGAGATGATGACAAGATGATGACGAGATGATGACGAGATGATGACCAGATGATGATCAGATGATGACGAGATGATGACGAGATAATGACGAGATGATAACGAGTTGATAACGAGATGATGACGAGATGATGACGAGATGATGACGAGATGATGACGAGATGATGACGAGATGATGACGAGATGATGACGAGATGATGACGAGATGATGACGAGATGATGACGAGATGATGACGAGACGATGACGAGACGATGACGAGATGATGACGAGATGATGACGAGATGATGACGAGATGATGATGAGATGATGACGAGATGATGACGGGATGATGACGAGATGATGACGAGATGATGACGAGATCATGACCAGATGATGACGGGATGATGACGAGATCATGAAGAGACGATGAAGAGACGATGACGAGATGATGACGAGATGATGACGAGATGACCTGATGACCAGATGACCAGATGACCAGATGATCAGATAGCCAGATGACGAGATGATGAGATGACCAGATGATGACGAGATGACGAGATGATGACGAGATGATGACGAGATGATGACGAGATGATGACGAGATGATGACGGGATGATGACGAGATGATGACGAGATGATGACGAGATGATGATGAGATGATAACAAGATGATGACGGAATGATGACAAGATGATGACAAGATGATGACGAGATGATGACGAGATGATGACGAGATGATGACAAGATGATGACGAGATGATGACGAGATGATGACGAGGTGATGACGAGGTGATGACGAAATGATGACGAGATGATGAGATGATGATGAGATGATGACGAGATAATGACGAGATGATGGCGAGATGATGACGAGGTGATGACGAGATGATGACCACATGATGACCAGATGATGACCAGATGATGACGAGATGATGACGAGATGATGACGAGATGATGACGAGATGATGACGAGTTGATGACGAGATGATGACGAGATGATGACGAGATGATGACGAGATGATGACGAGATGATGACGAGACGATGAGGAGATGATGACGAGTTGACCAGATGACCAGATGACCAGATGACCAGATGATCAGATAGCCAGATGACGAGATTTCAAGATGACGAGATGACGAGATGATGACGAGATGATGACGAGATGATGACGAGATGATGACGAGATGATGACGAGATGATGACGAGATGATGACGAGATGATGACGAGATGATGACGAGATGATGACGAGGTGATGACGAGGTGATGACGAAATAATGAGATGACAAGATGATGACGAGATGATGACGAGATGATGACGAGGTGATGACGAGATGATGACGAGATGATGACGAGATGATGACGAGATGATGACGAGATGATGACGAGATGATGACGAGATGATGACGAGATGATGACGAGATGATGACGAGATGATGACGAGATGGTGACCAGATGATGACCAGATGATGACGAGATGATGACGAGATGATGACCAGATGATGATCAGATGATGACGAGATGATGACGAGATAATGACGAGATGATAACGAGTTGATAACGAGATGATGACGAGATGATGACGAGATGATGACGAGATGATGACGAGATGATGACGAGATGATGACGAGATGATGACGAGATGATGACGAGATGATGCCGAGATGATGACGAGATGATGACGAGATAATGACGAGGTGATGACGAGATGAGGACGAGTAGATGACGAGATGATGACGAGATGATGACGATATGATGACGAGATAATGACGAGATGATGACGAGATGATGACGAGATGATGACGATATGATGACGAAATAATGACGAGATGATGACGAGATGATGACGAGATGATGACGAGATGATGACGAGATGATGACGAGATGATTACGAGATGATGACGAGATGACCAGATGACCAGATGACCAGATGATCAGATGATGAGATGACAAGGTGACGAGATGACGAGATGATGACGAGATGACGAGATGATGACGAGATGACGAGATGATGACGAGATGATGGCGAGATGATGACGAGATGATGACGAGATGATGACGAGTTGATGACGAGATGATGTCGAGATGATGACGAGATGATGACGAGACGATGACGAGACGATGACGAGATGATGACGAGTTGACTGGATGACCAGATGACCAGATGACCAGATGATCAGATAGCCAGATGACGACATTTCGAGATGACGAGATGACGAGATGACCAGATGATGACGAGATGATGACGAGATGATGACGAGATGATGACGAGATGATGACGAGATGATGACGAGATGATGACGAGATGATGACGAGTTAATGACGAGATGATGACGAGATGATGACGAGATGATGACAAGATAATCAGATGACGAGATGACCAGATGACCAGATGACCAGATGACCAGATAACCCGATGAACAGATGATCAGATGATCAGATGATCAGATGACCGGATGACGAGATGATGACGAGATGATGACGATATGATGACGAGATAATGACGAGATGATGACGAGATGATGACGAGATGATTACGGGATGATGACGAGATGATGACGAGATGATGACGAGATGATGACGAGATGATGACGAGATGATGACGGGATGATGACGAGATGATGACGAGATGATGACGAGATGATGACCAGATGATGACCAGATGATGACGAGATGATGACGGGATGATGACGAGATGATGACGAGGTGATGACGAGATGATGATGAGATGATGACGAGATGATGACGGGATGATGACGAGATGATGACGAGATGATGACGAGATCATGACCAGATGATGACGGGATGATGACGAGATGATGACGAGACGATGAAGAGACGATGACGAGATGATGACGAGATGATGTCAAGATGACCTGATGACCAGATGACCAGATGACCAGATGATCAGATAGCCAGATGACGAGATGATGAGATGACCAGATGATGACGAGATGACGAGATGATGACGAGATGATGACGAGATGATGACGAGATGATGACGAGATGATGACGAGATGACCAGATGACCAGATGACCTGATGATCATATGACCAGATGACCAGATGACCAGATGACCCGATGACCAGATGACCAGATGACCAGATGACCAGATGATGACGAGATGATGACGAGATGATGACGAGATGACCAGATGACCAGATGACCAGAAGACCAGATGATCAGATGATCGGATGACGAGATGACGAGGTGACGAGATGACGAGATGACGAGATGACGATATGATGACGAGATGATGACGAGATGATGACGAGATGATGACGAGATGATGACGAGATGACGACGAGATGATGACAAGATGATGACGAGATGATGACGAGATGATGACGAGTTGACCAGATGACCAGATGATCAGATAGCTAGATGACGAGATTTCGAGATGACGAGATGACGAGATGACGAGATGATGACGAGATGATGACGAGATGATGACGAGATGATGACGAGATGATGACGAGATGATGACGAGATGATGACGAGATGATGACGAGATGATGACGAGATGATGACGAGATGATGACGAGATGATGACGAAATGATGACAAGATGATGACAAGATGATGACGAGATGATGACGAGATGATGACAAGATGATGACGAGATGATGAGGAGATGATGACGAGGTGATGACGAGGTGATGACGAAATGATGACGAGATGACGAGATGATGACAAGATCATGACGAGATGATGACAAGATGATGACGAGATGATGACGAGATGATGACGAGGTGATGACGAGGTGATGACGAAATGATGACGAGATGACGAGATGATGACGAGATGATGACGAGATGATGACGAGGTGATGACGAGATGATGTCGAGATGATGACGAGATGATGACGAGACGATGACGAGACGATGACGAGACGATGACGAGATGATGGAGAGTTGACCAGATAACCAGATGATCAGATAGCCAGATGACGAGATTTCGAGATGACGAGATGACAAGATGACGAGATGACGAGATGACGAGATGACGAGATGATGACGAGATGATGACGAGATGATGACGAGATGATGACGAGATGATGACGAGATGATGACGAGATGATGACGAGATGATGACGAGATGATGACGAGATGATGACGAGATGATGACGAGATGATGACGAGATGATGACGCGATGATGACGAGATGATGACGAGATGATGACGAGATGATGAGGAGATGATGACCAGATGATGTAGAGATGATGACGAGATGATGACGAGATGATGACGAGATGATGACGAAGTGATGACGAGATGATGATGAGATGATGACGAGATGATGACGGGATGATGACGAGATGATGACGAGATGATGACGATATGATGACGAGATGATGACGAGATAATGACGAGGTGATGACGAGATGATGACAAGATAATCAGATGACGAGATGACCAGATGACCAGATGACCAGATGACCAGATGACCCGATGAACAGATGATCAGATGACCAGATGACCGGATGACGAGATGATGACGAGATGATGACGATATGATGACGAGATAATGACGAGATAATGACGAGATGATGACGAGATGATGACGAGATGATGACGAGATGATGACGAGATGATTACGAGATGATGACGGGATGATGACGAGATGATGACGAGATGATGACGAGATCATGACCAGATGATGACGGGATGATGACGAGATGATGACGAGACGATGAAGAGACGATGACGAGATGATGACGAGATGATGACGAGATGACCTGATGACCAGATGACCAGATGACCAGATGATCAGATAGCCAGATGACGAGATGATGAGATGAGCAGATGATGACGAGATGACGAGGTGATGACGAGATGATGACCACATGATGACCAGATGATGACCAGATGATGACCAGACGATGACGAGATGATGACGAGATGATGACGAGATGATGACGAGATGATGACGAGATGATGACGAGATGATGACGAGATGATGACGAGACGGTGACGAGACGATGACGAGATGATGACGAGATGATGACGAGATGATGACGAGATGATGACGAGATGATGACCAGATGATGACCAGATGATGACGAGATGATGACGAGATGATAACGAGATGATGACGAGATGATGACGAGATGATGACGTGATGATGACGAGGTGATGACGAGATGATGATGAGATGATGACGAGATGATGACGGGATGATGACGAGATGATGACGGGATGATGACGAGATGATGACGAGACGATGAAGAGACGATGAAGAGACGATGACGAGATGATGACGAGATGATGACGAGATGACCTGATGACCAGATGACCAGATGACCAGATGATCAGATAGCCAGATGACGAGATGATGAGATGACCAGATGATGACGAGATGACGAGATGATGACGAGATGATGACGAGATGATGACGAGATGATGACGAGATGATGACGGGATGATGACGAGATGATGACGAGATGATGACGAGATGATGATGAGATGATAACAAGATGATGACGAAATGATGACGAGATGATGACCAGATGATGACAAGATGATGACGAGATGATGACGAGATGATGACGAGGTGATGACGAGGTGATGACGAAATGATGACGAGATGATGAGATGATGATGAGATGATGACGAGATAATGACGAGATGATGGCGAGATGATGACGAGGTGATGACCAGATGATGACGAGATGATGACGAGATGATGACGAGATGATGACGAGATGATGACGAGATGATGACGAGATGATGACAAGATGATGACGAGATGATGACGAGGTGATGACCAGATGATGACGAGATGATGACGAGATGATGACGAGATGATGACGAGATGATGACGAGATGATGACGAGATGATGACAAGATGATGACGAGATGATGACGAGTTGACCAGATGACCAGATGACCAGATGACCAGATGATCAGATAGCTAGATGACGAGATTTCGAGATGAAGAGATGACGAGATGACGAGATGACGAGATGACGAGATGATGACGAGATGATGACGAGATGATGACGAGATGATGACGAGATGATGACGAGATGATGACGAGATGATGACGAGATGATGACGAGATGATGACGAGATGATGACGAGATGATGACGAAGTGATGACGAGATGATGATGAGATGATGACGAGATGATGACGGGATGATGACGAGATGATGACGGGATGATGACGAGATGATGACGAGATGATGACGAGATCATGACCAGATGATGACGGGATGATGACGAGATGATGACGAGACGATGAAGAGACGATGACGAGATGATGACGAGATGATGACGAGATGACCTGATGACCAGATGACCAGATGACCAGATGATCAGATAGCCAGATGACGAGATGATGAGATGACCAGATGATGACGAGATGACGAGATGATGACGAGATGATGACGAGATGATGACGAGATGATGACGAGATGATGACGGGATGATGACGAGATGATGACGAGATGATGACGAGATGATGATGAGATGATAACAAGATGATGACGAAATGATGACAAGATGATGACAAGATGATGACGAGATGATGACGAGTTGACCAGATGACCAGATGACCAGATGACCAGATGATCAGATAGCTAGATGACGAGATTTCGAGATGAAGAGATGACGAGATGACGAGATGATGACGAGATGATGACGAGATGATGACGAGATGATGACGAGATGATGACGAGATGATGACGGGATGATGACGAGATGATAACGAGATGATGACGAGATGATGACGAGATGATGACGAAATGATGACAAGATGATGACAAGATGATGACGAGATGATGACGAGATGATGACAAGATGATGACGAGATGATGACGAGATGATGACGAGGTGATGACGAGGTGATGACGAAATGATGACGAGATGATGAGATGATGACGAGATGATGACGAGATGATGACGAGATGATTACGGGATGATGACGAGATGATGACGAGATGATGACGAGATGATGACGAGATGATGACGAGATGATGACGAGATGATGACGAGATGATGACGAGATGACCAGATGACCAGATGACCTGATGATCATATGACCAGATGACCAGATGACCAGATGACCCGATGACCAGATGACCAGATGACCAGATGACCAGATGATGACGAGATGATGACGAGATGATGACGAGATGACCAGATGACCAGATGACCAGAAGACCAGATGATCAGATGATCGGATGACGAGATGACGAGGTGACGAGATGACGAGATGACGAGATGACGATATGATGACGAGATGATGACGAGATGATGACGAGATGATGACGAGATGATGACGAGATGACGACGAGATGATGACAAGATGATGACGAGATGATGACGAGATGATGACCAGATGATGATCAGATGATGACGAGATGATGACGAGATAATGACGAGATGATAACGAGTTGATAACGAGATGATGACGAGATGATGACGAGATGATGACGAGATGATGACGAGATGATGACGAGATGATGACGAGATGATGACGAGATGATGACGAGATGATGACGAGATGATGACGAGATGATGACGAGACGATGACGAGACGATGACGAGATGATGACGAGATGATGACGAGATGATGACGAGATGATGACGAGATGATGACCAGATGATGACCAGATGATGACGAGATGATGACGAGATGATGACAAGATGATGACGAGATGATGACGAGGTGATGACGAGATGATGATGAGATGATGACGAGATGATGACGGGATGATGACGAGATGATGACGAGATGATGACGAGATCATGACCAGATGATGACGGGATGATGACGAGATCATGAAGAGACGATGAAGAGACGATGACGAGATGATGACGAGATGATGACGAGATGACCTGATGACCAGATGACCAGATGACCAGATGATCAGATAGCCAGATGACGAGATGATGAGATGACCAGATGATGACGAGATGACGAGATGATGACGAGATGATGACGAGATGATGACGAGATGATGACGAGATGATGACGGGATGATGACGAGATGATGACGAGATGATGACGAGATGATGATGAGATGATAACAAGATGATGACGGAATGATGACAAGATGATGACAAGATGATGACGAGATGATGACGAGATGATGACGAGATGATGACAAGATGATGACGAGATGATGACGAGATGATGACGAGGTGATGACGAGGTGATGACGAAATGATGACGAGATGATGAGATGATGATGAGATGATGACGAGATAATGACGAGATGATGGCGAGATGATGACGAGGTGATGACGAGATGATGACCACATGATGACCAGATGATGACCAGATGATGACGAGATGATGACGAGATGATGACGAGATGATGACGAGATGATGACGAGTTGATGACGAGATGATGACGAGATGATGACGAGATGATGACGAGATGATGACGAGACGATGACGAGATGATGACGAGACGATGAGGAGATGATGACGAGTTGACCAGATGACCAGATGACCAGATGACCAGATGATCAGATAGCCAGATGACGAGATTTCAAGATGACGAGATGACGAGATGATGACGAGATGATGACGAGATGATGACGAGATGATGACGAGATGATGACGAGATGATGACGAGATGATGACGAGATGATGACGAGATGATGACGAGGTGATGACGAGGTGATGACGAAATAATGAGATGACAAGATGATGACGAGATGATGACGAGATGATGACGAGGTGATGACGAGATGATGACGAGATGATGACGAGATGATGACGAGATGATGACGAGATGATGACGAGATGATGACGAGATGATGACGAGATGATGACGAGATGATGACGAGATGATGACGAGATGGTGACCAGATGATGACCAGATGATGACGAGATGATGACGAGATGATGACCAGATGATGATCAGATGATGACGAGATGATGACGAGATAATGACGAGATGATAACGAGTTGATAACGAGATGATGACGAGATGATGACGAGATGATGACGAGATGATGACGAGATGATGACGAGATGATGACGAGATGATGACGAGATGATGACGAGATGATGCCGAGATGATGACGAGATGATGACGAGATAATGACGAGGTGATGACGAGATGAGGACGAGTAGATGACGAGATGATGACGAGATGATGACGATATGATGACGAGATAATGACGAGATGATGACGAGATGATGACGAGATGATGACGATATGATGACGAAATAATGACGAGATGATGACGAGATGATGACGAGATGATGACGAGATGATGACGAGATGATGACGAGATGATTACGAGATGATGACGAGATGACCAGATGACCAGATGACCAGATGATCAGATGATGAGATGACAAGGTGACGAGATGACGAGATGATGACGAGATGACGAGATGATGACGAGATGACGAGATGATGACGAGATGATGGCGAGATGATGACGAGATGATGACGAGATGATGACGAGTTGATGACGAGATGATGTCGAGATGATGACGAGATGATGACGAGACGATGACGAGACGATGACGAGATGATGACGAGTTGACTGGATGACCAGATGACCAGATGACCAGATGATCAGATAGCCAGATGACGACTTTTCGAGATGACGAGATGACGAGATGACCAGATGATGACGAGATGATGACGAGATGATGACGAGATGATGACGAGATGATGACGAGATGATGACGAGATGATGACGAGTTAATGACGAGATGATGACGAGATGATGACGAGATGATGACAAGATAATCAGATGACGAGATGACCAGATGACCAGATGACCAGATGACCAGATAACCCGATGAACAGATGATCAGATGATCAGATGATCAGATGACCGGATGACGAGATGATGACGAGATGATGACGATATGATGACGAGATAATGACGAGATGATGACGAGATGATGACGAGATGATTACGGGATGATGACGAGATGATGACGAGATGATGACGAGATGATGACGAGATGATGACGAGATGATGACGGGATGATGACGAGATGATGACGAGATGATGACGAGATGATGACCAGATGATGACCAGATGATGACGAGATGATGACGGGATGATGACGAGATGATGACGAGGTGATGACGAGATGATGATGAGATGATGACGAGATGATGACGGGATGATGACGAGATGATGACGAGATGATGACGAGATCATGACCAGATGATGACGGGATGATGACGAGATGATGACGAGACGATGAAGAGACGATGACGAGATGATGACGAGATGATGTCAAGATGACCTGATGACCAGATGACCAGATGACCAGATGATCAGATAGCCAGATGACGAGATGATGAGATGACCAGATGATGACGAGATGACGAGATGATGACGAGATGATGACGAGATGATGACGAGATGATGACGAGATGATGACGAGATGATGACGAGATGACCAGATGACCAGATGACCTGATGATCATATGACCAGATGACCAGATGACCAGATGACCCGATGACCAGATGACCAGATGACCAGATGACCAGATGATGACGAGATGATGACGAGATGATGACGAGATGACCAGATGACCAGATGACCAGAAGACCAGATGATCAGATGATCGGATGACGAGATGACGAGGTGACGAGATGACGAGATGACGAGATGACGATATGATGACGAGATGATGACGAGATGATGACGAGATGATGACGAGATGATGACGAGATGACGACGAGATGATGACAAGATGATGACGAGATGATGACGAGATGATGACGAGTTGACCAGATGACCAGATGATCAGATAGCTAGATGACGAGATTTCGAGATGACGAGATGACGAGATGACGAGATGATGACGAGATGATGACGAGATGATGACGAGATGATGACGAGATGATGACGAGATGATGACGAGATGATGACGAGATGATGACGAGATGATGACGAGATGATGACGAGATGATGACGAGATGATGACGAAATGATGACAAGATGATGACAAGATGATGACGAGATGATGACGAGATGATGACAAGATGATGACGAGATGATGAGGAGATGATGACGAGGTGATGACGAGGTGATGACGAAATGATGACGAGATGACGAGATGATGACAAGATCATGACGAGATGATGACAAGATGATGACGAGATGATGACGAGATGATGACGAGGTGATGACGAGGTGATGACGAAATGATGACGAGATGACGAGATGATGACGAGATGATGACGAGATGATGACGAGGTGATGACGAGATGATGTCGAGATGATGACGAGATGATGACGAGACGATGACGAGACGATGACGAGACGATGACGAGATGATGGAGAGTTGACCAGATAACCAGATGATCAGATAGCCAGATGACGAGATTTCGAGATGACGAGATGACAAGATGACGAGATGACGAGATGACGAGATGACGAGATGATGACGAGATGATGACGAGATGATGACGAGATGATGAGGAGATGATGACCAGATGATGTAGAGATGATGACGAGATGATGACGAGATGATGACGAGATGATGACGAAGTGATGACGAGATGATGATGAGATGATGACGAGATGATGACGGGATGATGACGAGATGATGACGAGATGATGACGAGATGATGACGAGATGATGACGAGATAATGACGAGGTGATGACGAGATGATGACAAGATAATCAGATGACGAGATGACCAGATGACCAGATGACCAGATGACCAGATGACCCGATGAACAGATGATCAGATGACCAGATGACCGGATGACGAGATGATGACGAGATGATGACGATATGATGACGAGATAATGACGAGATAATGACGAGATGATGACGAGATGATGACGAGATGATGACGAGATGATGACGAGATGATTACGAGATGATGACGGGATGATGACGAGATGATGACGAGATGATGACGAGATCATGACCAGATGATGACGGGATGATGACGAGATGATGACGAGACGATGAAGAGACGATGACGAGATGATGACGAGATGATGACGAGATGACCTGATGACCAGATGACCAGATGACCAGATGATCAGATAGCCAGATGACGAGATGATGAGATGAGCAGATGATGACGAGATGACGAGGTGATGACGAGATGATGACCACATGATGACCAGATGATGACCAGATGATGACCAGACGATGACGAGATGATGACGAGATGATGACGAGATGATGACGAGATGATGACGAGATGATGACGAGATGATGACGAGATGATGACGAGATGATGACGAGACGGTGACGAGACGATGACGAGATGATGACGAGATGATGACGAGATGATGACGAGATGATGACGAGATGATGACCAGATGATGACCAGATGATGACGAGATGATGACGAGATGATAACGAGATGATGACGAGATGATGACGAGATGATGACGTGATGATGACGAGGTGATGACGAGATGATGATGAGATGATGACGAGATGATGACGGGATGATGACGAGATGATGACGGGATGATGACGAGATGATGACGAGACGATGAAGAGACGATGAAGAGACGATGACGAGATGATGACGAGATGATGACGAGATGACCTGATGACCAGATGACCAGATGACCAGATGATCAGATAGCCAGATGACGAGATGATGAGATGACCAGATGATGACGAGATGACGAGATGATGACGAGATGATGACGAGATGATGACGAGATGATGACGAGATGATGACGGGATGATGACGAGATGATGACGAGATGATGACGAGATGATGATGAGATGATAACAAGATGATGACGAAATGATGACAAGATGATGACAAGATGATGACGAGATGATGACGAGATGATGACGAGATGATGACAAGATGATGACGAGATGATGACGAGATGATGACGAGGTGATGACGAGGTGATGACGAAATGATGACGAGATGATGAGATGATGATGAGATGATGACGAGATAATGACGAGATGATGGCGAGATGATGACGAGGTGATGACCAGATGATGACGAGATGATGACGAGATGATGACGAGATGATGACGAGATGATGACGAGATGATGACGAGATGATGACAAGATGATGACGAGATGATGACGAGTTGACCAGATGACCAGATGACCAGATGACCAGATGATCAGATAGCTAGATGACGAGATTTCGAGATGAAGAGATGACGAGATGACGAGATGACGAGATGACGAGATGATGACGAGATGATGACGAGATGATGACGAGATGATGACGAGATGATGACGAGATGATGACGAGATGATGACGAGATGATGACGAGATGATGACGAGATGATGACGAGATGATGACGAGATGATGACGAGATGATGACGAGATGATGACGAGATGATGACGAGATGATGACGAGATGATGACGAGATGATGACGAGATGATGACGAGATGATGACGAGATGATGACCAGATGATGTAGAGATGATGACGAGATGATGACGAGATGATGACGAGATGATGACGAAGTGATGACGAGATGATGATGAGATGATGACGAGATGATGACGGGATGATGACGAGATGATGACGGGATGATGACGAGATGATGACGAGATGATGACGAGATCATGACCAGATGACGACGGGATGATGACGAGATGATGACGAGACGATGAAGAGACGATGACGAGATGATGACGAGATGATGACGAGATGACCTGATGACCAGATGACCAGATGACCAGATGATCAGATAGCCAGATGACGAGATGATGAGATGACCAGATGATGACGAGATGACGAGATGATGACGAGATGATGACGAGATGATGACGAGATGATGACGAGATGATGACGGGATGATGACGAGATGATGACGAGATGATGACGAGATGATGATGAGATGATAACAAGATGATGACGAAATGATGACAAGATGATGACAAGATGATGACGAGATGATGACGAGATGATGACGAGATGATGACAAGATGATGACGAGATGATGACGAGGTGATGACGAGGTGATGACGAAATGATGACGAGATGATGAGATGATGATGAGATGATGACGAGATAATGACGAGATGATGGCGAGATGATGACGAGATGATGACGAGATGATGACGAGATTATGACGAGATGATGACGAGATGATGACGAGATGATGACGAGATGATGACGAGATGATGACGAGATGATGACGAGATGATGACGAGATGATGACGAGATGATGACGAGATGATGACGAGATGATGACGAGATGATGACCAGATGATGACCAGATGATGACGAGATGATGACGAGATGATGACCAGATGATGACCAGATGATGACGAGATGATGACGAGATAATGACGAGATGATAACGAGATGATGACGAGATGATGACGAGATGATGACGAGATGATGACGAGATGATGACGAGATGATGACGAGATGATGACGAGATAATGACGAGGTGATGACGAGATGAGGACGAGTAGATGACGAGATGATGACGAGATGATGACGAGATGATGACGAGATGATGACGAGATGATGACGAGATGATGACGAGATGATGACGAGATGATGACGAGATGATGACGAGATGATGACGAGATGATGACGAGATGATGACGAGACGATGACGAGACGATGACGAGATGATGACGAGATGATGACGAGATGATGACGAGATGATGACGAGATGATGACCAGATGATGACCAGATGATGACGAGATGATGACGAGATGATAACGAGATGATGACGAGATGATGACGAGATGATGACGAGATGATGACGAGGTGATGACGAGATGATGATGAGATGATGACGAGATGATGACGGGATGATGACGAGATGATGACGAGATGATGACGAGATCATGACCAGATGATGACGGGATGATGACGAGATGATGACGAGACGATGAAGAGACGATGACGAGATGATGACGAGATGATGACGAGATGACCTGATGACCAGATGACCAGATGACCAGATGATCAGATAGCCAGATGACGAGATGATGAGATGACCAGATGATGACGAGATGACGAGATGATGACGAGATGATGACGAGATGATGACGAGATGATGACGAGATGATGACGGGATGATGACGAGATGATGACGAGATGATGACGAGATGATGATGAGATGATAACAAGATGATGACGAAATGATGACAAGATGATGACAAGATGATGACGAGATGATGACGAGATGATGACGAGATGATGACAAGATGATGACGAGATGATGACGAGATGATGACGAGGTGATGTCGAGGTGATGACGAAATGATGACGAGATGATGAGATGATGATGAGATGATGACGAGATAATGACGAGATGATGGCGAGATGATGACGAGGTGATGACCAGATGATGACGAGATGATGACGAGATGATGACGAGATGATGACGAGATGATGACGAGATGATGACGAGATGATGACGAGATGATGACAAGATGATGACGAGATGATGACGAGTTGACCAGATGACCAGATGACCAGATGACCAGATGATCAGATAGCTAGATGACGAGATTTCGAGATGAAGAGATGACGAGATGACGAGATGACGAGATGACGAGATGATGACGAGATGATGACGAGATGATGACGAGATGATGACGAGATGATGACGAGATGATGACGAGATGATGACGAGATGATGACGAGATGATGACGAGATGATGACGAGATGATGACGAGATGATGACGAGATGATGACGAGATGATGACGAGATGATGACGAGATGATGACGAGATGATGACGAGATGATGACGAGATGATGACGAGATGATGACGAGATGATGACGAGATGATGACGAGATGATGACGAGATGATGACGAGATGATGACCAGATGATGTAGAGATGATGACGAGATGATGACGAGATGATGACGAGATGATGACGAAGTGATGACGAGATGATGATGAGATGATGACGAGATGATGACGGGATGATGACGAGATGATGACGGGATGATGACGAGATGATGACGAGATCATGACGAGATCATGACCAGATGATGACGGGATGATGACGAGATCATGACGAGACGATGAAGAGACGATGACGAGATGATGACGAGATGATGACGAGATGACCTGATGACCAGATGACCAGATGACCAGATGATCAGATAGCCAGATGACGAGATGATGAGATGACCAGATGATGACGAGATGACGAGATGATGACGAGATGATGACGAGATGATGACGAGATGATGACGAGATGATGACGGGATGATGACGAGATGATGACGAGATGATGACGAGATGATGATGAGATGATAACAAGATGATGACGAAATGATGACAAGATGATGACAAGATGATGACGAGATGATGACGAGTTGACCAGATGACCAGATGACCAGATGACCAGATGATCAGATAGCTAGATGACGAGATTTCGAGATGAAGAGATGACGAGATGACGAGATGATGACGAGATGATGACGAGATGATGACGAGATGATGACGAGATGATGACGAGATGATGACGGGATGATGACGAGATGATAACGAGATGATGACGAGATGATGACGAGATGATGACGAAATGATGACAAGATGATGACAAGATGATGACGAGATGATGACGAGATGATGACAAGATGATGACGAGATGATGACGAGATGATGACGAGGTGATGACGAGGTGATGACGAAATGATGACGAGATGATGAGATGATGACGAGATGATGACGAGATGATGACGAGATGATTACGGGATGATGACGAGATGATGACGAGATGATGACGAGATGATGACGAGATGATGACGAGATGATGACGAGATGATGACGAGATGATGACGAGATGACCAGATGACCAGATGACCTGATGATCATATGACCAGATGACCAGATGACCAGATGACCCGATGACCAGATGACCAGATGACCAGATGACCAGATGATGACGAGATGATGACGAGATGATGACGAGATGACCAGATGACCAGATGACCAGAAGACCAGATGATCAGATGATCGGATGACGAGATGACGAGGTGACGAGATGACGAGATGACGAGATGACGATATGATGACGAGATGATGACGAGATGATGACGAGATGATGACGAGATGATGACGAGATGACGACGAGATGATGACAAGATGATGACGAGATGATGACGAGATGATGACGAGTTGACCAGATGACCAGATGATCAGATAGCTAGATGACGAGATTTCGAGATGACGAGATGACGAGATGACGAGATGATGACGAGATGATGACGAGATGATGACGAGATGATGACGAGATGATGACGAGATGATGACGAGATGATGACGAGATGATGACGAGATGATGACGAGATGATGACGAGATGATGACGAGATGATGACGAAATGATGACAAGATGATGACAAGATGATGACGAGATGATGACGAGATGATGACAAGATGATGACGAGATGATGACGAGATGATGACGAGATGATGACGAGATGATGACGAGATGATGACGAGATGATGACGAGATGATGACGAGATGATGACGAGATGATGACGAGATGATGACGAGATGATGACGAGATGATGACGAGATGATGACGAGATGATGACGAGATGATGACGAGATGATGACGAGATGATGACGAGATGATGACGAGATGATGACGAGATGATGACCAGATGATGTAGAGATGATGACGAGATGATGACGAGATGATGACGAGATGATGACGAAGTGATGACGAGATGATGATGAGATGATGACGAGATGATGACGGGATGATGACGAGATGATGACGAGATGATGACAAGATGATGACGAGATGATGACGAGATAATGACGAGGTGATGACGAGATGATGACAAGATAATCAGATGACGAGATGACCAGATGACCAGATGACCAGATGACCAGATGACCCGATGAACAGATGATCAGATGACCAGATGACCGGATGACGAGATGATGACGAGATGATGACGATATGATGACGAGATAATGACGAGATAATGACGAGATGATGACGAGATGATGACGAGATGATAACGAGATGATGACGAGATGATTACGAGATGATGACGGGATGATGACGAGATGATGACGAGATGATGACGAGATCATGACCAGATGATGACGGGATGATGACGAGATGATGACGAGACGATGAAGAGACGATGACGAGATGATGACGAGATGATGACGAGATGATGACGAGATGACCTGATGACCAGATGACCAGATGACCAGATGATCAGATAGCCAGATGACGAGATGATGAGATGACCAGATGATGACGAGATGACGAGATGATGACGAGATGATGACGAGATGATGACGAGATGATGACGAGATGATGACGGGATGATGACGAGATGATGACGAGATGATGACGAGATGATGATGAGATGATAACAAGATGATGACGAAATGATGACAAGATGATGACAAGATAATGACGAGATGATGACGAGATGATGACGAGATGATGACAAGATGATGACGAGATGATGACGAGATGATGACGAGATGATGACGAGATGATGACGAGATGATGACGAGATGATGACGAGATGATGACGAGATGATGACGAGATGATGACGAGATGATGACGAGATGATGACGAGATGATGACGAGATGATGACGAGATGATGACGAGATGATGACGAGATGATGACGAGATGATGACGAGATGATGACGAGATGATGACCAGATGATGTAGAGATGATGACGAGATGATGACGAGATGATGACGAGATGATGACGAAGTGATGACGAGATGATGATGAGATGATGACGAGATGATGACGGGATGATGACGAGATGATGACGAGATGATGACAAGATGATGACGAGATGATGACGAGATAATGACGAGGTGATGACGAGATGATGACAAGATAATCAGATGACGAGATGACCAGATGACCAGATGACCAGATGACCAGATGACCCGATGAACAGATGATCAGATGACCAGATGACCGGATGACGAGATGATGACGAGATGATGACGATATGATGACGAGATAATGACGAGATAATGACGAGATGATGACGAGATGATGACGAGATGATGACGAGATGATGACGAGATGATTACGAGATGATGACGGGATGATGACGAGATGATGACGAGATGATGACGAGATCATGACCAGATGATGACGGGATGATGACGAGATGATGACGAGACGATGAAGAGACGATGACGAGATGATGACGAGATGATGACGAGATGATGACGAGATGACCTGATGACCAGATGACCAGATGACCAGATGATCAGATAGCCAGATGACGAGATGATGAGATGACCAGATGATGACGAGATGACGAGATGATGACGAGATGATGACGAGATGATGACGAGATGATGACGAGATGATGACGGGATGATGACGAGATGATGACGAGATGATGACGAGATGATGATGAGATGATAACAAGATGATGACGAAATGATGACAAGATGATGACAAGATGATGACGAGATGATGACGAGATGATGACGAGATGATGACAAGATGATGACGAGATGATGACGAGATGATGACGAGGTGATGACGAGGTGATGACGAAATGATGACGAGATGATGAGATGATGATGAGATGATGACGAGATAATGACGAGATGATGGCGAGATGATGACGAGGTGATGACCAGATGATGACGAGATGATGACGAGATGATGACGAGATGATGACGAGATGATGACGAGATGATGACGAGATGATGACAAGATGATGACGAGATGATGACGAGTTGACCAGATGACCAGATGACCAGATGACCAGATGATCAGATAGCTAGATGACGAGATTTCGAGATGAAGAGATGACGAGATGACGAGATGACGAGATGACGAGATGATGACGAGATGATGACGAGATGATGACGAGATGATGACGAGATGATGACGAGATGATGACGAGATGATGACGAGATGATGACGAGATGATGACGAGATGATGACGAGATGATGACGAGATGATGACGAGATGATGACGAGATGATGACGAGATGATGACGAGATGATGACGAGATGATGACGAGATGATGACGAGATGATGACGAGATGATGACGAGATGATGACCAGATGATGTAGAGATGATGACGAGATGATGACGAGATGATGACGAGATGATGACGAAGTGATGACGAGAAGATGATGAGATGATGACGAGATGATGACGGGATGATGACGAGATGATGACGGGATGATGACGAGATGATGACGAGATGATGACGAGATCATGACCAGATGATGACGGGATGATGACGAGATGATGACGAGACGATGAAGAGACGATGACGAGATGATGACGAGATGATGACGAGATGACCTGATGACCAGATGACCAGATGACCAGATGATCAGATAGCCAGATGACGAGATGATGAGATGACCAGATGATGACGAGATGACGAGATGATGACGAGATGATGACGAGATGATGACGAGATGATGACGAGATGATGACGGGATGATGACGAGATGATGACGAGATGATGACGAGATGATGATGAGATGATAACAAGATGATGACGAAATGATGACAAGATGATGACAAGATGATGACGAGATGATGACGAGATGATGACGAGATGATGACAAGATGATGACGAGATGATGACGAGATGATGACGAGGTGATGACGAGGTGATGACGAAATGATGACGAGATGATGAGATGATGATGAGATGATGACGAGATAATGACGAGATGATGGCGAGATGATGACGAGGTGATGACCAGATGATGACGAGATGGTGACGAGATGATGACGAGATGATGACGAGATGATGACGAGATGATGACGAGATGATGACGAGATGATGACAAGATGATGACGAGATGATGACGAGTTGACCAGATGACCAGATGACCAGATGACCAGATGATCAGATAGCTAGATGACGAGATTTCGAGATGAAGAGATGACGAGATGACGAGATGATGACGAGATGATGACGAGATGATGACGAGATGATGACGAGATGATGACGAGATGATGACGGGATGATGACGAGATGATAACGAGATGATGACGAGATGATGACGAGATGATGACGAGATGATGACGAAATGATGACAAGATGATGACAAGATGATGACGAGATGATGACGAGATGATGACAAGATGATGACGAGATGATGACGAGATGATGACGAGGTGATGACGAGGTGATGACGAAATGATGACGAGATGATGAGATGATGACGAGATGATGACGAGATGATGACGAGATGATTACGGGATGATGACGAGATGATGACGAGATGATGACGAGATGATGACGAGATGATGACGAGATGATGACGAGATGACCAGATGACCAGATGACCTGATGATCATATGACCAGATGACCAGATGACCAGATGACCCGATGACCAGATGACCAGATGACCAGATGACCAGATGATGACGAGATGATGACGAGATGATGACGAGATGACCAGATGACCAGATGACCAGAAGACCAGATGATCAGATGATCGGATGACGAGATGACGAGGTGACGAGATGACGAGATGACGAGATGACGATATGATGACGAGATGATGACGAGATGATGACGAGATGATGACGAGATGATGACGAGATGACGACGAGATGATGACAAGATGATGACGAGATGATGACGAGATGATGACGAGTTGACCAGATGACCAGATGATCAGATAGCTAGATGACGAGATTTCGAGATGACGAGATGACGAGATGACGAGATGATGACGAGATGATGACGAGATGATGACGAGATGATGACGAGATGATGACGAGATGATGACGAGATGATGACGAGATGATGACGAGATGATGACGAGATGATGACGAGATGATGACGAGATGATGACGAAATGATGACAAGATGATGACAAGATGATGACGAGATGATGACGAGATGATGACAAGATGATGACGAGATGATGACGAGATGATGACGAGGTGATGACGAGGTGATGACGAAATGATGACGAGATGATGAGATGATGACGAGATGATGACGAGATGATGACGAGATGATTACGGGATGATGACGAGATGATGACGAGATGATGACGAGATGATGACGAGATGATGACGAGATGACCAGATGACCAGATGACCTGATGATCATATGACCAGATGACCAGATGACCAGATGACCCGATGACCAGATGACCAGATGACCAGATGACCAGATGATGACGAGATGATGACGAGATGATGACGAGATGACCAGATGACCAGATGACCAGAAGACCAGATGATCAGATGATCGGATGACGAGATGACGAGGTGACGAGATGACGAGATGACGAGATGACGATATGATGACGAGATGATGACGAGATGATGACGAGATGATGACGAGATGATGACGAGATGACGACGAGATGATGACAAGATGATGACGAGATGATGACGAGATGATGACGAGTTGACCAGATGACCAGATGATCAGATAGCTAGATGACGAGATTTCGAGATGACGAGATGACGAGATGACGAGATGATGACGAGATGATGACGAGATGATGACGAGATGATGACGAGATGATGACGAGATGATGACGAGATGATGACGAGATGATGACGAGATGATGACGAGATGATGACGAGATGATGACGAGATGATGACGAGATGATGACGAAATGATGACAAGATGATGACAAGATGATGACGAGATGATGACGAGATGATGACAAGATGATGACGAGATGATGACGAGATGATGACGAGGTGATGACGAGGTGATGACGAGATGACGAGATGATGACAAGATCATGACGAGATGATGACAAGATGATGACGAGATGATGACGAGATGATGACGAGGTGATGACGAGGTGATGACGAAATGATGACGAGATGATGACGAGATGATGACGAGGTGATGACGAGATGATGTCGAGATGATGACGAGATGATGACGAGACGATGACGAGACGATGACGAGACGATGACGAGACGATGACGAGATGATGGAGAGTTGACCAGATGACCAGATGATCAGATAGCCAGATGACGAGATTTCGAGATGACGAGATGACAAGATGACGAGATGACGAGATGACGAGATGACGAGATGACGAGATGACGAGATGATGACGAGATGATGACGAGATGATGACGAGATGATGACGAGATGATGACGAGATGATGACGAGATGATGACGAGATGATGACGAGATGATGACGAG
Organism: Dyspetes luteomarginatus; assembly: GCA_963669185.1. Taxonomy (NCBI): domain Eukaryota; kingdom Metazoa; phylum Arthropoda; class Insecta; order Hymenoptera; family Ichneumonidae; genus Dyspetes; species Dyspetes luteomarginatus. The sequence goes on from OY769904.1 coordinate 14,109,856, forward strand.
ATGATGACGAGATGATGACGAGATGATGACGAGATGATGACGAGATGATGACGAGATGATGACGAGATGATGACGAGATGATGACGAGATGATGACGAGATGATGACGAGATGATGACGAGATGATGACGAGATGATGACGAGATGATGACGAGATGATGACCAGATGATGTAGAGATGATGACGAGATGATGACGAGATGATGACGAGATGATGACGAAGTGATGACGAGATGATGATGAGATGATGACGAGATGATGACGGGATGATGACGAGATGATGACGAGATGATGACAAGATGATGACGAGATGATGACGAGATAATGACGAGGTGATGACGAGATGATGACAAGATAATCAGATGACGACATGACCAGATGACCAGATGACCAGATGACCAGATGACCCGATGAACAGATGATCAGATGACCAGATGACCGGATGACGAGATGATGACGAGATGATGACGATATGATGACGAGATAATGACGAGATAATGACGAGATGATGACGAGATGATGACGAGATGATGACGAGATGATGACGAGATCATGACCAGATGATGACGGGATGATGACGAGATGATGACGAGACGATGAAGAGACGATGACGAGATGATGACGAGATGATGACGAGATGACCTGATGACCAGATGACCAGATGACCAGATGATCAGATAGCCAGATGACGAGATGATGAGATGAGCAGATGATGACGAGATGACGAGGTGATGACGAGATGATGACCACATGATGACCAGATGATGACCAGATGATGACCAGACGATGACGAGATGATGACGAGATGATGACGAGATGATGACGAGATGATGAAGAGTTGATGACGAGATGATGACGAGATGATGACGAAATGATGACGAGATGATGACGAGACGATGACGAGATGATGACGAGACCATGACGAGATGATGACGAGTTGACCAGATGACCAGATGACCAGATGACCAGATGATCAGATAGCCAGATGGCGAGATTTCAAGATGACGAGATGACGAGATGACGAGATGATGACGAGATTATGACGAGATGATGACGAGATGATGACGAGATGATGACGAGATGATGACGAGATGATGACGAGATGATGACGAGATGATGACGAGATGATGACCAGATGATGACGAGATGATGACCAGATGATGACCAGATGATGACGAGATGATGACGAGATAATGACGAGATGATAACGAGATGATGACGAGATGATGACGAGATGATGACGAGATGATGACGAGATGATGACGAGATGATGACGAGATGATGACGAGATGATGACGAGATGATGACGAGATGATGACGAGATGATGACGAGATAATGACGAGGTGATGACGAGATGAGGACGAGTAGATGACGAGATGATGACGAGATGATGACGAGATGATGACGAGATGATGACGAGATGATGACGAGATGATGACGAGATGATGACGAGATGATGACGAGATGATGACGAGATGATGACGAGACGATGACGAGACGATGACGAGATGATGACGAGATGATGACGAGATGATGACGAGATGATGACCAGATGATGACCAGATGATGACGAGATGATGACGAGATGATGACAAGATGATGACGAGATGATGACGAGGTGATGACGAGATGATGATGAGATGATGACGAGATGATGACGGGATGATGACGAGATGATGACGAGATGATGACGAGATCATGACCAGATGATGACGGGATGATGACGAGATCATGACGAGACGATGAAGAGACGATGACGAGATGATGACGAGATGATGACGAGATGACCTGATGACCAGATGACCAGATGACCAGATGATCAGATAGCCAGATGACGAGATGATGAGATGACCAGATGATGACGAGATGACGAGATGATGACGAGATGATGACGAGATGATGACGAGATGATGACGAGATGATGACGGGATGATGACGAGATGATGACGAGATGATGACGAGATGATGATGAGATGATAACAAGATGATGACGGAATGATGACAAGATGATGACAAGATGATGACGAGATGATGACGAGATGATGACGAGATGATGACAAGATGATGACGAGATGATGACGAGATGATGACGAGGTGATGACGAGGTGATGACGAAATGATGACGAGATGATGAGATGATGATGAGATGATGACGAGATAATGACGAGATGATGGCGAGATGATGACGAGGTGATGACGAGGTGATGACGAGATGATGACCACATGATGACCAGATGATGACCAGATGATGACGAGATGATGACGAGATGATGACGAGATGATGACGAGATGATGACGAGTTGATGACGAGATGATGACGAGATGATGACGAGATGATGACGAGACGATGACGAGATGATGACGAGACGATGAGGAGATGATGACGAGTTGACCAGATGACCAGATGACCAGATGACCAGATGATCAGATAGCCAGATGACGAGATTTCAAGATGACGAGATGACGAGATGATGACGAGATGATGACGAGATGATGACGAGATGATGACGAGATGATGACGAGATGATGACGAGGTGATGACGAGGTGATGACGAAATAATGAGATGACAAGATGATGACGAGATGATGACGAGATGATGACGAGGTGATGACGAGATGATGACGAGATGATGACGAGATGATGACGAGATGATGACGAGATGATGACGAGATGATGACGAGATGATGACGAGATGATGACGAGATGATGACGAGATGGTGACCAGATGATGACCAGATGATGACGAGATGATGACGAGATGACCTGATGACCAGATGACCAGATGACCAGATGATCAGATAGCCAGATGACGAGATGATGAGATGAGCAGATGATGACGAGATGACGAGGTGATGACGAAATAATGAGATGACAAGATGATGACGAGATGATGACGAGATGATGACGAGGTGATGACGAGATGATGACGAGATGATGACGAGATGATGACGAGATGATGACGAGATGATGACGAGATGATGACGAGATGATGACGAGATGATGACGAGATGATGACGAGACGATGAAGAGACGATGACGAGATGTTGACGAGATGATGAAGAGATGACCTGATGACCAGATGACCAGATGACCAGATGATCAGATAGCCAGATGACGAGATGATGAGATGAGCAGATGATGACGAGATGACGAGGTGATGACGAGATGATGACCACATGATGACCAGATGATGACCAGATGATGACCAGACGATGACGAGATGATGACGAGATGATGACGAGATGATGACGAGATGATGACGAGATGATGACGAGATGATGACGAGATGATGACGAGATGATGACGAGACGGTGACGAGACGATGACGAGATGATGACGAGATGATGACGAGATGATGACGAGATGATGACGAGATGATGACCAGATGATGACCAGATGATGACGAGATGATGACGAGATGATAACGAGATGATGACGAGATGATGACGAGATGATGACGTGATGATGACGAGGTGATGACGAGATGATGATGAGATGATGACGAGATGATGACGGGATGATGACGAGATGATGACGGGATGATGACGAGATGATGACGAGACGATGAAGAGACGATGAAGAGACGATGACGAGATGATGACGAGATGATGACGAGATGACCTGATGACCAGATGACCAGATGACCAGATGATCAGATAGCCAGATGACGAGATGATGAGATGACCAGATGATGACGAGATGACGAGATGATGACGAGATGATGACGAGATGATGACGAGATGATGACGAGATGATGACGGGATGATGACGAGATGATGACGAGATGATGACGAGATGATGATGAGATGATAACAAGATGATGACGAAATGATGACAAGATGATGACAAGATGATGACGAGATGATGACGAGATGATGACGAGATGATGACAAGATGATGACGAGATGATGACGAGATGATGACGAGGTGATGACGAGGTGATGACGAAATGATGACGAGATGATGAGATGATGATGAGATGATGACGAGATAATGACGAGATGATGGCGAGATGATGACGAGGTGATGACCAGATGATGACGAGATGATGACGAGATGATGACGAGATGATGACGAGATGATGACGAGATGATGACGAGATGATGACAAGATGATGACGAGATGATGACGAGTTGACCAGATGACCAGATGACCAGATGACCAGATGATCAGATAGCTAGATGACGAGATTTCGAGATGAAGAGATGACGAGATGACGAGATGACGAGATGACGAGATGATGACGAGATGATGACGAGATGATGACGAGATGATGACGAGATGATGACGAGATGATGACGAGATGATGACGAGATGATGACGAGATGATGACGAGATGATGACGAGATGATGACGAGATGATGACGAGATGATGACGAGATGATGACGAGATGATGACGAGATGATGACGAGATGATGACGAGATGATGACGAGATGATGACGAGATGATGACGAGATGATGACGAGATGATGACGAGATGATGACCAGATGATGTAGAGATGATGACGAGATGATGACGAGATGATGACGAGATGATGACGAAGTGATGACGAGATGATGATGAGATGATGACGAGATGATGACGGGATGATGACGAGATGATGACGGGATGATGACGAGATGATGACGAGATGATGACGAGATCATGACCAGATGACGACGGGATGATGACGAGATGATGACGAGACGATGAAGAGACGATGACGAGATGATGACGAGATGATGACGAGATGACCTGATGACCAGATGACCAGATGACCAGATGATCAGATAGCCAGATGACGAGATGATGAGATGACCAGATGATGACGAGATGACGAGATGATGACGAGATGATGACGAGATGATGACGAGATGATGACGAGATGATGACGGGATGATGACGAGATGATGACGAGATGATGACGAGATGATGATGAGATGATAACAAGATGATGACGAAATGATGACAAGATGATGACAAGATGATGACGAGATGATGACGAGACGATGAAGAGACGATGAAGAGACGATGACGAGATGATGACGAGATGATGACGAGATGACCTGATGACCAGATGACCAGATGACCAGATGATCAGATAGCCAGATGACGAGATGATGAGATGACCAGATGATCAGATAGCCAGATGACGAGATGATGAGATGACCAGATGATGACGAGATGACGAGATGATGACGAGATGATGACGAGATGATGACGAGATGATGACGAGATGATGACGGGATGATGACGAGATGATGACGAGATGATGACGAGATGATGATGAGATGATAACAAGATGATGACGAAATGATGACAAGATGATGACAAGATGATGACGAGATGATGACGAGATGATGACGAGATGATGACAAGATGATGACGAGATGATGACGAGATGATGACGAGGTGATGACGAGGTGATGACGAAATGATGACGAGATGATGAGATGATGATGAGATGATGACGAGATAATGACGAGATGATGGCGAGATGATGACGAGGTGATGACCAGATGATGACGAGATGATGACGAGATGATGACGAGATGATGACGAGATGATGACGAGATGATGACGAGATGATGACAAGATGATGACGAGATGATGACGAGTTGACCAGATGACCAGATGACCAGATGACCAGATGATCAGATAGCTAGATGACGAGATTTCGAGATGAAGAGATGACGAGATGACGAGATGACGAGATGACGAGATGATGACGAGATGATGACGAGATGATGACGAGATGATGACGAGATGATGACGAGATGATGACGAGATGATGACGAGATGATGACGAGATGATGACGAGATGATGACGAGATGATGACGAGATGATGACGAGATGATGACGAGATGATGACGAGATGATGACGAGATGATGACGAGATGATGACGAGATGATGACGAGATGATGACGAGATGATGACGAGATGATGACCAGATGATGTAGAGATGATGACGAGATGATGACGAGATGATGACGAGATGATGACGAAGTGATGACGAGATGATGATGAGATGATGACGAGATGATGACGGGATGATGACGAGATGATGACGGGATGATGACGAGATGATGACGAGATGATGACGAGATCATGACCAGATGACGACGGGATGATGACGAGATGATGACGAGACGATGAAGAGACGATGACGAGATGATGACGAGATGATGACGAGATGACCTGATGACCAGATGACCAGATGACCAGATGATCAGATAGCCAGATGACGAGATGATGAGATGACCAGATGATGACGAGATGACGAGATGATGACGAGATGATGACGAGATGATGACGAGATGATGACGAGATGATGACGGGATGATGACGAGATGATGACGAGATGATGACGAGATGATGATGAGATGATAACAAGATGATGACGAAATGATGACAAGATGATGACAAGATGATGACGAGATGATGACGAGATGATGACGAGATGATGACAAGATGATGACGAGATGATGACGAGGTGATGACGAGGTGATGACGAAATGATGACGAGATGATGAGATGATGATGAGATGATGACGAGATAATGACGAGATGATGGCGAGATGATGACGAGATGATGACGAGATGATGACGAGATTATGACGAGATGATGACGAGATGATGACGAGATGATGACGAGATGATGACGAGATGATGACGAGATGATGACGAGATGATGACGAGATGATGACGAGATGATGACGAGATGATGACGAGATGATGACGAGATGATGACCAGATGATGACCAGATGATGACGAGATGATGACGAGATGATGACCAGATGATGACCAGATGATGACGAGATGATGACGAGATAATGACGAGATGATAACGAGATGATGACGAGATGATGACGAGATGATGACGAGATGATGACGAGATGATGACGAGATGATGACGAGATGATGACGAGATAATGACGAGGTGATGACGAGATGAGGACGAGTAGATGACGAGATGATGACGAGATGATGACGAGATGATGACGAGATGATGACGAGATGATGACGAGATGATGACGAGATGATGACGAGATGATGACGAGATGATGACGAGATGATGACGAGATGATGACGAGATGATGACGAGACGATGACGAGACGATGACGAGATGATGACGAGATGATGACGAGATGATGACGAGATGATGACGAGATGATGACCAGATGATGACCAGATGATGACGAGATGATGACGAGATGATAACGAGATGATGACGAGATGATGACGAGATGATGACGAGATGATGACGAGGTGATGACGAGATGATGATGAGATGATGACGAGATGATGACGGGATGATGACGAGATGATGACGAGATGATGACGAGATCATGACCAGATGATGACGGGATGATGACGAGATGATGACGAGACGATGAAGAGACGATGACGAGATGATGACGAGATGATGACGAGATGACCTGATGACCAGATGACCAGATGACCAGATGATCAGATAGCCAGATGACGAGATGATGAGATGACCAGATGATGACGAGATGACGAGATGATGACGAGATGATGACGAGATGATGACGAGATGATGACGAGATGATGACGGGATGATGACGAGATGATGACGAGATGATGACGAGATGATGATGAGATGATAACAAGATGATGACGAAATGATGACAAGATGATGACAAGATGATGACGAGATGATGACGAGATGATGACGAGATGATGACAAGATGATGACGAGATGATGACGAGATGATGACGAGGTGATGACGAGGTGATGACGAAATGATGACGAGATGATGAGATGATGATGAGATGATGACGAGATAATGACGAGATGATGGCGAGATGATGACGAGGTGATGACCAGATGATGACGAGATGATGACGAGATGATGACGAGATGATGACGAGATGATGACGAGATGATGACGAGATGATGACGAGATGATGACAAGATGATGACGAGATGATGACGAGTTGACCAGATGACCAGATGACCAGATGACCAGATGATCAGATAGCTAGATGACGAGATTTCGAGATGAAGAGATGACGAGATGACGAGATGACGAGATGACGAGATGATGACGAGATGATGACGAGATGATGACGAGATGATGACGAGATGATGACGAGATGATGACGAGATGATGACGAGATGATGACGAGATGATGACGAGATGATGACGAGATGATGACGAGATGATGACGAGATGATGACGAGATGATGACGAGATGATGACGAGATGATGACGAGATGATGACGAGATGATGACGAGATGATGACGAGATGATGACGAGATGATGACGAGATGATGACGAGATGATGACGAGATGATGACCAGATGATGTAGAGATGATGACGAGATGATGACGAGATGATGACGAGATGATGACGAAGTGATGACGAGATGATGATGAGATGATGACGAGATGATGACGGGATGATGACGAGATGATGACGGGATGATGACGAGATGATGACGAGATCATGACGAGATCATGACCAGATGATGACGGGATGATGACGAGATCATGACGAGACGATGAAGAGACGATGACGAGATGATGACGAGATGATGACGAGATGACCTGATGACCAGATGACCAGATGACCAGATGATCAGATAGCCAGATGACGAGATGATGAGATGACCAGATGATGACGAGATGACGAGATGATGACGAGATGATGACGAGATGATGACGAGATGATGACGAGATGATGACGGGATGATGACGAGATGATGACGAGATGATGACGAGATGATGATGAGATGATAACAAGATGATGACGAAATGATGACAAGATGATGACAAGATGATGACGAGATGATGACGAGTTGACCAGATGACCAGATGACCAGATGACCAGATGATCAGATAGCTAGATGACGAGATTTCGAGATGAAGAGATGACGAGATGACGAGATGATGACGAGATGATGACGAGATGATGACGAGATGATGACGAGATGATGACGAGATGATGACGGGATGATGACGAGATGATAACGAGATGATGACGAGATGATGACGAGATGATGACGAAATGATGACAAGATGATGACAAGATGATGACGAGATGATGACGAGATGATGACAAGATGATGACGAGATGATGACGAGATGATGACGAGGTGATGACGAGGTGATGACGAAATGATGACGAGATGATGAGATGATGACGAGATGATGACGAGATGATGACGAGATGATTACGGGATGATGACGAGATGATGACGAGATGATGACGAGATGATGACGAGATGATGACGAGATGATGACGAGATGATGACGAGATGATGACGAGATGACCAGATGACCAGATGACCTGATGATCATATGACCAGATGACCAGATGACCAGATGACCCGATGACCAGATGACCAGATGACCAGATGACCAGATGATGACGAGATGATGACGAGATGATGACGAGATGACCAGATGACCAGATGACCAGAAGACCAGATGATCAGATGATCGGATGACGAGATGACGAGGTGACGAGATGACGAGATGACGAGATGACGATATGATGACGAGATGATGACGAGATGATGACGAGATGATGACGAGATGATGACGAGATGACGACGAGATGATGACAAGATGATGACGAGATGATGACGAGATGATGACGAGTTGACCAGATGACCAGATGATCAGATAGCTAGATGACGAGATTTCGAGATGACGAGATGACGAGATGACGAGATGATGACGAGATGATGACGAGATGATGACGAGATGATGACGAGATGATGACGAGATGATGACGAGATGATGACGAGATGATGACGAGATGATGACGAGATGATGACGAGATGATGACGAGATGATGACGAGATGATGACGAAATGATGACAAGATGATGACAAGATGATGACGAGATGATGACGAGATGATGACAAGATGATGACGAGATGATGACGAGATGATGACGAGATGATGACGAGATGATGACGAGATGATGACGAGATGATGACGAGATGATGACGAGATGATGACGAGATGATGACGAGATGATGACGAGATGATGACGAGATGATGACGAGATGATGACGAGATGATGACGAGATGATGACGAGATGATGACGAGATGATGACGAGATGATGACGAGATGATGACCAGATGATGTAGAGATGATGACGAGATGATGACGAGATGATGACGAGATGATGACGAAGTGATGACGAGATGATGATGAGATGATGACGAGATGATGACGGGATGATGACGAGATGATGACGAGATGATGACAAGATGATGACGAGATGATGACGAGATAATGACGAGGTGATGACGAGATGATGACAAGATAATCAGATGACGAGATGACCAGATGACCAGATGACCAGATGACCAGATGACCCGATGAACAGATGATCAGATGACCAGATGACCGGATGACGAGATGATGACGAGATGATGACGATATGATGACGAGATAATGACGAGATAATGACGAGATGATGACGAGATGATGACGAGATGATGACGAGATGATGACGAGATGATTACGAGATGATGACGGGATGATGACGAGATGATGACGAGATGATGACGAGATCATGACCAGATGATGACGGGATGATGACGAGATGATGACGAGACGATGAAGAGACGATGACGAGATGATGACGAGATGATGACGAGATGATGACGAGATGACCTGATGACCAGATGACCAGATGACCAGATGATCAGATAGCCAGATGACGAGATGATGAGATGACCAGATGATGACGAGATGACGAGATGATGACGAGATGATGACGAGATGATGACGAGATGATGACGAGATGATGACGGGATGATGACGAGATGATGACGAGATGATGACGAGATGATGATGAGATGATAACAAGATGATGACGAAATGATGACAAGATGATGACAAGATGATGACGAGATGATGACGAGATGATGACGAGATGATGACAAGATGATGACGAGATGATGACGAGATGATGACGAGATGATGACGAGATGATGACGAGATGATGACGAGATGATGACGAGATGATGACGAGATGATGACGAGATGATGACGAGATGATGACGAGATGATGACGAGATGATGACGAGATGATGACGAGATGATGACGAGATGATGACGAGATGATGACGAGATGATGACGAGATGATGACGAGATGATGACGAGATGATGACCAGATGATGTAGAGATGATGACGAGATGATGACGAGATGATGACGAGATGATGACGAAGTGATGACGAGATGATGATGAGATGATGACGAGATGATGACGGGATGATGACGAGATGATGACGAGATGATGACAAGATGATGACGAGATGATGACGAGATAATGACGAGGTGATGACGAGATGATGACAAGATAATCAGATGACGAGATGACCAGATGACCAGATGACCAGATGACCAGATGACCCGATGAACAGATGATCAGATGACCAGATGACCGGATGACGAGATGATGACGAGATGATGACGATATGATGACGAGATAATGACGAGATAATGACGAGATGATGACGAGATGATGACGAGATGATGACGAGATGATGACGAGATGATTACGAGATGATGACGGGATGATGACGAGATGATGACGAGATGATGACGAGATCATGACCAGATGATGACGGGATGATGACGAGATGATGACGAGACGATGAAGAGACGATGACGAGATGATGACGAGATGATGACGAGATGATGACGAGATGACCTGATGACCAGATGACCAGATGACCAGATGATCAGATAGCCAGATGACGAGATGATGAGATGACCAGATGATGACGAGATGACGAGATGATGACGAGATGATGACGAGATGATGACGAGATGATGACGAGATGATGACGGGATGATGACGAGATGATGACGAGATGATGACGAGATGATGATGAGATGATAACAAGATGATGACGAAATGATGACAAGATGATGACAAGATGATGACGAGATGATGACGAGATGATGACGAGATGATGACAAGATGATGACGAGATGATGACGAGATGATGACGAGGTGATGACGAGGTGATGACGAAATGATGACGAGATGATGAGATGATGATGAGATGATGACGAGATAATGACGAGATGATGGCGAGATGATGACGAGGTGATGACCAGATGATGACGAGATGATGACGAGATGATGACGAGATGATGACGAGATGATGACGAGATGATGACGAGATGATGACAAGATGATGACGAGATGATGACGAGTTGACCAGATGACCAGATGACCAGATGACCAGATGATCAGATAGCTAGATGACGAGATTTCGAGATGAAGAGATGACGAGATGACGAGATGACGAGATGACGAGATGATGACGAGATGATGACGAGATGATGACGAGATGATGACGAGATGATGACGAGATGATGACGAGATGATGACGAGATGATGACGAGATGATGACGAGATGATGACGAGATGATGACGAGATGATGACGAGATGATGACGAGATGATGACGAGATGATGACGAGATGATGACGAGATGATGACGAGATGATGACGAGATGATGACGAGATGATGACGAGATGATGACCAGATGATGTAGAGATGATGACGAGATGATGACGAGATGATGACGAGATGATGACGAAGTGATGACGAGAAGATGATGAGATGATGACGAGATGATGACGGGATGATGACGAGATGATGACGGGATGATGACGAGATGATGACGAGATGATGACGAGATCATGACCAGATGATGACGGGATGATGACGAGATGATGACGAGACGATGAAGAGACGATGACGAGATGATGACGAGATGATGACGAGATGACCTGATGACCAGATGACCAGATGACCAGATGATCAGATAGCCAGATGACGAGATGATGAGATGACCAGATGATGACGAGATGACGAGATGATGACGAGATGATGACGAGATGATGACGAGATGATGACGAGATGATGACGGGATGATGACGAGATGATGACGAGATGATGACGAGATGATGATGAGATGATAACAAGATGATGACGAAATGATGACAAGATGATGACAAGATGATGACGAGATGATGACGAGATGATGACGAGATGATGACAAGATGATGACGAGATGATGACGAGATGATGACGAGGTGATGACGAGGTGATGACGAAATGATGACGAGATGATGAGATGATGATGAGATGATGACGAGATAATGACGAGATGATGGCGAGATGATGACGAGGTGATGACCAGATGATGACGAGATGGTGACGAGATGATGACGAGATGATGACGAGATGATGACGAGATGATGACGAGATGATGACGAGATGATGACAAGATGATGACGAGATGATGACGAGTTGACCAGATGACCAGATGACCAGATGACCAGATGATCAGATAGCTAGATGACGAGATTTCGAGATGAAGAGATGACGAGATGACGAGATGATGACGAGATGATGACGAGATGATGACGAGATGATGACGAGATGATGACGAGATGATGACGGGATGATGACGAGATGATAACGAGATGATGACGAGATGATGACGAGATGATGACGAAATGATGACAAGATGATGACAAGATGATGACGAGATGATGACGAGATGATGACAAGATGATGACGAGATGATGACGAGATGATGACGAGGTGATGACGAGGTGATGACGAAATGATGACGAGATGATGAGATGATGACGAGATGATGACGAGATGATGACGAGATGATTACGGGATGATGACGAGATGATGACGAGATGATGACGAGATGATGACGAGATGATGACGAGATGATGACGAGATGACCAGATGACCAGATGACCTGATGATCATATGACCAGATGACCAGATGACCAGATGACCCGATGACCAGATGACCAGATGACCAGATGACCAGATGATGACGAGATGATGACGAGATGATGACGAGATGACCAGATGACCAGATGACCAGAAGACCAGATGATCAGATGATCGGATGACGAGATGACGAGGTGACGAGATGACGAGATGACGAGATGACGATATGATGACGAGATGATGACGAGATGATGACGAGATGATGACGAGATGATGACGAGATGACGACGAGATGATGACAAGATGATGACGAGATGATGACGAGATGATGACGAGTTGACCAGATGACCAGATGATCAGATAGCTAGATGACGAGATTTCGAGATGACGAGATGACGAGATGACGAGATGATGACGAGATGATGACGAGATGATGACGAGATGATGACGAGATGATGACGAGATGATGACGAGATGATGACGAGATGATGACGAGATGATGACGAGATGATGACGAGATGATGACGAGATGATGACGAAATGATGACAAGATGATGACAAGATGATGACGAGATGATGACGAGATGATGACAAGATGATGACGAGATGATGACGAGATGATGACGAGATGATGACGAGGTGATGACGAGGTGATGACGAAATGATGACGAGATGATGAGATGATGACGAGATGATGACGAGATGATGACGAGATGATTACGGGATGATGACGAGATGATGACGAGATGATGACGAGATGATGACGAGATGATGACGAGATGACCAGATGACCAGATGACCTGATGATCATATGACCAGATGACCAGATGACCAGATGACCCGATGACCAGATGACCAGATGACCAGATGACCAGATGATGACGAGATGATGACGAGATGATGACGAGATGACCAGATGACCAGATGACCAGAAGACCAGATGATCAGATGATCGGATGACGAGATGACGAGGTGACGAGATGACGAGATGACGAGATGACGATATGATGACGAGATGATGACGAGATGATGACGAGATGATGACGAGATGATGACGAGATGACGACGAGATGATGACAAGATGATGACGAGATGATGACGAGATGATGACGAGTTGACCAGATGACCAGATGATCAGATAGCTAGATGACGAGATTTCGAGATGACGAGATGACGAGATGACGAGATGATGACGAGATGATGACGAGATGATGACGAGATGATGACGAGATGATGACGAGATGATGACGAGATGATGACGAGATGATGACGAGATGATGACGAGATGATGACGAGATGATGACGAGATGATGACGAGATGATGACGAAATGATGACAAGATGATGACAAGATGATGACGAGATGATGACGAGATGATGACAAGATGATGACGAGATGATGACGAGATGATGACGAGGTGATGACGAGGTGATGACGAGATGACGAGATGATGACAAGATCATGACGAGATGATGACAAGATGATGACGAGATGATGACGAGATGATGACGAGGTGATGACGAGGTGATGACGAAATGATGACGAGATGACGAGATGATGACGAGATGATGACGAGATGATGACGAGGTGATGACGAGATGATGTCGAGATGATGACGAGATGATGACGAGACGATGACGAGACGATGACGAGACGATGACGAGACGATGACGAGATGATGGAGAGTTGACCAGATGACCAGATGATCAGATAGCCAGATGACGAGATTTCGAGATGACGAGATGACAAGATGACGAGATGACGAGATGACGAGATGACGAGATGACGAGATGACGAGATGATGACGAGATGATGACGAGATGATGACGAGATGATGACGAGATGATGACGAGATGATGACGAGATGATGACGAGATGATGACGAGATGATGACGAGATGATGACGAGATGATGACGAGATGATGACGAGATGATGACGAGATGATGACGAGATGATGACGAGATGATGACGAGATGATGACGAGATGATGACGAGATGATGACGAGATGATGACGAGATGATGACGAGATGATGACGAGATGATGACGAGATGATGACCAGATGATGTAGAGATGATGACGAGATGATGACGAGATGATGACGAGATGATGACGAAGTGATGACGAGATGATGATGAGATGATGACGAGATGATGACGGGATGATGACGAGATGATGACGAGATGATGACAAGATGATGACGAGATGATGACGAGATAATGACGAGGTGATGACGAGATGATGACAAGATAATCAGATGACGACATGACCAGATGACCAGATGACCAGATGACCAGATGACCCGATGAACAGATGATCAGATGACCAGATGACCGGATGACGAGATGATGACGAGATGATGACGATATGATGACGAGATAATGACGAGATAATGACGAGATGATGACGAGATGATGACGAGATGATGACGAGATGATTACGAGATGATGACGGGATGATGACGAGATGATGACGAGATGATGACGAGATCATGACCAGATGATGACGGGATGATGACGAGATGATGACGAGACGATGAAGAGACGATGACGAGATGATGACGAGATGATGACGAGATGACCTGATGACCAGATGACCAGATGACCAGATGATCAGATAGCCAGATGACGAGATGATGAGATGAGCAGATGATGACGAGATGACGAGGTGATGACGAGATGATGACCACATGATGACCAGATGATGACCAGATGATGACCAGACGATGACGAGATGATGACGAGATGATGACGAGATGATGACGAGATGATGAAGAGTTGATGACGAGATGATGACGAGATGATGACGAAATGATGACGAGATGATGACGAGACGATGACGAGATGATGACGAGACCATGACGAGATGATGACGAGTTGACCAGATGACCAGATGACCAGATGACCAGATGATCAGATAGCCAGATGGCGAGATTTCAAGATGACGAGATGACGAGATGACGAGATGATGACGAGATTATGACGAGATGATGACGAGATGATGACGAGATGATGACGAGATGATGACGAGATGATGACGAGATGATGACGAGATGATGACGAGATGATGACCAGATGATGACGAGATGATGACCAGATGATGACCAGATGATGACGAGATGATGACGAGATAATGACGAGATGATAACGAGATGATGACGAGATGATGACGAGATGATGACGAGATGATGACGAGATGATGACGAGATGATGACGAGATGATGACGAGATGATGACGAGATGATGACGAGATGATGACGAGATGATGACGAGATGATGACGAGATAATGACGAGGTGATGACGAGATGAGGACGAGTAGATGACGAGATGATGACGAGATGATGACGAGATGATGACGAGATGATGACGAGATGATGACGAGATGATGACGAGATGATGACGAGATGATGACGAGATGATGACGAGATGATGACGAGATGATGACGAGACGATGACGAGACGATGACGAGATGATGACGAGATGATGACGAGATGATGACGAGATGATGACCAGATGATGACCAGATGATGACGAGATGATGACGAGATGATGACAAGATGATGACGAGATGATGACGAGGTGATGACGAGATGATGATGAGATGATGACGAGATGATGACGGGATGATGACGAGATGATGACGAGATGATGACGAGATCATGACCAGATGATGACGGGATGATGACGAGATCATGACGAGACGATGAAGAGACGATGACGAGATGATGACGAGATGATGACGAGATGACCTGATGACCAGATGACCAGATGACCAGATGATCAGATAGCCAGATGACGAGATGATGAGATGACCAGATGATGACGAGATGACGAGATGATGACGAGATGATGACGAGATGATGACGAGATGATGACGAGATGATGACGGGATGATGACGAGATGATGACGAGATGATGACGAGATGATGATGAGATGATAACAAGATGATGACGGAATGATGACAAGATGATGACAAGATGATGACGAGATGATGACGAGATGATGACGAGATGATGACAAGATGATGACGAGATGATGACGAGATGATGACGAGGTGATGACGAGGTGATGACGAAATGATGACGAGATGATGAGATGATGATGAGATGATGACGAGATAATGACGAGATGATGGCGAGATGATGACGAGGTGATGACGAGGTGATGACGAGATGATGACCACATGATGACCAGATGATGACCAGATGATGACGAGATGATGACGAGATGATGACGAGATGATGACGAGATGATGACGAGTTGATGACGAGATGATGACGAGATGATGACGAGATGATGACGAGACGATGACGAGATGATGACGAGACGATGAGGAGATGATGACGAGTTGACCAGATGACCAGATGACCAGATGACCAGATGATCAGATAGCCAGATGACGAGATTTCAAGATGACGAGATGACGAGATGATGACGAGATGATGACGAGATGATGACGAGATGATGACGAGATGATGACGAGATGATGACGAGATGATGACGAGATGATGACGAGATGATGACGAGGTGATGACGAGGTGATGACGAAATAATGAGATGACAAGATGATGACGAGATGATGACGAGATGATGACGAGGTGATGACGAGATGATGACGAGATGATGACGAGATGATGACGAGATGATGACGAGATGAGGACGAGTAGATGACGAGATGATGACGAGATGATGACGATATGATGACGAGATAATGACGAGATGATGACGAGATGATGACGAGATGATGACGATATGATGACGAAATAATGACGAGATGATGACGAGATGATGACGAGATGATGACGAGATGATGACGAGATGATGACGAGATGATTACGAGATGATGACGAGATGACCAGATGACCAGATGACCAGATGATCAGATGATGAGATGACAAGGTGACGAGATGACGAGATGATGACGAGATGACGAGATGATGACGAGATGACGAGATGATGACGAGATGATGGCGAGATGATGACGAGATGATGACGAGATGATGACGAGTTGATGACGAGATGATGTCGAGATGATGACGAGATGATGACGAGACGATGACGAGACGATGACGAGATGATGACGAGTTGACTGGATGACCAGATGACCAGATGACCAGATGATCAGATAGCCAGATGACGACATTTCGAGATGACGAGATGACGAGATGACCAGATGATGACGAGATGATGACGAGATGATGACGAGATGATGACGAGATGATGACGAGATGATGACGAGATGATGACGAGTTAATGACGAGATGATGACGAGATGATGACGAGATGATGACAAGATAATCAGATGACGAGATGACCAGATGACCAGATGACCAGATGACCAGATAACCCGATGAACAGATGATCAGATGATCAGATGATCAGATGACCGGATGACGAGATGATGACGAGATGATGACGATATGATGACGAGATAATGACGAGATGATGACGAGATGATGACGAGATGATTACGGGATGATGACGAGATGATGACGAGATGATGACGAGATGATGACGAGATGATGACGACATGATGACGGGATGATGACGAGATGATGACGAGATGATGACGAGATGATGACCAGATGATGACCAGATGATGACGAGATGATGACGGGATGATGACGAGATGATGACGAGGTGATGACGAGATGATGATGAGATGATGACGAGATGATGACGGGATGATGACGAGATGATGACGAGATGATGACGAGATCATGACCAGATGATGACGGGATGATGACGAGATGATGACGAGACGATGAAGAGACGATGACGAGATGATGACGAGATGATGTCAAGATGACCTGATGACCAGACGACCAGATGACCAGATGATCAGATAGCCAGATGACGAGATGATGAGATGACCAGATGATGACGAGATGACGAGATGATGACGAGATGATGACGAGATGATGACGAGATGATGACGAGATGATGACGAGATGACCAGATGACCAGATGACCTGATGATCATATGACCAGATGACCAGATGACCAGATGACCCGATGACCAGATGACCAGATGACCAGATGACCAGATGATGACGAGATGATGACGAGATGATGACGAGATGACCAGATGACCAGATGACCAGAAGACCAGATGATCAGATGATCGGATGACGAGATGACGAGGTGACGAGATGACGAGATGACGAGATGACGATATGATGACGAGATGATGACGAGATGATGACGAGATGATGACGAGATGATGACGAGATGACGACGAGATGATGACAAGATGATGACGAGATGATGACGAGATGATGACGAGTTGACCAGATGACCAGATGATCAGATAGCCAGATGACGAGATTTCGAGATGACGAGATGACGAGATGACGAGATGATGACGAGATGATGACGAGATGATGACGAGATGATGACGAGATGATGACGAGATGATGACGAGATGATGACGAGATAATGACGAGATGATGACGAGATGATGACGAGATGATGACGAGATGATGACGAAATGATGACAAGATGATGACAAGATGATGACGAGATGATGACGAGATGATGACAAGATGATGACGAGATGATGAGGAGATGATGACGAGGTGATGACGAGGTGATGACGAAATGATGACGAGATGACGAGATGATGACAATATCATGACGAGATGATGACAAGATGATGACGAGATGATGACGAGATGATGACGAGGTGATGACGAGGTGATGACGAAATGATGACGAGATGACGAGATGATGACGAGATGATGACGAGATGATGACGAGGTGATGACGAGATGATGTCGAGATGATAACGAGATGATGACGAGACGATGACGAGACGATGACGAGACGATGACGAGATGATGGAGAGTTGACCAGATAACCAGATGATCAGATAGCCAGATGACGAGATTTCGAGATGACGAGATGACAAGATGACGAGATGACGAGATGACGAGATGACGAGATGATGACGAGATGATGACGAGATGATGACGAGATGATGACGAGATGATGACGAGATGATGACGAGATGATGACGAGATGATGACGAGATGATGACGAGATGATGACGAGATGATGACGCGATGATGACGAGATGATGACGAGATGATGACGAGATGATGAGGAGATGATGACCAGATGATGTAGAGATGATGACGAGATGATGACGAGATGATGACGAGATGATGACGAAGTGATGACGAGATGATGATGAGATGATGACGAGATGATGACGGGATGATGACGAGATGATGACGAGATGATGACGAGATGATGACGAGATGATGACGAGATAATGACGAGGTGATGACGAGATGATGACAAGATAATCAGATGACGAGATGACCAGATGACCAGATGACCAGATGACCAGATGACCCGATGAACAGATGATCAGATGACCAGATGACCGGATGACGAGATGATGACGAGATGATGACGATATGATGACGAGATAATGACGAGATAATGACGAGATGATGACGAGATGATGACGAGATGATGACGAGATGATGACGAGATGATTACGAGATGATGACGGGATGATGACGAGATGATGACGAGATGATGACGAGATCATGACCAGATGATGACGAGATGATGACGAGATGATGACGAGACGATGAAGAGACGATGACGAGATGATGACGAGATGATGACGAGATGACCTGATGACCAGATGACCAGATGACCAGATGATCAGATAGCCAGATGACGAGATGATGAGATGAGCAGATGATGACGAGATGACGAGGTGATGACGAGATGATGACCACATGATGACCAGATGATGACCAGATGATGACCAGACGATGACGAGATGATGACGAGATGATGACGAGATGATGACGAGATGATGAAGAGTTGATGACGAGATGATGACGAGATGATGACGAAATGATGACGAGATGATGACGAGACGATGACGAGATGATGACGAGACGATGACGAGATGATGACGAGTTGACCAGATGACCAGATGACCAGATGACCAGATGATCAGATAGCCAGATGACGAGATTTCAAGATGACGAGATGACGAGATGATGACGAGATGATGACGAGATGATGACGAGATGATGACGAGATGATGACGAGATGATGACGAGATGATGACGAGATGATGACGAGATGATGACGAGATGATGACGAGGTGATGACGAGGTGATGACGAAATAATGAGATGACAAGATGATGACGAGATGATGACGAGATGATGACGAGGTGATGACGATATGATGACGAGATGATGACGAGATGATGACGAGATGATGACGAGATGATGACGAGATGATGACGAGATGATGACGAGATGGTGACCAGATGATGACCAGATGATGACGAGATGATGACGAGATGATGACCAGATGATGATCAGATGATGACGAGATGATGACGAGATAATGACGAGATGATAACGAGTTGATAACGAGATGATGACGAGATGATGACGAGATGATGACGAGATGATGACGAGATGATGACGAGATGATGACGAGATGATGACGAGATGATGACGAGATGATGACGAGATGATGACGAGATAATGACGAGGTGATGACGAGATGAGGACGAGTAGATGACGAGATGATGACGAGATGATGACGATATGATGACGAGATAATGACGAGATGATGACGAGATGATGACGAGATGATGACGATATGATGACGAAATAATGACGAGATGATGACGAGATGATGACGAGATGATGACGAGATGATGACGAGATGACCAGATGACCAGATGACCAGATGACCAGATGACCAGATGACCAGATAACCCGATGAACAGATGATCAGATGATCAGATGACCGGATGACGAGATGATGACGAGATGATGACGATATGATGACGAGATAATGACGAGATGATGACGAGATGATGACGAGATGATTACGGGATGATGACGAGATGATGACAAGATGATGACGAGATGATGACGAGATGATGACGAGATGATGACGGGATGATGACGAGATGATGACGAGATGATGACGAGATGATGACCAGATGATGACCAGATGATGACGAGATGATGACGAGATGATGACGAGATGATGACGAGATGATGACGAGATGATGACGAGATAATGACGAGGTGATGACGAGATGAGGACGAGTAGATGACGAGATGATGACGAGATGATGACGAGATGATGACGAGATGATGACGAGATGATGACGAGATGATGACGAGATGATGACGAGATGATGACGAGATGATGACGAGATGATGACGAGATGATGACGAGATGATGACGAGACGATGACGAGACGATGACGAGATGATGACGAGATGATGACGAGATGATGACGAGATGATGACGAGATGATGACCAGATGATGACCAGATGATGACGAGATGATGACGAGATGATAACGAGATGATGACGAGATGATGACGAGATGATGACGAGATGATGACGAGACGATGAAGAGACGATGACGAGATGATGACGAGATGACCAGATGACCGGATGACGAGATGATGACGAGATGATGACGATATGATGCGCGATAATGACGAGATGATGACGAGATGATGACGAGATGATGACGAGATGATTACGAGATGATGACGAGATGACCAGATGACCAGATGACCAGATGATCAGATGATGAGATGACAAGGTGACGAGATGACGAGATGATGACGAGATGACGAGATGATGACGAGATGACGAGATGATGACGAGATGATGACGAGATGATGACGAGATGATGACGAGATGATGACGAGATGATGACGAGTTGATGACGAGATGATGTCGAGATGATGACGAGATGATGACGAGACGATGACGAGACGATGACGAGACGATGACGAGACGATGACGAGACGATGACGAGACGATGACGAGATGATGACGATTTGACCAGATGACCAGATGACCAGATGACCAGATGATCAGATAGCCAGATGACGAGATTTCGAGATGACGAGATGATGACGAGATGATGACGAGATGATGACGAGATGATGACGAGATGATGACGAGATGATGACGAGATGATGACGAGATGATGACGAGATGATGACGAGATGATGACGAGATGATGACGAGATCATGACGAGATGATGACGAGATGATGACGAGATGATGACGAGATGATGACGAGATGATGACGAGATGATGACGAGATGATGACAAGATGATGACGAGATGATGACGAGATGATGACGAGATGATGACGAGATGATGACGAGATGATGACCAGATGATGACCAGATGATGACCAGATGATGACGAGATGATGACGAGATGATGACGAGATGATGACGAGGTGATGACGAGATGATGATGAGATGATGACGAGATGATGACGGGATGATGACGAGATGATGACGAGATGATGACGAGATCATGACCAGATGATGACGGGATGATGACGAGATGATGACGAGACGATGAAGAGACGATGACGAGATGATGACGAGATGATGACGAGATGACCTGATGACCAGATGACCAGATGACCAGATGATCAGATAGCCAGATGACGAGATGATGAGATGACCAGATGATGACGAGATGACGAGATGATGACGAGATGATGACGAGATGATGACGAGATGATGACGAGATGATGACGGGATGATGACGAGATGATGACGAGATGATGACGAGATGATGATGAGATGATAACAAGATGATGACGAAATGATGACAAGATGATGACAAGATGATGATGAGATGATGACTAGATGATGACGAGATGATGACAAGATGATGACGAGATGATGACGAGATGATGACGAGGTGATGACGAGGTGATGACGAAATGATGACGAGATGATGAGATGATGATGAGATGATGACGAGATAATGACGAGACGATGACGAGATGATGACGAGACCATGACGAGATGATGACGAGTTGACCAGATGACCAGATGACCAGATGACCAGATGATCAGATAGCCAGATGGCGAGATTTCAAGATGACGAGATGACGAGATGACGAGATGATGACGAGATTATGACGAGATGATGACGAGATGATGACGAGATGATGACGAGATGATGACGAGATGATGACGAGATGATGACGAGATGATGACGAGATGATGACGAGATGATGACGAAATGATGACAAGATGATGACAAGATGATGACGAGATGATGACGAGATGATGACAAGATGATGACGAGATGATGAGGAGATGATGACGAGGTGATGACGAGGTGATGACGAAATGATGACGAGATGACGAGATGATGACAATATCATGACGAGATGATGACAAGATGATGACGAGATGATGACGAGATGATGACGAGGTGATGACGAGGTGATGACGAAATGATGACGAGATGACGAGATGATGACGAGATGATGACGAGATGATGACGAGGTGATGACGAGATGATGTCGAGATGATAACGAGATGATGACGAGACGATGACGAGACGATGACGAGACGATGACGAGATGATGGAGAGTTGACCAGATAACCAGATGATCAGATAGCCAGATGACGAGATTTCGAGATGACGAGATGACAAGATGACGAGATGACGAGATGACGAGATGACGAGATGATGACGAGATGATGACGAGATGATGACGAGATGATGACGAGATGATGACGAGATGATGACGAGATGATGACGAGATGATGACGAGATGATGACGAGATGATGACGAGATGATGACGAGATGATGACGAGATGATGACGCGATGATGACGAGATGATGACGAGATGATGACGAGATGATGAGGAGATGATGACCAGATGATGTAGAGATGATGACGAGATGATGACGAGATGATGACGAGATGATGACGAAGTGATGACGAGATGATGATGAGATGATGACGAGATGATGACGGGATGATGACGAGATGATGACGAGATGATGACGAGATGATGACGAGATAATGACGAGGTGATGACGAGATGATGACAAGATAATCAGATGACGAGATGACCAGATGACCAGATGACCAGATGACCAGATGACCCGATGAACAGATGATCAGATGACCAGATGACCGGATGACGAGATGATGACGAGATGATGACGATATGATGACGAGATAATGACGAGATAATGACGAGATGATGACGAGATGATGACGAGATGATGACGAGATGATGACGAGATGATTACGAGATGATGACGGGATGATGACGAGATGATGACGAGATGATGACGAGATCATGACCAGATGATGACGGGATGATGACGAGATGATGACGAGACGATGAAGAGACGATGACGAGATGATGACGAGATGATGACGAGATGACCTGATGACCAGATGACCAGATGACCAGATGATCAGATAGCCAGATGACGAGATGATGAGATGAGCAGATGATGACGAGATGACGAGGTGATGACGAGATGATGACCACATGATGACCAGATGATGACCAGATGATGACCAGACGATGACGAGATGATGACGAGATGATGACGAGATGATGACGAGATGATGAAGAGTTGATGACGAGATGATGACGAGATGATGACGAGATGATGACGAGATGATGACGAGACGATGACGAGATGATGACGAGATGATGATGAGATGATGACGAGATGATGACGAGATGATGACGAGATGATGACGAGATCATGACCAGATGATGACGGGATGATGACGAGATGATGACGAGACGATGAAGAGACGATGACGAGATGATGACGAGATGATGACGAGATGACCTGATGACCAGATGACCAGATGACCAGATGATCAGATAGCCAGATGACGAGATGATGAGATGACCAGATGATGACGAGATGACAAGATGATGACAAGATGATGACGAGATGATGACGAGATGATGACGAGATGATGACAAGATGATGACGAGATGATGACGAGATGATGACGAGGTGATGACGAGGTGATGACGAAATGATGACGAGATGATGAGATGATGATGAGATGATGACGAGATAATGACGAGATGATGGCGAGATGATGACGAGGTGATGACGAGGTGATGACGAGATGATGACCACATGATGACCAGATGATGACCAGATGATGACCAGATGATGACGAGATGATGACGAGATGATGACGAGATGATGACGAGATGATGACGAGATGATGACGAGTTGATGACGAGATGATGACGAGATGATGACGAGATGATGACGAGATGATGACGAGACGATGACGAGATGATGACGAGACGATGAGGAGATGATGACGAGTTGACCAGATGACCAGATGACCAGATGACCAGATGATCAGATAGCCAGATGACGAGATTTCAAGATGACGAGATGACGAGATGATGACGAGATGATGACGAGATGATGACGAGATGATGACGAGATGATGACGAGATGATGACGAGATGATGACGAGATGATGACGAGATGATGACGAGATGATGACGAGGTGATGACGAGGTGATGACGAAATAATGAGATGACAAGATGATGACGAGATGATGACGAGATGATGACGAGGTGATGACGATATGATGACGAGATGATGACGAGATGATGACGAGATGATGACGAGATGATGACGAGATGATGACGAGATGATGACGAGATGATGACGAGATGGTGACCAGATGATGACCAGATGATGACGAGATGATGACGAGATGATGACCAGATGATGATCAGATGATGACGAGATGATGACGAGATAATGACGAGATGATAACGAGTTGATAACGAGATGATGACGAGATGATGACGAGATGATGACGAGATGATGACGAGATGATGACGAGATGATGACGAGATGATGACGAGATGATGACGAGATGATGACGAGATGATGACGAGATAATGACGAGGTGATGACGAGATGAGGACGAGTAGATGACGAGATGATGACGAGATGATGACGATATGATGACGAGATAATGACGAGATGATGACGAGATGATGACGAGATGATGACGATATGATGACGAAATAATGACGAGATGATGACGAGATGATGACGAGATGATGACGAGATGATGACGAGATGACCAGATGACCAGATGACCAGATGACCAGATGACCAGATGACCAGATGACCAGATGACCAGATAACCCGATGAACAGATGATCAGATGATCAGATGACCGGATGACGAGATGATGACGAGATGATGACGATATGATGACGAGATAATGACGAGATGATGACGAGATGATGACGAGATGATTACGGGATGATGACGAGATGATGACAAGATGATGACGAGATGATGACGAGATGATGACGAGATGATGACGGGATGATGACGAGATGATGACGAGATGATGACGAGATGATGACCAGATGATGACCAGATGATGACGAGATGATGACGGGATGATGACGAGATGATGACGAGGTGATGACGAGATGATGATGAGATGATGACGAGATGATGACGGGATGATGACGAGATGATGACGAGATGACGAGATGATGACGAGATGATGACGAGATGATGACGAGATGATGACGAGATGATGACGAGATGATGACGAGATGATGACGAGTTGATGACGAGATGATGTCGAGATGATGACGAGATGATGACGAGACGATGACGAGACGATGACGAGACGATGACGAGACGATGACGAGACGATGACGAGATGATGACGATTTGACCAGATGACCAGATGACCAGATGACCAGATGATCAGATAGCCAGATGACGAGATTTCGAGATGACGAGATGATGACGAGATGATGACGAGATGATGACGAGATGATGACGAGATGATGACGAGATGATGACGAGATGATGACGAGATGATGACGAGATGATGACGAGATGATGGCGAGATGATGACGAGATGATGACGAGATGATGACGAGATGATGACGAGATGATGACGAGATGATGACGAGATGATGACGAGATGATGACGAGATGATGACAAGATGATGACGAGATGATGACGAGATGATGACGAGATGATGACGAGATGATGACGAGATGATGACGAGATGATGACGAGATGATGACGAGATGATGACGAGATGATGACGAGATGATGACGAGATGATGACGAGATGATGACGAGATGATGACCAGATGATGACCAGATGATGACCAGATGATGACGAGATGATGACGAGATGATGACGAGATGATGACGAGGTGATGACGAGATGATGATGAGATGATGACGAGATGATGACGGGATGATGACGAGATGATGACGAGATGATGACGAGATCATGACCAGATGATGACGGGATGATGACGAGATGATGACGAGACGATGAAGAGACGATGACGAGATGATGACGAGATGATGACGAGATGACCTGATGACCAGATGACCAGATGACCAGATGATCAGATAGCCAGATGACGAGATGATGAGATGACCAGATGATGACGAGATGACGAGATGATGACGAGATGATGACGAGATGATGACGAGATGATGACGAGATGATGACGGGATGATGACGAGATGATGACGAGATGATGACGAGATGATGATGAGATGATAACAAGATGATGACGAAATGATGACAAGATGATGACAAGATGATGATGAGATGATGACGAGATGATGACGAGATGATGACAAGATGATGACGAGATGATGACGAGATGATGACGAGGTGATGACGAGGTGATGACGAAATGATGACGAGATGATGAGATGATGATGAGATGATGACGAGATAATGACGAGACGATGACGAGATGATGACGAGACCATGACGAGATGATGACGAGTTGACCAGATGACCAGATGACCAGATGACCAGATGATCAGATAGCCAGATGGCGAGATTTCAAGATGACGAGATGACGAGATGACGAGATGATGACGAGATTATGACGAGATGATGACGAGATGATGACGAGATGATGACGAGATGATGACGAGATGATGACGAGATGATGACGAGATGATGACGAGATGATGACCAGATGATGACAAGATGATGACCAGATGATGACCAGATGATGACGAGATGATGACGAGATAATGACGAGATGATAACGAGATGATGACGAGATGATGACGAGATGATGACGAGATGATGACGAGATGATGACGAGATGATGACGAGATGATGACGAGATGATGACGAGATGATGACGAGATGATGACGAGATGATGACGAGATAATGACGAGGTGATGACGAGATGAGGACGAGTAGATGACGAGATGATGACGAGATGATGACGAGATGATGACGAGATGATGACGAGATGATGACGAGATGATGACGAGATGATGACGAGATGATGACGAGATGATGACGAGATGATGACGAGATGATGACGAGACGATGACGAGACGATGACGAGATGATGACGAGATGATGACGAGATGATGACGAGATGATGACGAGATGATGACCAGATGATGACCAGATGATGACGAGATGATGACGAGATGATGACAAGATGATGACGAGATGATGACGAGGTGATGACGAGATGATGATGAGATGATGACGAGATGATGACGGGATGATGACGAGATGATGACGAGATGATGACGAGATCATGACCAGATGATGACGGGATGATGACGAGATCATGACGAGACGATGAAGAGACGATGACGAGATGATGACGAGATGATGACGAGATGACCTGATGACCAGATGACCAGATGACCAGATGATCAGATAGCCAGATGACGAGATGATGAGATGACCAGATGATGACGAGATGACGAGATGATGACGAGATGATGACGAGATGATGACGAGATGATGACGAGATGATGACGGGATGATGACGAGATGATGACGAGATGATGACGAGATGATGATGAGATGATAACAAGATGATGACGGAATGATGACAAGATGATGACAAGATGATGACGAGATGATGACGAGATGATGACGAGATGATGACAAGATGATGACGAGATGATGACGAGATGATGACGAGTTGATGACGAGATGATGACGAGATGATGACGAGATGATGACGAGACGATGACGAGATGATGACGAGACGATGAGGAGATGATGACGAGTTGACCAGATGACCAGATGACCAGATGACCAGATGATCAGATAGCCAGATGACGAGATTTCAAGATGACGAGATGACGAGATGATGACGAGATGATGACGAGATGATGACGAGATGATGACGAGATGATGACGAGATGATGACGAGATGATGACGAGATGATGACGAGATGATGACGAGATGATGACGAGGTGATGACGAGGTGATGACGAAATAATGAGATGACAAGATGATGACGAGATGATGACGAGATGATGACGAGGTGATGACGAGATGATGACGAGATGATGACGAGATGATGACGAGATGATGACGAGATGATGACGAGATGATGACGAGATGATGACGAGATGATGACGAGATGATGACGAGATGGTGACCAGATGATGACCAGATGATGACGAGATGATGACGAGATGATGACGAGATGATGATCAGATGATGACCAGATGATGACGAGATGATGACGAGATGATGACAAGATGATGACGAGATGATGACGAGGTGATGACGAGATGATGACGAGATGATGACGAGATCATGACCAGATGATGACGGGATGATGACGAGATCATGACGAGACGATGAAGAGACGATGACGAGATGATGACGAGATGATGACGAGATGACCTGATGACCAGATGACCAGATGACCAGATGATCAGATAGCCAGATGACGAGATGATGAGATGACCAGATGATGACGAGATGACGAGATGATGACGAGATGATGACGAGATGATGACGAGATGATGACGAGATGATGACGGGATGATGACGAGATGATGACGAGATGATGACGAGATGATGATGAGATGATAACAAGATGATGACGGAATGATGACAAGATGATGACAAGATGATGACGAGATGATGACGAGATGATGACGAGATGATGACAAGATGATGACGAGATGATGACGAGATGATGACGAGTTGATGACGAGATGATGACGAGATGATGACGAGATGATGACGAGACGATGACGAGATGATGACGAGACGATGAGGAGATGATGACGAGTTGACCAGATGACCAGATGACCAGATGACCAGATGATCAGATAGCCAGATGACGAGATTTCAAGATGACGAGATGACGAGATGATGACGAGATGATGACGAGATGATGACGAGATGATGACGAGATGATGACGAGATGATGACGAGATGATGACGAGATGATGACGAGATGATGACGAGATGATGACGAGGTGATGACGAGGTGATGACGAAATAATGAGATGACAAGATGATGACGAGATGATGACGAGATGATGACGAGGTGATGACGAGATGATGACGAGATGATGACGAGATGATGACGAGATGATGACGAGATGATGACGAGATGATGACGAGATGATGACGAGATGATGACGAGATGATGACGAGATGGTGACCAGATGATGACCAGATGATGACGAGATGATGACGAGATGATGACCAGATGATGATCAGATGATGACGAGATGATGACGAGATAATGACGAGATGATAACGAGTTGATAACGAGATGATGACGAGATGATGACGAGATGATGACGAGATGATGACGAGATGATGACGAGATGATGACGAGATGATGACGAGATGATGACGAGATGATGACGAGATGATGACGAGATGATGACGAGATAATGACGAGGTGATGACGAGATGAGGACGAGTAGATGACGAGATGATGACGAGATGATGACGATATGATGACGAGATAATGACGAGATGATGACGAGATGATGACGAGATGATGACGATATGATGACGAAATAATGACGAGATGATGACGAGATGATGACGAGATGATGACGAGATGATGACGAGATGATTACGAGATGATGACGAGATGACCAGATGACCAGATGACCAGATGATCAGATGATGAGATGACAAGGTGACGAGATGACGAGATGATGACGAGATGACGAGATGATGACGAGATGACGAGATGATGACGAGATGATGGCGAGATGATGACGAGATGATGACGAGATGATGACGAGTTGATGACGAGATGATGTCGAGATGATGACGAGATGATGACGAGACGATGACGAGACGATGACGAGATGATGACGAGTTGACTGGATGACCAGATGACCAGATGACCAGATGATCAGATAGCCAGATGACGACATTTCGAGATGACGAGATGACGAGATGACCAGATGATGACGAGATGATGACGAGATGATGACGAGATGATGACGAGATGATGACGAGATGATGACGAGATGATGACGAGTTAATGACGAGATGATGACGAGATGATGACGAGATGATGACAAGATAATCAGATGACGAGATGACCAGATGACCAGATGACCAGATGACCAGATAACCCGATGAACAGATGATCAGATGATCAGATGATCAGATGACCGGATGACGAGATGATGACGAGATGATGACGATATGATGACGAGATAATGACGAGATGATGACGAGATGATGACGAGATGATTACGGGATGATGACGAGATGATGACGAGATGATGACGAGATGATGACGAGATGATGACGGGATGATGACGAGATGATGACGAGATGATGACGAGATGATGACCAGATGATGACCAGATGATGACGAGATGATGACGGGATGATGACGAGATGATGACGAGGTGATGACGAGATGATGATGAGATGATGACGAGATGATGACGGGATGATGACGAGATGATGACGAGATGATGACGAGATCATGACCAGATGATGACGGGATGATGACGAGATGATGACGAGACGATGAAGAGACGATGACGAGATGATGACGAGATGATGTCAAGATGACCTGATGACCAGACGACCAGATGACCAGATGATCAGATAGCCAGATGACGAGATGATGAGATGACCAGATGATGACGAGATGACGAGATGATGACGAGATGATGACGAGATGATGACGAGATGATGACGAGATGATGACGAGATGACCAGATGACCAGATGACCTGATGATCATATGACCAGATGACCAGATGACCAGATGACCAGATGATCAGATAGCCAGATGACGAGATGATGAGATGAGCAGATGATGACGAGATGACGAGGTGATGACGAGATGATGACCACATGATGACCAGATGATGACCAGATGATGACCAGACGATGACGAGATGATGACGAGATGATGACGAGATGATGACGAGATGATGAAGAGTTGATGACGAGATGATGACGAGATGATGACGAAATGATGACGAGATGATGACGAGACGATGACGAGATGATGACGAGACGATGACGAGATGATGACGAGTTGACCAGATGACCAGATGACCAGATGACCAGATGATCAGATAGCCAGATGACGAGATTTCAAGATGACGAGATGACGAGATGATGACGAGATGATGACGAGATGATGACGAGATGATGACGAGATGATGACGAGATGATGACGAGATGATGACGAGATGATGACGAGATGATGACGAGATGATGACGAGGTGATGACGAGGTGATGACGAAATAATGAGATGACAAGATGATGACGAGATGATGACGAGATGATGACGAGGTGATGACGATATGATGACGAGATGATGACGAGATGATGACGAGATGATGACGAGATGATGACGAGATGATGACGAGATGATGACGAGATGGTGACCAGATGATGACCAGATGATGACGAGATGATGACGAGATGATGACCAGATGATGATCAGATGATGACGAGATGATGACGAGATAATGACGAGATGATAACGAGTTGATAACGAGATGATGACGAGATGATGACGAGATGATGACGAGATGATGACGAGATGATGACGAGATGATGACGAGATGATGACGAGATGATGACGAGATGATGACGAGATGATGACGAGATAATGACGAGGTGATGACGAGATGAGGACGAGTAGATGACGAGATGATGACGAGATGATGACGATATGATGACGAGATAATGACGAGATGATGACGAGATGATGACGAGATGATGACGATATGATGACGAAATAATGACGAGATGATGACGAGATGATGACGAGATGATGACGAGATGATGACGAGATGACCAGATGACCAGATGACCAGATGACCAGATGACCAGATGACCAGATAACCCGATGAACAGATGATCAGATGATCAGATGACCGGATGACGAGATGATGACGAGATGATGACGATATGATGACGAGATAATGACGAGATGATGACGAGATGATGACGAGATGATTACGGGATGATGACGAGATGATGACAAGATGATGACGAGATGATGACGAGATGATGACGAGATGATGACGGGATGATGACGAGATGATGACGAGATGATGACGAGATGATGACCAGATGATGACCAGATGATGACGAGATGATGACGAGATGATGACGAGATGATGACGAGATGATGACGAGATAATGACGAGGTGATGACGAGATGAGGACGAGTAGATGACGAGATGATGACGAGATGATGACGAGATGATGACGAGATGATGACGAGATGATGACGAGATGATGACGAGATGATGACGAGATGATGACGAGATGATGACGAGATGATGACGAGATGATGACGAGATGATGACGAGACGATGACGAGACGATGACGAGATGATGACGAGATGATGACGAGATGATGACGAGATGATGACGAGATGATGACCAGATGATGACCAGATGATGACGAGATGATGACGAGATGATAACGAGATGATGACGAGATGATGACGAGATGATGACGAGATGATGACGAGACGATGAAGAGACGATGACGAGATGATGACGAGATGACCAGATGACCGGATGACGAGATGATGACGAGATGATGACGATATGATGCGCGATAATGACGAGATGATGACGAGATGATGACGAGATGATGACGAGATGATTACGAGATGATGACGAGATGACCAGATGACCAGATGACCAGATGATCAGATGATGAGATGACAAGGTGACGAGATGACGAGATGATGACGAGATGACGAGATGATGACGAGATGACGAGATGATGACGAGATGATGACGAGATGATGACGAGATGATGACGAGATGATGACGAGATGATGACGAGTTGATGACGAGATGATGTCGAGATGATGACGAGATGATGACGAGACGATGACGAGACGATGACGAGACGATGACGAGACGATGACGAGACGATGACGAGACGATGACGAGATGATGACGATTTGACCAGATGACCAGATGACCAGATGACCAGATGATCAGATAGCCAGATGACGAGATTTCGAGATGACGAGATGATGACGAGATGATGACGAGATGATGACGAGATGATGACGAGATGATGACGAGATGATGACGAGATGATGACGAGATGATGACGAGATGATGACGAGATGATGACGAGATGATGACGAGATCATGACGAGATGATGACGAGATGATGACGAGATGATGACGAGATGATGACGAGATGATGACGAGATGATGACGAGATGATGACAAGATGATGACGAGATGATGACGAGATGATGACGAGATGATGACGAGATGATGACGAGATGATGACCAGATGATGACCAGATGATGACCAGATGATGACGAGATGATGACGAGATGATGACGAGATGATGACGAGGTGATGACGAGATGATGATGAGATGATGACGAGATGATGACGGGATGATGACGAGATGATGACGAGATGATGACGAGATCATGACCAGATGATGACGGGATGATGACGAGATGATGACGAGACGATGAAGAGACGATGACGAGATGATGACGAGATGATGACGAGATGACCTGATGACCAGATGACCAGATGACCAGATGATCAGATAGCCAGATGACGAGATGATGAGATGACCAGATGATGACGAGATGACGAGATGATGACGAGATGATGACGAGATGATGACGAGATGATGACGAGATGATGACGGGATGATGACGAGATGATGACGAGATGATGACGAGATGATGATGAGATGATAACAAGATGATGACGAAATGATGACAAGATGATGACAAGATGATGATGAGATGATGACGAGATGATGACGAGATGATGACAAGATGATGACGAGATGATGACGAGATGATGACGAGGTGATGACGAGGTGATGACGAAATGATGACGAGATGATGAGATGATGATGAGATGATGACGAGATAATGACGAGACGATGACGAGATGATGACGAGACCATGACGAGATGATGACGAGTTGACCAGATGACCAGATGACCAGATGACCAGATGATCAGATAGCCAGATGGCGAGATTTCAAGATGACGAGATGACGAGATGACGAGATGATGACGAGATTATGACGAGATGATGACGAGATGATGACGAGATGATGACGAGATGATGACGAGATGATGACGAGATGATGACGAGATGATGACGAGATGATGACGAGATGATGACGAAATGATGACAAGATGATGACAAGATGATGACGAGATGATGACGAGATGATGACAAGATGATGACGAGATGATGAGGAGATGATGACGAGGTGATGACGAGGTGATGACGAAATGATGACGAGATGACGAGATGATGACAATATCATGACGAGATGATGACAAGATGATGACGAGATGATGACGAGATGATGACGAGGTGATGACGAGGTGATGACGAAATGATGACGAGATGACGAGATGATGACGAGATGATGACGAGATGATGACGAGGTGATGACGAGATGATGTCGAGATGATAACGAGATGATGACGAGACGATGACGAGACGATGACGAGACGATGACGAGATGATGGAGAGTTGACCAGATAACCAGATGATCAGATAGCCAGATGACGAGATTTCGAGATGACGAGATGACAAGATGACGAGATGACGAGATGACGAGATGACGAGATGATGACGAGATGATGACGAGATGATGACGAGATGATGACGAGATGATGACGAGATGATGACGAGATGATGACGAGATGATGACGAGATGATGACGAGATGATGACGAGATGATGACGAGATGATGACGAGATGATGACGCGATGATGACGAGATGATGACGAGATGATGACGAGATGATGAGGAGATGATGACCAGATGATGTAGAGATGATGACGAGATGATGACGAGATGATGACGAGATGATGACGAAGTGATGACGAGATGATGATGAGATGATGACGAGATGATGACGGGATGATGACGAGATGATGACGAGATGATGACGAGATGATGACGAGATAATGACGAGGTGATGACGAGATGATGACAAGATAATCAGATGACGAGATGACCAGATGACCAGATGACCAGATGACCAGATGACCCGATGAACAGATGATCAGATGACCAGATGACCGGATGACGAGATGATGACGAGATGATGACGATATGATGACGAGATAATGACGAGATAATGACGAGATGATGACGAGATGATGACGAGATGATGACGAGATGATGACGAGATGATTACGAGATGATGACGGGATGATGACGAGATGATGACGAGATGATGACGAGATCATGACCAGATGATGACGGGATGATGACGAGATGATGACGAGACGATGAAGAGACGATGACGAGATGATGACGAGATGATGACGAGATGACCTGATGACCAGATGACCAGATGACCAGATGATCAGATAGCCAGATGACGAGATGATGAGATGAGCAGATGATGACGAGATGACGAGGTGATGACGAGATGATGACCACATGATGACCAGATGATGACCAGATGATGACCAGACGATGACGAGATGATGACGAGATGATGACGAGATGATGACGAGATGATGAAGAGTTGATGACGAGATGATGACGAGATGATGACGAGATGATGACGAGATGATGACGAGACGATGACGAGATGATGACGAGATGATGATGAGATGATGACGAGATGATGACGAGATGATGACGAGATGATGACGAGATCATGACCAGATGATGACGGGATGATGACGAGATGATGACGAGACGATGAAGAGACGATGACGAGATGATGACGAGATGATGACGAGATGACCTGATGACCAGATGACCAGATGACCAGATGATCAGATAGCCAGATGACGAGATGATGAGATGACCAGATGATGACGAGATGACAAGATGATGACAAGATGATGACGAGATGATGACGAGATGATGACGAGATGATGACAAGATGATGACGAGATGATGACGAGATGATGACGAGGTGATGACGAGGTGATGACGAAATGATGACGAGATGATGAGATGATGATGAGATGATGACGAGATAATGACGAGATGATGGCGAGATGATGACGAGGTGATGACGAGGTGATGACGAGATGATGACCACATGATGACCAGATGATGACCAGATGATGACCAGATGATGACGAGATGATGACGAGATGATGACGAGATGATGACGAGATGATGACGAGATGATGACGAGTTGATGACGAGATGATGACGAGATGATGACGAGATGATGACGAGATGATGACGAGACGATGACGAGATGATGACGAGACGATGAGGAGATGATGACGAGTTGACCAGATGACCAGATGACCAGATGACCAGATGATCAGATAGCCAGATGACGAGATTTCAAGATGACGAGATGACGAGATGATGACGAGATGATGACGAGATGATGACGAGATGATGACGAGATGATGACGAGATGATGACGAGATGATGACGAGATGATGACGAGATGATGACGAGATGATGACGAGGTGATGACGAGGTGATGACGAAATAATGAGATGACAAGATGATGACGAGATGATGACGAGATGATGACGAGGTGATGACGATATGATGACGAGATGATGACGAGATGATGACGAGATGATGACGAGATGATGACGAGATGATGACGAGATGATGACGAGATGATGACGAGATGGTGACCAGATGATGACCAGATGATGACGAGATGATGACGAGATGATGACCAGATGATGATCAGATGATGACGAGATGATGACGAGATAATGACGAGATGATAACGAGTTGATAACGAGATGATGACGAGATGATGACGAGATGATGACGAGATGATGACGAGATGATGACGAGATGATGACGAGATGATGACGAGATGATGACGAGATGATGACGAGATGATGACGAGATAATGACGAGGTGATGACGAGATGAGGACGAGTAGATGACGAGATGATGACGAGATGATGACGATATGATGACGAGATAATGACGAGATGATGACGAGATGATGACGAGATGATGACGATATGATGACGAAATAATGACGAGATGATGACGAGATGATGACGAGATGATGACGAGATGATGACGAGATGACCAGATGACCAGATGACCAGATGACCAGATGACCAGATGACCAGATGACCAGATGACCAGATAACCCGATGAACAGATGATCAGATGATCAGATGACCGGATGACGAGATGATGACGAGATGATGACGATATGATGACGAGATAATGACGAGATGATGACGAGATGATGACGAGATGATTACGGGATGATGACGAGATGATGACAAGATGATGACGAGATGATGACGAGATGATGACGAGATGATGACGGGATGATGACGAGATGATGACGAGATGATGACGAGATGATGACCAGATGATGACCAGATGATGACGAGATGATGACGGGATGATGACGAGATGATGACGAGGTGATGACGAGATGATGATGAGATGATGACGAGATGATGACGGGATGATGACGAGATGATGACGAGATGACGAGATGATGACGAGATGATGACGAGATGATGACGAGATGATGACGAGATGATGACGAGATGATGACGAGATGATGACGAGTTGATGACGAGATGATGTCGAGATGATGACGAGATGATGACGAGACGATGACGAGACGATGACGAGACGATGACGAGACGATGACGAGACGATGACGAGATGATGACGATTTGACCAGATGACCAGATGACCAGATGACCAGATGATCAGATAGCCAGATGACGAGATTTCGAGATGACGAGATGATGACGAGATGATGACGAGATGATGACGAGATGATGACGAGATGATGACGAGATGATGACGAGATGATGACGAGATGATGACGAGATGATGACGAGATGATGGCGAGATGATGACGAGATGATGACGAGATGATGACGAGATGATGACGAGATGATGACGAGATGATGACGAGATGATGACGAGATGATGACGAGATGATGACAAGATGATGACGAGATGATGACGAGATGATGACGAGATGATGACGAGATGATGACGAGATGATGACGAGATGATGACGAGATGATGACGAGATGATGACGAGATGATGACGAGATGATGACGAGATGATGACGAGATGATGACGAGATGATGACCAGATGATGACCAGATGATGACCAGATGATGACGAGATGATGACGAGATGATGACGAGATGATGACGAGGTGATGACGAGATGATGATGAGATGATGACGAGATGATGACGGGATGATGACGAGATGATGACGAGATGATGACGAGATCATGACCAGATGATGACGGGATGATGACGAGATGATGACGAGACGATGAAGAGACGATGACGAGATGATGACGAGATGATGACGAGATGACCTGATGACCAGATGACCAGATGACCAGATGATCAGATAGCCAGATGACGAGATGATGAGATGACCAGATGATGACGAGATGACGAGATGATGACGAGATGATGACGAGATGATGACGAGATGATGACGAGATGATGACGGGATGATGACGAGATGATGACGAGATGATGACGAGATGATGATGAGATGATAACAAGATGATGACGAAATGATGACAA
Organism: Dyspetes luteomarginatus; assembly: GCA_963669185.1. Lineage (NCBI taxonomy): Eukaryota > Metazoa > Arthropoda > Insecta > Hymenoptera > Ichneumonidae > Dyspetes > Dyspetes luteomarginatus. Next base: position 14,151,293 of record OY769904.1, read on the forward strand.
GATGATGACAAGATGATGATGAGATGATGACGAGATGATGACGAGATGATGACAAGATGATGACGAGATGATGACGAGATGATGACGAGGTGATGACGAGGTGATGACGAAATGATGACGAGATGATGAGATGATGATGAGATGATGACGAGATAATGACGAGACGATGACGAGATGATGACGAGACCATGACGAGATGATGACGAGTTGACCAGATGACCAGATGACCAGATGACCAGATGATCAGATAGCCAGATGGCGAGATTTCAAGATGACGAGATGACGAGATGACGAGATGATGACGAGATTATGACGAGATGATGACGAGATGATGACGAGATGATGACGAGATGATGACGAGATGATGACGAGATGATGACGAGATGATGACGAGATGATGACCAGATGATGACAAGATGATGACCAGATGATGACCAGATGATGACGAGATGATGACGAGATAATGACGAGATGATAACGAGATGATGACGAGATGATGACGAGATGATGACGAGATGATGACGAGATGATGACGAGATGATGACGAGATGATGACGAGATGATGACGAGATGATGACGAGATGATGACGAGATGATGACGAGATAATGACGAGGTGATGACGAGATGAGGACGAGTAGATGACGAGATGATGACGAGATGATGACGAGATGATGACGAGATGATGACGAGATGATGACGAGATGATGACGAGATGATGACGAGATGATGACGAGATGATGACGAGATGATGACGAGATGATGACGAGACGATGACGAGACGATGACGAGATGATGACGAGATGATGACGAGATGATGACGAGATGATGACGAGATGATGACCAGATGATGACCAGATGATGACGAGATGATGACGAGATGATGACAAGATGATGACGAGATGATGACGAGGTGATGACGAGATGATGATGAGATGATGACGAGATGATGACGGGATGATGACGAGATGATGACGAGATGATGACGAGATCATGACCAGATGATGACGGGATGATGACGAGATCATGACGAGACGATGAAGAGACGATGACGAGATGATGACGAGATGATGACGAGATGACCTGATGACCAGATGACCAGATGACCAGATGATCAGATAGCCAGATGACGAGATGATGAGATGACCAGATGATGACGAGATGACGAGATGATGACGAGATGATGACGAGATGATGACGAGATGATGACGAGATGATGACGGGATGATGACGAGATGATGACGAGATGATGACGAGATGATGATGAGATGATAACAAGATGATGACGGAATGATGACAAGATGATGACAAGATGATGACGAGATGATGACGAGATGATGACGAGATGATGACAAGATGATGACGAGATGATGACGAGATGATGACGAGTTGATGACGAGATGATGACGAGATGATGACGAGATGATGACGAGACGATGACGAGATGATGACGAGACGATGAGGAGATGATGACGAGTTGACCAGATGACCAGATGACCAGATGACCAGATGATCAGATAGCCAGATGACGAGATTTCAAGATGACGAGATGACGAGATGATGACGAGATGATGACGAGATGATGACGAGATGATGACGAGATGATGACGAGATGATGACGAGATGATGACGAGATGATGACGAGATGATGACGAGGTGATGACGAGGTGATGACGAAATAATGAGATGACAAGATGATGACGAGATGATGACGAGATGATGACGAGGTGATGACGAGATGATGACGAGATGATGACGAGATGATGACGAGATGATGACGAGATGATGACGAGATGATGACGAGATGATGACGAGATGATGACGAGATGATGACGAGATGGTGACCAGATGATGACCAGATGATGACGAGATGATGACGAGATGATGACCAGATGATGATCAGATGATGACGAGATGATGACGAGATAATGACGAGATGATAACGAGTTGATAACGAGATGATGACGAGATGATGACGAGATGATGACGAGATGATGACGAGATGATGACGAGATGATGACGAGATGATGACGAGATGATGACGAGATGATGACGAGATGATGACGAGATGATGACGAGATAATGACGAGGTGATGACGAGATGAGGACGAGTAGATGACGAGATGATGACGAGATGATGACGATATGATGACGAGATAATGACGAGATGATGACGAGATGATGACGAGATGATGACGATATGATGACGAAATAATGACGAGATGATGACGAGATGATGACGAGATGATGACGAGATGATGACGAGATGATTACGAGATGATGACGAGATGACCAGATGACCAGATGACCAGATGATCAGATGATGAGATGACAAGGTGACGAGATGACGAGATGATGACGAGATGACGAGATGATGACGAGATGACGAGATGATGACGAGATGATGGCGAGATGATGACGAGATGATGACGAGATGATGACGAGTTGATGACGAGATGATGTCGAGATGATGACGAGATGATGACGAGACGATGACGAGACGATGACGAGATGATGACGAGTTGACTGGATGACCAGATGACCAGATGACCAGATGATCAGATAGCCAGATGACGACATTTCGAGATGACGAGATGACGAGATGACCAGATGATGACGAGATGATGACGAGATGATGACGAGATGATGACGAGATGATGACGAGATGATGACGAGATGATGACGAGTTAATGACGAGATGATGACGAGATGATGACGAGATGATGACAAGATAATCAGATGACGAGATGACCAGATGACCAGATGACCAGATGACCAGATAACCCGATGAACAGATGATCAGATGATCAGATGATCAGATGACCGGATGACGAGATGATGACGAGATGATGACGATATGATGACGAGATAATGACGAGATGATGACGAGATGATGACGAGATGATTACGGGATGATGACGAGATGATGACGAGATGATGACGAGATGATGACGAGATGATGACGAGATGATGACGGGATGATGACGAGATGATGACGAGATGATGACGAGATGATGACCAGATGATGACCAGATGATGACGAGATGATGACGGGATGATGACGAGATGATGACGAGGTGATGACGAGATGATGATGAGATGATGACGAGATGATGACGGGATGATGACGAGATGATGACGAGATGATGACGAGATCATGACCAGATGATGACGGGATGATGACGAGATGATGACGAGACGATGAAGAGACGATGACGAGATGATGACGAGATGATGTCAAGATGACCTGATGACCAGACGACCAGATGACCAGATGATCAGATAGCCAGATGACGAGATGATGAGATGACCAGATGATGACGAGATGACGAGATGATGACGAGATGATGACGAGATGATGACGAGATGATGACGAGATGATGACGAGATGACCAGATGACCAGATGACCTGATGATCATATGACCAGATGACCAGATGACCAGATGACCCGATGACCAGATGACCAGATGACCAGATGACCAGATGATGACGAGATGATGACGAGATGATGACGAGATGACCAGATGACCAGATGACCAGAAGACCAGATGATCAGATGATCGGATGACGAGATGACGAGGTGACGAGATGACGAGATGACGAGATGACGATATGATGACGAGATGATGACGAGATGATGACGAGATGATGACGAGATGATGACGAGATGACGACGAGATGATGACAAGATGATGACGAGATGATGACGAGATGATGACGAGTTGACCAGATGACCAGATGATCAGATAGCCAGATGACGAGATTTCGAGATGACGAGATGACGAGATGACGAGATGATGACGAGATGATGACGAGATGATGACGAGATGATGACGAGATGATGACGAGATGATGACGAGATGATGACGAGATAATGACGAGATGATGACGAGATGATGACGAAATGATGACAAGATGATGACAAGATGATGACGAGATGATGACGAGATGATGACAAGATGATGACGAGATGATGAGGAGATGATGACGAGGTGATGACGAGGTGATGACGAAATGATGACGAGATGACGAGATGATGACAATATCATGACGAGATGATGACAAGATGATGACGAGATGATGACGAGATGATGACGAGGTGATGACGAGGTGATGACGAAATGATGACGAGATGACGAGATGATGACGAGATGATGACGAGATGATGACGAGGTGATGACGAGATGATGTCGAGATGATAACGAGATGATGACGAGACGATGACGAGACGATGACGAGACGATGACGAGATGATGGAGAGTTGACCAGATAACCAGATGATCAGATAGCCAGATGACGAGATTTCGAGATGACGAGATGACAAGATGACGAGATGACGAGATGACGAGATGACGAGATGATGACGAGATGATGACGAGATGATGACGCGATGATGACGAGATGATGACGAGATGATGACGAGATGATGACGAGATGATGACGAGATGATGACGAGATGATGACGAGATGATGACGAGATGATGACGAGATGATGACGCGATGATGACGAGATGATGACGAGATGATGACGAGATGATGAGGAGATGATGACCAGATGATGTAGAGATGATGACGAGATGATGACGAGATGATGACGAGATGATGACGAAGTGATGACGAGATGATGATGAGATGATGACGAGATGATGACGGGATGATGACGAGATGATGACGAGATGATGACGAGATGATGACGAGATGATGACGAGATAATGACGAGGTGATGACGAGATGATGACAAGATAATCAGATGACGAGATGACCAGATGACCAGATGACCAGATGACCAGATGACCCGATGAACAGATGATCAGATGACCAGATGACCGGATGACGAGATGATGACGAGATGATGACGATATGATGACGAGATAATGACGAGATAATGACGAGATGATGACGAGATGATGACGAGATGATGACGAGATGATGACGAGATGATTACGAGATGATGACGGGATGATGACGAGATGATGACGAGATGATGACGAGATCATGACCAGATGATGACGGGATGATGACGAGATGATGACGAGACGATGAAGAGACGATGACGAGATGATGACGAGATGATGACGAGATGACCTGATGACCAGATGACCAGATGACCAGATGATCAGATAGCCAGATGACGAGATGATGAGATGAGCAGATGATGACGAGATGACGAGGTGATGACGAGATGATGACCACATGATGACCAGATGATGACCAGATGATGACCAGACGATGACGAGATGATGACGAGATGATGACGAGATGATGACGAGATGATGAAGAGTTGATGACGAGATGATGACGAGATGATGACGAAATGATGACGAGATGATGACGAGACGATGACGAGATGATGACGAGACGATGACGAGATGATGACGAGATGATGACGAGATGATGACGAGATAATGACGAGGTGATGACGAGATGATGACAAGATAATCAGATGACGAGATGACCAGATGACCAGATGACCAGATGACCAGATGACCCGATGAACAGATGATCAGATGACCAGATGACCGGATGACGAGATGATGACGAGATGATGACGATATGATGACGAGATAATGACGAGATAATGACGAGATGATGACGAGATGATGACGAGATGATGACGAGATGATGACGAGATGATTACGAGATGATGACGGGATGATGACGAGATGATGACGAGATGATGACGAGATCATGACCAGATGATGACGGGATGATGACGAGATGATGACGAGACGATGAAGAGACGATGACGAGATGATGACGAGATGATGACGAGATGACCTGATGACCAGATGACCAGATGACCAGATGATCAGATAGCCAGATGACGAGATGATGAGATGAGCAGATGATGACGAGATGACGAGGTGATGACGAGATGATGACCACATGATGACCAGATGATGACCAGATGATGACCAGACGATGACGAGATGATGACGAGATGATGACGAGATGATGACGAGATGATGAAGAGTTGATGACGAGATGATGACGAGATGATGACGAGATGATGACGAGATGATGACGAGACGATGACGAGATGATGACGAGATGATGATGAGATGATGACGAGATGATGACGAGATGATGACGAGATGATGACGAGATCATGACCAGATGATGACGGGATGATGACGAGATGATGACGAGACGATGAAGAGACGATGACGAGATGATGACGAGATGATGACGAGATGACCTGATGACCAGATGACCAGATGACCAGATGATCAGATAGCCAGATGACGAGATGATGAGATGACCAGATGATGACGAGATGACAAGATGATGACAAGATGATGACGAGATGATGACGAGATGATGACGAGATGATGACAAGATGATGACGAGATGATGACGAGATGATGACGAGGTGATGACGAGGTGATGACGAAATGATGACGAGATGATGAGATGATGATGAGATGATGACGAGATAATGACGAGATGATGGCGAGATGATGACGAGGTGATGACGAGGTGATGACGAGATGATGACCACATGATGACCAGATGATGACCAGATGATGACCAGATGATGACGAGATGATGACGAGATGATGACGAGATGATGACGAGATGATGACGAGATGATGACGAGTTGATGACGAGATGATGACGAGATGATGACGAGATGATGACGAGATGATGACGAGACGATGACGAGATGATGACGAGACGATGAGGAGATGATGACGAGTTGACCAGATGACCAGATGACCAGATGACCAGATGATCAGATAGCCAGATGACGAGATTTCAAGATGACGAGATGACGAGATGATGACGAGATGATGACGAGATGATGACGAGATGATGACGAGATGATGACGAGATGATGACGAGATGATGACGAGATGATGACGAGATGATGACGAGGTGATGACGAGGTGATGACGAAATAATGAGATGACAAGATGATGACGAGATGATGACGAGATGATGACGAGGTGATGACGATATGATGACGAGATGATGACGAGATGATGACGAGATGATGACGAGATGATGACGAGATGATGACGAGATGATGACGAGATGATGACGAGATGGTGACCAGATGATGACCAGATGATGACGAGATGATGACGAGATGATGACCAGATGATGATCAGATGATGACGAGATGATGACGAGATAATGACGAGATGATAACGAGTTGATAACGAGATGATGACGAGATGATGACGAGATGATGACGAGATGATGACGAGATGATGACGAGATGATGACGAGATGATGACGAGATGATGACGAGATGATGACGAGATGATGACGAGATAATGACGAGGTGATGACGAGATGAGGACGAGTAGATGACGAGATGATGACGAGATGATGACGATATGATGACGAGATAATGACGAGATGATGACGAGATGATGACGAGATGATGACGATATGATGACGAAATAATGACGAGATGATGACGAGATGATGACGAGATGATGACGAGATGATGACGAGATGACCAGATGACCAGATGACCAGATGACCAGATGACCAGATGACCAGATGACCAGATGACCAGATAACCCGATGAACAGATGATCAGATGATCAGATGACCGGATGACGAGATGATGACGAGATGATGACGATATGATGACGAGATAATGACGAGATGATGACGAGATGATGACGAGATGATTACGGGATGATGACGAGATGATGACAAGATGATGACGAGATGATGACGAGATGATGACGAGATGATGACGGGATGATGACGAGATGATGACGAGATGATGACGAGATGATGACCAGATGATGACCAGATGATGACGAGATGATGACGGGATGATGACGAGATGATGACGAGGTGATGACGAGATGATGATGAGATGATGACGAGATGATGACGGGATGATGACGAGATGATGACGAGATGACGAGATGATGACGAGATGATGACGAGATGATGACGAGATGATGACGAGATGATGACGAGATGATGACGAGATGATGACGAGTTGATGACGAGATGATGTCGAGATGATGACGAGATGATGACGAGACGATGACGAGACGATGACGAGACGATGACGAGACGATGACGAGACGATGACGAGATGATGACGATTTGACCAGATGACCAGATGACCAGATGACCAGATGATCAGATAGCCAGATGACGAGATTTCGAGATGACGAGATGATGACGAGATGATGACGAGATGATGACGAGATGATGACGAGATGATGACGAGATGATGACGAGATGATGACGAGATGATGACGAGATGATGACGAGATGATGACGAGATGATGACGAGATGATGACGAGATGATGACGAGATGATGACGAGATGATGACGAGATGATGACGAGATGATGACGAGATGATGACGAGATGATGACGAGATGATGACAAGATGATGACGAGATGATGACGAGATGATGACGAGATGATGACGAGATGATGACGAGATGATGACGAGATGATGACGAGATGATGACGAGATGATGACGAGATGATGACGAGATGATGACGAGATGATGACGAGATGATGACGAGATGATGACCAGATGATGACCAGATGATGACCAGATGATGACGAGATGATGACGAGATGATGACGAGATGATGACGAGGTGATGACGAGATGATGATGAGATGATGACGAGATGATGACGGGATGATGACGAGATGATGACGAGATGATGACGAGATCATGACCAGATGATGACGGGATGATGACGAGATGATGACGAGACGATGAAGAGACGATGACGAGATGATGACGAGATGATGACGAGATGACCTGATGACCAGATGACCAGATGACCAGATGATCAGATAGCCAGATGACGAGATGATGAGATGACCAGATGATGACGAGATGACGAGATGATGACGAGATGATGACGAGATGATGACGAGATGATGACGAGATGATGACGGGATGATGACGAGATGATGACGAGATGATGACGAGATGATGATGAGATGATAACAAGATGATGACGAAATGATGACAAGATGATGACAAGATGATGATGAGATGATGACGAGATGATGACGAGATGATGACAAGATGATGACGAGATGATGACGAGATGATGACGAGGTGATGACGAGGTGATGACGAAATGATGACGAGATGATGAGATGATGATGAGATGATGACGAGATAATGACGAGACGATGACGAGATGATGACGAGACCATGACGAGATGATGACGAGTTGACCAGATGACCAGATGACCAGATGACCAGATGATCAGATAGCCAGATGGCGAGATTTCAAGATGACGAGATGACGAGATGACGAGATGATGACGAGATTATGACGAGATGATGACGAGATGATGACGAGATGATGACGAGATGATGACGAGATGATGACGAGATGATGACGAGATGATGACGAGATGATGACCAGATGATGACAAGATGATGACCAGATGATGACCAGATGATGACGAGATGATGACGAGATAATGACGAGATGATAACGAGATGATGACGAGATGATGACGAGATGATGACGAGATGATGACGAGATGATGACGAGATGATGACGAGATGATGACGAGATGATGACGAGATGATGACGAGATGATGACGAGATGATGACGAGATAATGACGAGGTGATGACGAGATGAGGACGAGTAGATGACGAGATGATGACGAGATGATGACGAGATGATGACGAGATGATGACGAGATGATGACGAGATGATGACGAGATGATGACGAGATGATGACGAGATGATGACGAGATGATGACGAGATGATGACGAGACGATGACGAGACGATGACGAGATGATGACGAGATGATGACGAGATGATGACGAGATGATGACGAGATGATGACCAGATGATGACCAGATGATGACGAGATGATGACGAGATGATGACAAGATGATGACGAGATGATGACGAGGTGATGACGAGATGATGATGAGATGATGACGAGATGATGACGGGATGATGACGAGATGATGACGAGATGATGACGAGATCATGACCAGATGATGACGGGATGATGACGAGATCATGACGAGACGATGAAGAGACGATGACGAGATGATGACGAGATGATGACGAGATGACCTGATGACCAGATGACCAGATGACCAGATGATCAGATAGCCAGATGACGAGATGATGAGATGACCAGATGATGACGAGATGACGAGATGATGACGAGATGATGACGAGATGATGACGAGATGATGACGAGATGATGACGGGATGATGACGAGATGATGACGAGATGATGACGAGATGATGATGAGATGATAACAAGATGATGACGGAATGATGACAAGATGATGACAAGATGATGACGAGATGATGACGAGATGATGACGAGATGATGACAAGATGATGACGAGATGATGACGAGATGATGACGAGTTGATGACGAGATGATGACGAGATGATGACGAGATGATGACGAGACGATGACGAGATGATGACGAGACGATGAGGAGATGATGACGAGTTGACCAGATGACCAGATGACCAGATGACCAGATGATCAGATAGCCAGATGACGAGATTTCAAGATGACGAGATGACGAGATGATGACGAGATCATGACGAGATGATGACGAGATGATGACGAGATGATGACGAGATGATGACGAGATGATGACGAGATGATGACGAGATGATGACGAGGTGATGACGAGGTGATGACGAAATAATGAGATGACAAGATGATGACGAGATGATGACGAGATGATGACGAGGTGATGACGAGATGATGACGAGATGATGACGAGATGATGACGAGATGATGACGAGATGATGACGAGATGATGACGAGATGATGACGAGATGATGACGAGATGATGACGAGATGGTGACCAGATGATGACCAGATGATGACGAGATGATGACGAGATGATGACCAGATGATGATCAGATGATGACGAGATGATGACGAGATAATGACGAGATGATAACGAGTTGATAACGAGATGATGACGAGATGATGACGAGATGATGACGAGATGATGACGAGATGATGACGAGATGATGACGAGATGATGACGAGATGATGACGAGATGATGACGAGATGATGACGAGATAATGACGAGGTGATGACGAGATGAGGACGAGTAGATGACGAGATGATGACGAGATGATGACGATATGATGACGAGATAATGACGAGATGATGACGAGATGATGACGAGATGATGACGATATGATGACGAAATAATGACGAGATGATGACGAGATGATGACGAGATGATGACGAGATGATGACGAGATGATTACGAGATGATGACGAGATGACCAGATGACCAGATGACCAGATGATCAGATGATGAGATGACAAGGTGACGAGATGACGAGATGATGACGAGATGACGAGATGATGACGAGATGACGAGATGATGACGAGATGATGGCGAGATGATGACGAGATGATGACGAGATGATGACGAGTTGATGACGAGATGATGTCGAGATGATGACGAGATGATGACGAGACGATGACGAGACGATGACGAGATGATGACGAGTTGACTGGATGACCAGATGACCAGATGACCAGATGATCAGATAGCCAGATGACGACATTTCGAGATGACGAGATGACGAGATGACCAGATGATGACGAGATGATGACGAGATGATGACGAGATGATGACGAGATGATGACGAGATGATGACGAGATGATGACGAGTTAATGACGAGATGATGACGAGATGATGACGAGATGATGACAAGATAATCAGATGACGAGATGACCAGATGACCAGATGACCAGATGACCAGATAACCCGATGAACAGATGATCAGATGATCAGATGATCAGATGACCGGATGACGAGATGATGACGAGATGATGACGATATGATGACGAGATAATGACGAGATGATGACGAGATGATGACGAGATGATTACGGGATGATGACGAGATGATGACGAGATGATGACGAGATGATGACGAGATGATGACGAGATGATGACGAGATGATGACGGGATGATGACGAGATGATGACGAGATGATGACGAGATGATGACCAGATGATGACCAGATGATGACGAGATGATGACGGGATGATGACGAGATGATGACGAGGTGATGACGAGATGATGATGAGATGATGACGAGATGATGACGGGATGATGACGAGATGATGACGAGATGATGACGAGATCATGACCAGATGATGACGGGATGATGACGAGACGATGAAGAGACGATGACGAGATGATGACGAGATGATGTCAAGATGACCTGATGACCAGACGACCAGATGACCAGATGATCAGATAGCCAGATGACGAGATGATGAGATGACCAGATGATGACGAGATGACGAGATGATGACGAGATGATGACGAGATGATGACGAGATGATGACGAGATGATGACGAGATGACCAGATGACCAGATGACCTGATGATCATATGACCAGATGACCAGATGACCAGATGACCCGATGACCAGATGACCAGATGACCAGATGACCAGATGATGACGAGATGATGACGAGATGATGACGAGATGACCAGATGACCAGATGACCAGAAGACCAGATGATCAGATGATCGGATGACGAGATGACGAGGTGACGAGATGACGAGATGACGAGATGACGATATGATGACGAGATGATGACGAGATGATGACGAGATGATGACGAGATGATGACGAGATGACGACGAGATGATGACAAGATGATGACGAGATGATGACGAGATGATGACGAGTTGACCAGATGACCAGATGATCAGATAGCCAGATGACGAGATTTCGAGATGACGAGATGACGAGATGACGAGATGATGACGAGATGATGACGAGATGATGACGAGATGATGACGAGATGATGACGAGATGATGACGAGATGATGACGAGATAATGACGAGATGATGACGAGATGATGACGAAATGATGACAAGATGATGACAAGATGATGACGAGATGATGACGAGATGATGACAAGATGATGACGAGATGATGAGGAGATGATGACGAGGTGATGACGAGGTGATGACGAAATGATGACGAGATGACGAGATGATGACAATATCATGACGAGATGATGACAAGATGATGACGAGATGATGACGAGATGATGACGAGGTGATGACGAGGTGATGACGAAATGATGACGAGATGACGAGATGATGACGAGATGATGACGAGATGATGACGAGGTGATGACGAGATGATGACGAGGTGATGACGAGATGATGTCGAGATGATAACGAGATGATGACGAGACGATGACGAGACGATGACGAGACGATGACGAGATGATGGAGAGTTGACCAGATAACCAGATGATCAGATAGCCAGATGACGAGATTTCGAGATGACGAGATGACAAGATGACGAGATGACGAGATGACGAGATGACGAGATGATGACGAGATGATGACGAGATGATGACGCGATGATGACGAGATGATGACGAGATGATGACGAGATGATGACGAGATGATGACGAGATGATGACGAGATGATGACGAGATGATGACGAGATGATGACGAGATGATGACGCGATGATGACGAGATGATGACGAGATGATGACGAGATGATGAGGAGATGATGACCAGATGATGTAGAGATGATGACGAGATGATGACGAGATGATGACGAGATGATGACGAAGTGATGACGAGATGATGATGAGATGATGACGAGATGATGACGGGATGATGACGAGATGATGACGAGATGATGACGAGATGATGACGAGATGATGACGAGATAATGACGAGGTGATGACGAGATGATGACAAGATAATCAGATGACGAGATGACCAGATGACCAGATGACCAGATGACCAGATGACCCGATGAACAGATGATCAGATGACCAGATGACCGGATGACGAGATGATGACGAGATGATGACGATATGATGACGAGATAATGACGAGATAATGACGAGATGATGACGAGATGATGACGAGATGATGACGAGATGATGACGAGATGATTACGAGATGATGACGGGATGATGACGAGATGATGACGAGATGATGACGAGATCATGACCAGATGATGACGGGATGATGACGAGATGATGACGAGACGATGAAGAGACGATGACGAGATGATGACGAGATGATGACGAGATGACCTGATGACCAGATGACCAGATGACCAGATGATCAGATAGCCAGATGACGAGATGATGAGATGAGCAGATGATGACGAGATGACGAGGTGATGACGAGATGATGACCACATGATGACCAGATGATGACCAGATGATGACCAGACGATGACGAGATGATGACGAGATGATGACGAGATGATGACGAGATGATGAAGAGTTGATGACGAGATGATGACGAGATGATGACGAAATGATGACGAGATGATGACGAGACGATGACGAGATGATGACGAGACGATGACGAGATGATGACGAGTTGACCAGATGACCAGATGACCAGATGACCAGATGATCAGATAGCCAGATGACGAGATTTCAAGATGACGAGATGACGAGATGACGAGATGATGACGAGATTATGACGAGATGATGACGAGATGATGACGAGATGATGACGAGATGATGACGAGATGATGACGAGATGATGACGAGATGATGACGAGATGATGACGAGATGATGACGAGATGATGACGAGATGATGACGAGATGATGACGAGATGATGACGAGACGATGACGAGACGATGACGAGATGATGACGAGATGATGACGAGATGATGACGAGATGATGACGAGATGATGACCAGATGATGACCAGATGATGACGAGATGATGACGAGATGATAACGAGATGATGACGAGATGATGACGAGATGATGACGAGATGATGACGAGGTGATGACGAGATGATGATGAGATGATGACGAGATGATGACGGGATGATGACGAGATGATGACGAGATGATGACGAGATCATGACCAGATGATGACGGGATGATGACGAGATGATGACGAGACGATGAAGAGACGATGACGAGATGATGACGAGATGATGACGAGATGACCTGATGACCAGATGACCAGATGACCAGATGATCAGATAGCCAGATGACGAGATGATGAGATGACCAGATGATGACGAGATGACAAGATGATGACAAGATGATGACGAGATGATGACGAGATGATGACGAGATGATGACAAGATGATGACGAGATGATGACGAGATGATGACGAGGTGATGACGAGGTGATGACGAAATGATGACGAGATGATGAGATGATGATGAGATGATGACGAGATAATGACGAGATGATGGCGAGATGATGACGAGGTGATGACGAGGTGATGACGAGATGATGACCACATGATGACCAGATGATGACCAGATGATGACCAGATGATGACGAGATGATGACGAGATGATGACGAGATGATGACGAGATGATGACGAGATGATGACGAGTTGATGACGAGATGATGACGAGATGATGACGAGATGATGACGAGATGATGACGAGACGATGACGAGATGATGACGAGACGATGAGGAGATGATGACGAGTTGACCAGATGACCAGATGACCAGATGACCAGATGATCAGATAGCCAGATGACGAGATTTCAAGATGACGAGATGACGAGATGATGACGAGATGATGACGAGATGATGACGAGATGATGACGAGATGATGACGAGATGATGACGAGATGATGACGAGATGATGACGAGATGATGACGAGATGATGACGAGGTGATGACGAGGTGATGACGAAATAATGAGATGACAAGATGATGACGAGATGATGACGAGATGATGACGAGGTGATGACGATATGATGACGAGATGATGACGAGATGATGACGAGATGATGACGAGATGATGACGAGATGATGACGAGATGATGACGAGATGATGACGAGATGATGACGAGATGATGACGAGATGGTGACCAGATGATGACCAGATGATGACGAGATGATGACGAGATGATGACCAGATGATGATCAGATGATGACGAGATGATGACGAGATAATGACGAGATGATAACGAGTTGATAACGAGATGATGACGAGATGATGACGAGATGATGACGAGATGATGACGAGATGATGACGAGATGATGACGAGATGATGACGAGATGATGACGAGATGATGGCGAGATGATGACGAGATGATGACGAGATGATGACGAGATGATGACGAGATGATGACGAGATGATGACGAGATGATGACGAGATGATGACGAGATGATGACAAGATGATGACGAGATGATGACGAGATGATGACGAGATGATGACGAGATGATGACGAGATGATGACGAGATGATGACGAGATGATGACGAGATGATGACGAGATGATGACGAGATGATGACGAGATGATGACGAGATGATGACGAGATGATGACCAGATGATGACCAGATGATGACCAGATGATGACGAGATGATGACGAGATGATGACGAGATGATGACGAGGTGATGACGAGATGATGATGAGATGATGACGAGATGATGACGGGATGATGACGAGATGATGACGAGATGATGACGAGATCATGACCAGATGATGACGGGATGATGACGAGATGATGACGAGACGATGAAGAGACGATGACGAGATGATGACGAGATGATGACGAGATGACCTGATGACCAGATGACCAGATGACCAGATGATCAGATAGCCAGATGACGAGATGATGAGATGACCAGATGATGACGAGATGACGAGATGATGACGAGATGATGACGAGATGATGACGAGATGATGACGAGATGATGACGGGATGATGACGAGATGATGACGAGATGATGACGAGATGATGATGAGATGATAACAAGATGATGACGAAATGATGACAAGATGATGACAAGATGATGATGAGATGATGACGAGATGATGACGAGATGATGACAAGATGATGACGAGATGATGACGAGATGATGACGAGGTGATGACGAGGTGATGACGAAATGATGACGAGATGATGAGATGATGATGAGATGATGACGAGATAATGACGAGATGATGGCAAGATGATGACGAGGTGATGACGAGGTGATGACGAGATGATGACGAGATGATGAGATGATGATGAGATGATGACGAGTTGATGACGAGATGATGACGAGATGATGACGAGATGATGACGAGATGATGACGAGACGATGACGAGATGATGACGAGACGATGAGGAGATGATGACGAGTTGACCAGATGACCAGATGACCAGATGACCAGATGATCAGATAGCCAGATATCGAGATTTCAAGATGACGAGATGACGAGATGATGACGAGATGATGACGAGATGATGACGAGATGATGACGAGATGATGACGAGATGATGACGAGATGATGACGAGATGATGACGAGATGATGACGAGATGATGACGAGGTGATGACGAGGTGATGACGAAATAATGAGATGACAAGATGATGACGAGATGATGACGAGATGATGACGAGGTGATGACGAGATGATGACGAGATGATGACGAGATGATGACGAGATGATGACGAGATGATGACGAGATGATGACGAGATGATGACGAGATGATGACGAGATGATGACGAGATGATGACGAGATGGTGACCAGATGATGACCAGATGATGACGAGATGATGACGAGATGATGACCAGATGATGATCAGATGATGACGAGATGATGACGAGATAATGACGAGATGATAACGAGTTGATAACGAGATGATGACGAGATGATGACGAGATGATGACGAGATGATGACGAGATGATGACGAGATGATGACGAGATGATGACGAGATGATGACGAGATGATGACGAGATGATGACGAGATAATGACGAGGTGATGACGAGATGAGGACGAGTAGATGACGAGATGATGACGAGATGATGACGATATGATGACGAGATAATGACGAGATGATGACGAGATGATGACGAGATGATGACGATATGATGACGAAATAATGACGAGATGATGACGAGATGATGACGAGATGATGACGAGATGATGACGAGATGATTACGAGATGATGACGAGATGACCAGATGACCAGATGACCAGATGATCAGATGATGAGATGACAAGGTGACGAGATGACGAGATGATGACGAGATGACGAGATGATGACGAGATGACGAGATGATGACGAGATGATGACGAGATGATGACGAGATGATGACGAGATGATGACGAGTTGATGACGAGATGATGTCGAGATGATGACGAGATGATGACGAGACGATGACGAGACGATGACGAGATGATGACGAGTTGACTGGATGACCAGATGACCAGATGACCAGATGATCAGATAGCCAGATGACGACATTTCGAGATGACGAGATGACGAGATGACGAGATGACGAGATGACCAGATGATGACGAGATGATGACGAGATGATGACGAGATGATGACGAGATGATGACGAGATGATGACGAGATGATGACGAGATGATGACGAGTTAATGACGAGATGATGACGAGATGATGACGAGATGATGACAAGATAATCAGATGACGAGATGACCAAATGACCAGATGACCAGATGACCAGATAACCCGATGAACAGATGATCAGATGATCAGATGATCAGATGACCGGATGACGAGATGATGACGAGATGATAACGATATGATGACGAGATAATGACGAGATGATGACGAGATGATGACGAGATGATTACGGGATGATGACGAGATGATGACGAGATGATGACGAGATGATGACGAGATGATGACGAGATGATGACGGGATGATGACGAGATGATGACGAGATGATGACGAGATGATGACCAGATGATGACCAGATGATGACGAAATGATGACGGGATGATGACGAGATGATGACGAGGTGATGACGAGATGATGATGAGATGATGACGAGATGATGACGGGATGATGACGAGATGATGACGAGATGATGACGAGATCATGACCAGATGATGACGGGATGATGACGAGATGATGACGAGACGATGAAGATACGATGACGAGATGATGACGAGATGATGTCGAGATGACCTGATGACCAGATGACCAGATGACCAGATGATCAGATAGCCAGATGACGAGATGATGAGATGACCAGATGATGACGAGATGACGAGATGATGACGAGATGATGACGAGATGATGACGAGATGATGACGAGATGATGACGAGATGACCAGATGACCAGATGACCTGATGATCATATGACCAGATGACCAGATGACCAGATGACCCGATGACCAGATGACCAGATGACCAGATGACCAGATGATGACGAGATGATGACGAGATGATGACGAGATGACCAGATGACCAGATGACCAGAAGACCAGATGATCAGATGATCGGATGACGAGATGACGAGGTGACGAGATGACGAGATGACGAGATGACGATATGATGACGAGATGATGACGAGATGATGACGAGATGATGACGAGATGATGACGAGATGACGACGAGATGATGACAAGATGATGACGAGATGATGACGAGATGATGACGAGTTGACCAGATGACCAGATGATCAGATAGCTAGATGACGAGATTTCGAGATGACGAGATGACGAGATGACGAGATGATGACGAGATGATGACGAGATGATGACGAGATGATGACGAGATGATGACGAGATGATGACGAGATGATGACGAGATGATGACGAGATGATGACGAAATGATGACAAGATGATGACAAGATGATGACGAGATGATGACGAGATGATCACAAAATGATGACGAGATGATGACGAGATGATGACGAGGTGATGACGAGGTGATGACGAAATGATGACGAGATGACGAGATGATGACAAGATCATGACGAGATGATGACAAGATGATGACGAGATGATGACGAGATGATGACGAGGTGATGACGAGGTGATGACGAAATGATGACGAGATGACGAGATGATGACAAGATGATGACGAGATGATGACGAGGTGATGACGAGATGATGTCGAGATGATGACGAGATGATGACGAGACGATGACGAGACGATGACGAGACGATGACGAGATGATGGAGAGTTGACCAGATGACCAGATGATCAGATAGCCAGATGACGAGGTTTCGAGATGACGAGATGACAAGATGACGAGATGACGAGATGACGAGATGACGAGACGATGACGAGATGATGACGAGATGATGACGAGATGATGACGAGATGATGACGAGATGATGACGAGATGATGACGAGATGATGACGAGATGATGACGAGATGATGACGAGATGATGACGAGATGATGACGAGATGATGACGAGATGATGACGAGATGATGACGAGATGATGACGAGATGATGACGAGATGATGACGAGATGATGAGGAGATGATGACCAGATGATGTAGAGATGATGACGAGATGATGACGAGATGATGACGAGATGATGACGAAGTGATGACGAGATGATGAGGAGATGATGACGAGATGATGACGGGATGATGACGAGATGATGGCGAGATGATGACGAGATGATGACGAGATGATGACGAGATAATGACGAGGTGATGACGAGATGATGACAAGATAATCAGATGACGAGATGACCAGATGACCAGATGACCAGATGACCAGATGACCCGATGAACAGATGATCAGATGACCAGATGACCGGATGACGAGATGATGACGAGATGATGACGATATGATGACGAGATAATGACGAGATAATGACGAGATGATGACGAGATGATGACGAGATGATGACGAGATGATTACGAGATGATGACGGGATGATGACGAGATGATGACGAGATGATGACGAGATCATGACCAGATGATGACGGGATGATGACGAGATGATGACGAGACGATGAAGAGACGATGACGAGATGATGACGAGATGATGACGAGATGACCTGATGACCAGATGACCAGATGACCAGATGATCAGATAGCCAGATGACGAGATGATGAGATGAGCAGATGATGACGAGATGACGAGGTGATGACGAGATGATGACCACATGATGACCAGATGATGACCAGATGATGACCAGACGATGACGAGATGATGACGAGATGATGACGAGATGATGACGAGATGATGAAGAGTTGATGACGAGATGATGACGAGATGATGACGAAATGATGACGAGATGATGACGAGACGATGACGAGATGATGACGAGACGATGACGAGATGATGACGAGTTGACCAGATGACCAGATGACCAGATGACCAGATGATCAGATAGCCAGATGACGAGATTTCAAGATGACGAGATGACGAGATGACGACATGATGACGAGATTATGACGAGATGATGACGAGATGATGACGAGATGATGACGAGATGATGACGAGATGATGACGAGATGATGACGAGATGATGACGAGATGATGACGAGATGATGACGAGATGATGACCAGATGATGACCAGATGATGACGAGATGATGACGAGATGATGACCAGATGATGACCAGATGATGACGAGATGATGACGAGATGATGACGAGATAATGACGAGATGATAACGAGATGATGACGAGATGATGACGAGATGATGACGAGATGATGACGAGATGATGACGAGATGATGACGAGATGATGACGAGATGATGACGAGATAATGACGAGGTGATGACGAGATGAGGACGAGTAGATGACGAGATGATGACGAGATGATGACGAGATGATGACGAGATGATGACGAGATGATGACGAGATGATGACGAGATGATGACGAGATGATGACGAGATGATGACGAGATGATGACGAGACGATGACGAGACGATGACGAGATGATGACGAGATGATGACGAGATGATGACGAGATGATGACGAGATGATGACCAGATGATGACCAGATGATGACGAGATGATGACGAGATGATAACGAGATGATGACGAGATGATGACGAGATGATGACGAGATGATGACGAGGTGATGACGAGATGATGATGAGATGATGACGAGATGATGACGGGATGATGACGAGATGATGACGAGATGATGACGAGATCATGACCAGATGATGACGGGATGATGACGAGATGATGACGAGACGATGAAGAGACGATGACGAGATGATGACGAGATGACCTGATGACCAGATGACCAGATGACCAGATGATCAGATAGCCAGATGACGAGATGATGAGATGACCAGATGATGACGAGATGACGAGATGATGACGAGATGATGACGAGATGATGACGAGATGATGACGATATGATGACGAGATAATGACGAGATGATGACGAGATGATGACGAGATGATGACGATATGATGACGAAATAATGACGAGATGATGACGAGATGATGACGAGATGATGACGAGATGATGACGAGATGATTACGAGATGATGACGAGATGACCAGATGACCAGATGACCAGATGATCAGATGATGAGATGACAAGGTGACGAGATGACGAGATGATGACGAGATGACGAGATGATGACGAGATGACGAGATGATGACGAGATGATGACGAGATGATGACGAGATGATGACGAGATGATGACGAGTTGATGACGAGATGATGTCGAGATGATGACGAGATGATGACGAGACGATGACGAGACGATGACGAGATGATGACGAGTTGACTGGATGACCAGATGACCAGATGACCAGATGATCAGATAGCCAGATGACGACATTTCGAGATGACGAGATGACGAGATGACGAGATGACGAGATGACCAGATGATGACGAGATGATGACGAGATGATGACGAGATGATGACGAGATGATGACGAGATGATGACGAGATGATGACGAGATGATGACGAGATGATGGCGAGTTAATGACGAGATGATGACGAGATGATGACGAGATGATGACAAGATAATCAGATGACGAGATGACCAAATGACCAGATGACCAGATGACCAGATAACCCGATGAACAGATGATCAGATGATCAGATGATCAGATGACCGGATGACGAGATGATGACGAGATGATGACGATATGATGACGAGATAATGACGAGATGATGACGAGATGATGACGAGATGATTACGGGATGATGACGAGATGATGACGAGATGATGACGAGATGATGACGAGATGATGACGAGATGATGACGGGATGATGACGAGATGATGACGAGATGATGACGAGATGATGACCAGATGATGACCAGATGATGACGAAATGATGACGGGATGATGACGAGATGATGACGAGGTGATGACGAGATGATGATGAGATGATGACGAGATGATGACGGGATGATGACGAGATGATGACGAGATGATGACGAGATCATGACCAGATGATGACGGGATGATGACGAGATGATGACGAGACGATGAAGATACGATGACGAGATGATGACGAGATGATGTCGAGATGACCTGATGACCAGATGACCAGATGACCAGATGATCAGATAGCCAGATGACGAGATGATGAGATGACCAGATGATGACGAGATGACGAGATGATGACGAGATGATGACGAGATGATGACGAGATGATGACGAGATGATGACGAGATGACCAGATGACCAGATGACCTGATGATCATATGACCAGATGACCAGATGACCAGATGACCCGATGACCAGATGACCAGATGACCAGATGACCAGATGATGACGAGATGATGACGAGATGATGACGAGATGACCAGATGACCAGATGACCAGAAGACCAGATGATCAGATGATCGGATGACGAGATGACGAGGTGACGAGATGACGAGATGACGAGATGACGATATGATGACGAGATGATGACGAGATGATGACGAGATGATGACGAGATGATGACGAGATGACGACGAGATGATGACAAGATGATGACGAGATGATGACGAGATGATGACGAGTTGACCAGATGACCAGATGATCAGATAGCTAGATGACGAGATTTCGAGATGACGAGATGACGAGATGACGAGATGATGACGAGATGATGACGAGATGATGACGAGATGATGACGAGATGATGACGAGATGATGACGAGATGATGACGAGATGATGACGAGATGATGACGAAATGATGACAAGATGATGACAAGATGATGACGAGATGATGACGAGATGATCACAAAATGATGACGAGATGATGACGAGATGATGACGAGGTGATGACGAGGTGATGACGAAATGATGACGAGATGACGAGATGATGACAAGATCATGACGAGATGATGACAAGATGATGACGAGATGATGACGAGATGATGACGAGGTGATGACGAGGTGATGACGAAATGATGACGAGATGACGAGATGATGACGAGATGATGACGAGATGATGACGAGGTGATGACGAGATGATGTCGAGATGATGACGAGATGATGACGAGACGATGACGAGACGATGACGAGACGATGACGAGATGATGGAGAGTTGACCAGATGACCAGATGATCAGATAGCCAGATGACGAGATTTCGAGATGACGAGATGACAAGATGACGAGATGACGAGATGACGAGATGACGAGACGATGACGAGATGATGACGAGATGATGACGAGATGATGACGAGATGATGACGAGATGATGACGAGATGATGACGAGATGATGACGAGATGATGACGAGATGATGACGAGATGATGACGAGATGATGACGAGATGATGACGAGATGATGACGAGATGATGACGAGATGATGACGAGATGATGACGAGATGATGACGAGATGATGACGAGATGATGAGGAGATGATGACCAGATGATGTAGAGATGATGACGAGATGATGACGAGATGATGACGAGATGATGACGAAGTGATGACGAGATGATGATGAGATGATGACGAGATGATGACGGGATGATGACGAGATGATGGCGAGATGATGACGAGATGATGACGAGATGATGACGAGATAATGACGAGGTGATGACGAGATGATGACAAGATAATCAGATGACGAGATGACCAGATGACCAGATGACCAGATGACCAGATGACCCGATGAACAGATGATCAGATGACCAGATGACCGGATGACGAGATGATGACGAGATGATGACGATATGATGACGAGATAATGACGAGATAATGACGAGATGATGACGAGATGATGACGAGATGATGACGAGATGATTACGAGATGATGACGGGATGATGACGAGATGATGACGAGATGATGACGAGATCATGACCAGATGATGACGGGATGATGACGAGATGATGACGAGACGATGAAGAGACGATGACGAGATGATGACGAGATGATGACGAGATGACCTGATGACCAGATGACCAGATGACCAGATGATCAGATAGCCAGATGACGAGATGATGAGATGAGCAGATGATGACGAGATGACGAGGTGATGACGAGATGATGACCACATGATGACCAGATGATGACCAGATGATGACCAGACGATGACGAGATGATGACGAGATGATGACGAGATGATGACGAGATGATGAAGAGTTGATGACGAGATGATGACGAGATGATGACGAAATGATGACGAGATGATGACGAGACGATGACGAGATGATGACGAGACGATGACGAGATGATGACGAGTTGACCAGATGACCAGATGACCAGATGACCAGATGATCAGATAGCCAGATGACGAGATTTCAAGATGACGAGATGACGAGATGACGACATGATGACGAGATTATGACGAGATGATGACGAGATGATGACGAGATGATGACGAGATGATGACGAGATGATGACGAGATGATGACGAGATGATGACGAGATGATGACGAGATGATGACGAGATGATGACCAGATGATGACCAGATGATGACGAGATGATGACGAGATGATGACCAGATGATGACCAGATGATGACGAGATGATGACGAGATGATGACGAGATAATGACGAGATGATAACGAGATGATGACGAGATGATGACGAGATGATGACGAGATGATGACGAGATGATGACGAGATGATGACGAGATGATGACGAGATGATGACGAGATAATGACGAGGTGATGACGAGATGAGGACGAGTAGATGACGAGATGATGACGAGATGATGACGAGATGATGACGAGATGATGACGAGATGATGACGAGATGATGACGAGATGATGACGAGATGATGACGAGATGATGACGAGATGATGACGAGACGATGACGAGACGATGACGAGATGATGACGAGATGATGACGAGATGATGACGAGATGATGACGGGATGATGACCAGATGATGACCAGATGATGACGAGATGATGACGAGATGATAACGAGATGATGACGAGATGATGACGAGATGATGACGAGATGATGACGAGGTGATGACGAGATGATGATGAGATGATGACGAGATGATGACGGGATGATGACGAGATGATGACGAGATGATGACGAGATCATGACCAGATGATGACGGGATGATGACGAGATGATGACGAGACGATGAAGAGACGATGACGAGATGATGACGAGATGACCTGATGACCAGATGACCAGATGACCAGATGATCAGATAGCCAGATGACGAGATGATGAGATGACCAGATGATGACGAGATGACGAGATGATGACGAGATGATGACGAGATGATGACGAGATGATGACGAGATGATGACGGGATGATGACGAGATGATGACGAGATGATGACGAGATGATGATGAGATGATAACAAGATGATGACGAAATGATGACAAGATGATGACAAGATGATGACGAGATGATGACGAGATGATGACGAGATGATGACAAGATGATGACGAGATGATGACGAGATGATGACGAGGTGATGACGAGGTGATGACGAAATGATGACGAGATGATGAGATGATGATGAGATGATGACGAGATAATGACGAGATGATGGCGAGATGATGACGAGGTGATGACGAGGTGATGACGAGATGATGACCACATGATGACCAGATGATGACCAGATGATGACCAGATGATGACGAGATGATGACGAGATGATGACGAGATGATGACGAGATGATGACGAGATGATGACGAGTTGATGACGAGATGATGACGAGATGATGACGAGATGATGACGAGATGATGACGAGACGATGACGAGATGATGACGAGACGATGAGGAGATGATGACGAGTTGACCAGATGACCAGATGACCAGATGACCAGATGATCAGATAGCCAGATGACGAGATTTCAAGATGACGAGATGACGAGATGATGACGAGATGATGACGAGATGATGACGAGATGATGACGAGATGATGACGAGATGATGACGAGATGATGACGAGATGATGACGAGATGATGACGAGATGATGACGAGGTGATGACGAGGTGATGACGAAATAATGAGATGACAAGATGATGACGAGATGATGACGAGATGATGACGAGGTGATGACGATATGATGACGAGATGATGACGAGATGATGACGAGATGATGACGAGATGATGACGAGATGATGACGAGATGATGACGAGATGATGACGAGATGATGACGAGATGATGACGAGATGGTGACCAGATGATGACCAGATGATGACGAGATGATGACGAGATGATGACCAGATGATGATCAGATGATGACGAGATGATGACGAGATAATGACGAGATGATAACGAGTTGATAACGAGATGATGACGAGATGATGACGAGATGATGACGAGATGATGACGAGATGATGACGAGATGATGACGAGATGATGACGAGATGATGACGAGATGATGACGAGATGATGACGAGATAATGACGAGGTGATGACGAGATGAGGACGAGTAGATGACGAGATGATGACGAGATGATGACGATATGATGACGAGATAATGACGAGATGATGACGAGATGATGACGAGATGATGACGATATGATGACGAAATAATGACGAGATGATGACGAGATGATGACGAGATGATGACGAGATGATGACGAGATGATTACGAGATGATGACGAGATGACCAGATGACCAGATGACCAGATGATCAGATGATGAGATGACAAGGTGACGAGATGACGAGATGATGACGAGATGACGAGATGATGACGAGATGATGACGAGATGATGACGAGATGATGACGAGATGATGACGAGATGATGACGAGATGATGACGAGATGATGACGAGATGATGACGAGGTGATGACGAGGTGATGACGAAATAATGAGATGACAAGATGATGACGAGATGATGACGAGATGATGACGAGGTGATGACGATATGATGACGAGATGATGACGAGATGATGACGAGATGATGACGAGATGATGACGAGATGATGACGAGATGATGACGAGATGATGACGAGATGATGACGAGATGATGACGAGATGATGACGAGATGGTGACCAGATGATGACCAGATGATGACGAGATGATGACGAGATGATGACCAGATGATGATCAGATGATGACGAGATGATGACGAGATAATGACGAGATGATAACGAGTTGATAACGAGATGATGACGAGATGATGACGAGATGATGACGAGATGATGACGAGATGATGACGAGATGATGACGAGATGATGACGAGATGATGACGAGATGATGACGAGATAATGACGAGGTGATGACGAGATGAGGACGAGTAGATGACGAGATGATGACGAGATGATGACGATATGATGACGAGATAATGACGAGATGATGACGAGATGATGACGAGATGATGACGATATGATGACGAAATAATGACGAGATGATGACGAGATGATGACGAGATGATGACGAGATGATTACGAGATGATGACGAGATGACCAGATGACCAGATGACCAGATGATCAGATGATGAGATGACAAGGTGACGAGATGACGAGATGATGACGAGATGACGAGATGATGACGAGATGACGAGATGATGACGAGATGATGACGAGATGATGACGAGATGATGACGAGATGATGACCAGTTGATGACGAGATGATGTCGAGATGATGACGAGATGATGACGAGACGATGACGAGACGATGACGAGATGATGACGAGTTGACTGGATGACCAGATGACCAGATGACCAGATGATCAGATAGCCAGATGACGACATTTCGAGATGACGAGATGACGAGATGACGAGATGACGAGATGACCAGATGATGACGAGATGATGACGAGATGATGACGAGATGATGACGAGATGATGACGAGATGATGACGAGATGATGACGAGATGATGACGAGATGATGACGAGATGATGACGAGATGATGACGAGATGATGACGAGATGATGACGAGATGATGACGAGATGATGACGAGATAATGACGAGGTGATGACGAGATGAGGACGAGTAGATGACGAGATGATGACGAGATGATGACGAGATGATGACGAGATGATGACGAGATGATGACGAGATGATGACGAGATGATGACGAGATGATGACGAGATGATGACGAGATGATGACGAGATGATGACCAGATGATGACCAGATGATGACGAGATGATGACGAGATGATAACGAGATGATGACGAGATGATGACGAGATGATGACGAGATGATGACGAGGTGATGACGAGATGATGATGAGATGATGACGAGATGATGACGGGATGATGACGAGATGATGACGAGATGATGACGAGATCATGACCAGATGATGACGGGATGATGACGAGATGATGACGAGACGATGAAGAGACGATGACGAGATGATGACGAGATGATGACGAGATGACCTGATGACCAGATGACCAGATGACCAGATGATCAGATAGCCAGATGACGAGATGATGAGATGACCAGATGATGACGAGATGACGAGATGATGACGAGATGATGACGAGATGATGACGAGATGATGACGAGATGATGACGGGATGATGACGAGATGATGACGAGATGATGACGAGATGATGATGAGATGATAACAAGATGATGACGAAATGATGACAAGATGATGACAAGATGATGACGAGATGATGACGAGATGATGACGAGATGATGACAAGATGATGACGAGATGATGACGAGATGATGACGAGGTGATGACGAAATGATGACGAGATGATGAGATGATGATGAGATGATGACGAGATAATGACGAGATGATGGCGAGATGATGACGAGGTGATGACGAGGTGATGACGAGATGATGACCACATGATGACCAGATGATGACCAGATGATGACCAGATGATGACGAGATGATGACGAGATGATGACGAGATGATGACGAGATGATGACGAGATGATGACGAGTTGATGACGAGATGATGACGAGATGATGACGAGATGATGACGAGATGATGACGAGACGATGACGAGACGATGAGGAGATGATGACGAGTTGACCAGATGACCAGATGACCAGATGACCAGATGATCAGATAGCCAGATGACGAGATTTCAAGATGACGAGATGACGAGATGATGACGAGATGATGACGAGATGATGACGAGATGATGACGAGATGATGACGAGATGATGACGAGATGATGACGAGATGATGACGAGATGATGACGAGATGATGACGAGATGATGACGAGGTGATGACGAGGTGATGACGAAATAATGAGATGACAAGATGATGACGAGATGATGACGAGATGATGACGAGGTGATGACGATATGATGACGAGATGATGACGAGATGATGACGAGATGATGACGAGATGATGACGAGATGATGACGAGATGATGACGAGATGATGACGAGATGATGACGAGATGATGACGAGATGGTGACCAGATGATGACCAGATGATGACGAGATGATGACGAGATGATGACCAGATGATGATCAGATGATGACGAGATGATGACGAGATAATGACGAGATGATAACGAGTTGATAACGAGATGATGACGAGATGATGACGAGATGATGACGAGATGATGACGAGATGATGACGAGATGATGACGAGATGATGACGAGATGATGACGAGATGATGACGAGATGATGACGAGATAATGACGAGGTGATGACGAGATGAGGACGAGTAGATGACGAGATGATGACGAGATGATGACGATATGATGACGAGATAATGACGAGATGATGACGAGATGATGACGAGATGATGACGATATGATGACGAAATAATGACGAGATGATGACGAGATGATGACGAGATGATGACGAGATGATGACGAGATGATTACGAGATGATGACGAGATGACCAGATGACCAGATGACCAGATGATCAGATGATGAGATGACAAGGTGACGAGATGACGAGATGATGACGAGATGACGAGATGATGACGAGATGATGACGAGATGATGACGAGATGATGACGAGATGATGACGAGATGATGACGAGATGATGACGAGATGATGACGAGATGATGACGAGGTGATGACGAGGTGATGACGAAATAATGAGATGACAAGATGATGACGAGATGATGACGAGATGATGACGAGGTGATGACGATATGATGACGAGATGATGACGAGATGATGACGAGATGATGACGAGATGATGACGAGATGATGACGAGATGATGACGAGATGATGACGAGATGATGACGAGATGATGACGAGATGGTGACCAGATGATGACCAGATGATGACGAGATGATGACGAGATGATGACCAGATGATGATCAGATGATGACGAGATGATGACGAGATAATGACGAGATGATAACGAGTTGATAACGAGATGATGACGAGATGATGACGAGATGATGACGAGATGATGACGAGATGATGACGAGATGATGACGAGATGATGACGAGATGATGACGAGATGATGACGAGATGATGACGAGATGATGACGAGATGATGACGAGATAATGACGAGGTGATGACGAGATGAGGACGAGTAGATGACGAGATGATGACGAGATGATGACGATATGATGACGAGATAATGACGAGATGATGACGAGATGATGACGAGATGATGACGATATGATGACGAAATAATGACGAGATGATGACGAGATGATGACGAGATGATGACGAGATGATGACGAGATGATTACGAGATGATGACGAGATGACCAGATGACCAGATGACCAGATGATCAGATGATGAGATGACAAGGTGACGAGATGACGAGATGATGACGAGATGACGAGATGATGACGAGATGACGAGATGATGACGAGATGATGACGAGATGATGACGAGATGATGACCAGTTGATGACGAGATGATGTCGAGATGATGACGAGATGATGACGAGACGATGACGAGACGATGACGAGATGATGACGAGTTGACTGGATGACCAGATGACCAGATGACCAGATGATCAGATAGCCAGATGACGACATTTCGAGATGACGAGATGACGAGATGACGAGATGACGAGATGACCAGATGATGACGAGATGATGACGAGATGATGACGAGATGATGACGAGATGATGACGAGATGATGACGAGTTAATGACGAGATGATGACGAGATGATGACGAGATGATGACAAGATAATCAGATGACGAGATGACCAGATGACCAGATGACCAGATGACCAGATAACCCGATGAACAGATGATCAGATGATCAGATGACCGGATGACGAGATGATGACGAGATGATGACGATATGATGACGAGATAATGACGAGATGATGACGAGATGATGACGAGATGATTACGGGATGATGACGAAATGATGACGAGATGATGACGAGACGATGACGAGATGATGACGAGACGATGACGAGATGATGACGAGTTGACCAGATGACCAGATGACCAGATGACCAGATGATCAGATAGCCAGATGACGAGATTTCAAGATGACGAGATGACGAGATGACGAGATGATGACGAGATTATGACGAGATGATGACGAGATGATGACGAGATGATGACGAGATGATGACGGGATGATGACGAGATGATGACGAGATGATGACGAGATCATGACCAGATGATGACGGGATGATGACGAGATGATGACGAGACGATGAAGAGACGATGACGAGATGATGACGAGATGATGACGAGATGACCTGATGACCAGATGACCAGATGACCAGATGATCAGATAGCCAGATGACGAGATGATGAGATGAGCAGATGATGACGAGATGACGAGGTGATGACGAGATGATGACCACATGATGACCAGATGATGACCAGATGATGACCAGACGATGACGAGATGATGACGAGATGATGACGAGATGATGACGAGATGATGAAGAGTTGATGACGAGATGATGACGAGATGATGACGAAATGATGACGAGATGATGACGAGACGATGACGAGATGATGACGAGACGATGACGAGATGATGACGAGTTGACCAGATGACCAGATGACCAGATGACCAGATGATCAGATAGCCAGATGACGAGATTTCAAGATGACGAGATGACGAGATGACGAGATGATGACGAGATTATGACGAGATGATGACGAGATGATGACGAGATCATGACGAGATGATGACGAGATGATGACGAGATGATGACGAGATGATGACGAGATGATGACGAGATGATGACGAGATGATGACGAGATGATGACGAGATGATGACCAGATGATGACCAGATGATGACGAGATGATGACGAGATGATGACCAGATGATGACCAGATGATGACGAGATGATGACGAGATAATGACGAGATGATAACGAGATGATGACGAGATGATGACGAGATGATGACGAGATGATGACGAGATGATGACGAGATGATGACGAGATGATGACGAGATGATGACGAGATAATGACGAGGTGATGACGAGATGAGGACGAGTAGATGACGAGATGATGACGAGATGATGACGAGATGATGACGAGATGATGACGAGATGATGACGAGATGATGACGAGATGATGACGAGATGATGACGAGATGATGACGAGATGATGACGAGATGATGACGAGATGATGACGAGATGATGACCAGATGATGACCAGATGATGACCAGATGATGACGAGATGATAACGAGATGATGACGAGATGATGACGAGATGATGACGAGATGATGACGAGGTGATGACGAGATGATGACGAGATGATGACGAGATAATGACGAGGTGATGACGAGATGAGGACGAGTAGATGACGAGATGATGACGAGATGATGACGATATGATGACGAGATAATGACGAGATGATGACGAGATGATGACGAGATGATGACGATATGATGACGAAATAATGACGAGATGATGACGAGATGATGACGAGATGATGACGAGATGATGACGAGATGATTACGAGATGGTGACGAGATGACCAGATGACCAGATGACCAGATGATCAGATGATGAGATGACAAGGTGACGAGATGACGAGATGATGACGAGATGACGAGATGATGACGAGATGACGAGATGATGACGAGATGATGACGAGATGATGACGAGATGATGACGAGATGATGACGAGTTGATGACGAGATGATGTCGAGATGATGACGAGATGATGACGAGACGATGACGAGACGATGACGAGATGATGACGAGTTGACTGGATGACCAGATGACCAGATGACCAGATGATCAGATAGCCAGATGACGACATTTCGAGATGACGAGATGACGAGATGACGAGATGACGAGATGACCAGATGATGACGAGATGATGACGAGATGATGACGAGATGATGACGAGATGATGACGAGATGATGACGAGTTAATGACGAGATGATGACGAGATGATGACGAGATGATGACAAGATAATCAGATGACGAGATGACCAGATGACCAGATGACCAGATGACCAGATAACCCGATGAACAGATGATCAGATGATCAGATGATCAGATGACCGGATGACGAGATGATGACGAGATGATGACGAGATGATGACGATATGATGACGAGATAATGACGAGATGATGACGAGATGATGACGAGATGATTACGGGATGATGACGAGATGATGACGAGATGATGACGAGATGATGACGAGATGATGACGAGATGATGACGGGATGATGACGAGATGATGACGAGATGATGACGAGATGATGACCAGATGATGACCAGATGATGACGAAATGATGACGGGATGATGACGAGATGATGACGAGGTGATGACGAGATGATGATGAGATGATGACGAGATGATGACGGGATGATGACGAGATGATGACGAGATGATGACGAGATCATGACCAGATGATGACGGGATGATGACGAGATGATGACGAGACGATGAAGAGACGATGACGAGATGATGACGAGATGATGTCGAGATGACCTGATGACCAGATGACCAGATGACCAGATGATCAGATAGCCAGATGACGAGATGATGAGATGACCAGATGATGACGAGATGACGAGATGATGACGAGATGATGACGAGATGATGACGAGATGATGACGAGATGACCAGATGACCAGATGACCTGATGATCATATGACCAGATGACCAGATGACCAGATGACCCGATGACCAGATGACCAGATGACCAGATGACCAGATGATGACGAGATGATGACGAGATGATGACGAGATGACCAGATGACCAGATGACCAGAAGACCAGATGATCAGATGATCGGATGACGAGATGACGAGGTGACGAGATGACGAGATGACGAGATGACGATATGATGACGAGATGATGACGAGATGATGACGAGATGATGACGAGATGATGACGAGATGACGACGAGATGATGACAAGATGATGACGAGATGATCACGAGATGATGACGAGTTGACCAGATGACCAGATGATCAGATAGCTAGATGACGAGATTTCGAGATGACGAGATGACGAGATGATGACGAGATGATGACGAGATGATGACGAGATGATGACGAGATGATGACGAGATGATGACGAGATGATGACGAGATGATGATGAAATGATGACAAGATGATGACAAGATGATGACGAGATGATGACGAGATGATGACAAGATGATGACGAGATGATGACGAGATGATGACGAGGTGATGACGAGGTGATGACGAAATGATGACGAGATGACGAGATGATGACAAGATCATGACGAGATGATGACAAGATGATGACGAGATGATGACGAGATGATGACGAGGTGATGACGAGGTGATGACGAAATGATGACGAGATGACGAGATGATGACGAGATGATGACGAGATGATGACGAGGTGATGACGAGGTGATGTCGAGATGATGACGAGATGATGACGAGACGATGACGAGACGATGACGAGATGATGGAGAGTTGACCAGATGACCAGATGATCAGATAGCCAGATGACGAGATTTCGAGATGACGAGATGACAAGATGACGAGATGACGAGATGACGAGATGACGAGATGATGACGAGATGATGACGAGATGATGACGAGATGATGACGAGATGATGACGAGATGATGACGAGATGATGAGGAGATGATGACCAGATGATGTAGAGATGATGACGAGATGATGACGAGATGATGACGAGATGATGACGAAGTGATGACGAGATGATGATGAGATGATGACGAGATGATGACGGGATGATGACGAGATGATGACGAGATGATGACGAGATGATGACGAGATGATGACGAGATAATGACGAGGTGATGACGAGATGATGACAAGATAATCAGATGACGAGATGACCAGATGACCAGATGACCAGATGACCAGATGACCCGATGAACAGATGATCAGATGACCAGATGACCGGATGACGAGATGATGACGAGATGATGACGATATGATGACGAGATAATGACGAGATAATGACGAGATGATGACGAGATGATGACGAGATGATGACGAGATGATGACGAGATGATTACGAGATGATGACGGGATGATGACGAGATGATGACGAGATGATGACGAGATCATGACGAGATGATGACGGGATGATGACGAGATGATGACGAGACGATGAAGAGACGATGACGAGATGATGACGAGATGATGACGAGATGACCTGATGACCAGATGACCAGATGACCAGATGATCAGATAGCCAGATGACGAGATGATGAGATGAGCAGATGATGACGAGATGACGAGGTGATGACGAGATGATGACCACATGATGACCAGATGATGACCAGATGATGACCAGACGATGACGAGATGATGACGAGATGATGACGAGATGATGACGAGATGATGAAGAGTTGATGACGAGATGATGACGAGATGATGACGAAATGATGACGAGATGATGACGAGACGATGACGAGATGATGACGAGACGATGACGAGATGATGACGAGTAGACCAGATGACCAGATGACCAGATGACCAGATGATCAGATAGCCAGATGACGAGATTTCAAGATGACGAGATGACGAGATGACGAGATGATGACGAGATTATGACGAGATGATGACGAGATGATGACGAGATGATGACGAGATGATGACGAGATGATGACGAGATGATGACGAGATGATGACGAAATGATGACGAGATGATGACGAGATGATGACGAGATGATGACGAGATGATGACCAGATGATGACCAGATGATGACGAGATGATGACGAGATGATGACCAGATGATGACCAGATGATGACGAGATGATGACGAGATAATGACGAGATGATAACGAGATGATGACGAGATGATGACGAGATGATGACGAGATGATGACGAGATGATGACGAGATGATGACGAGATGATGACGAGATGATGACGAGATAATGACGAGGTGATGACGAGGTGATGACGAGATGAGGACGAGTAGATGACGAGATGATGACGAGATGATGACGAGATGATGACGAGATGATGACGAGATGATGACGAGATGATGACGAGATGATGACGAGATGATGACGAGATGATGACGAGATGATGACGAGATGATGACGAGACGATGACGAGACGATGACGAGATGATGACGAGATGATGACGAGATGATGACGAGATGATGACGAGATGATGACCAGATGATGACCAGATGATGACGAGATGATGACGAGATGATAACGAGATGATGACGAGATGATGACGAGATGATGACGAGATGATGACGAGGTGATGACGAGATGATTACGAGATGATGACGGGATGATGACGAGATGATGACGAGATGATGACGAGATCATGACCAGATGATGACGGGATGATGACGAGATGATGACGAGACGATGAAGAGACGATGACGAGATGATGACGAGATGATGACGAGATGACCTGATGACCAGATGACCAGATGACCAGATGATCAGATAGCCAGATGACGAGATGATGAGATGAGCAGATGATGACGAGATGACGAGGTGATGACGAGATGATGACCACATGATGACCAGATGATGACCAGATGATGACCAGACGATGACGAGATGATGACGAGATGATGACGAGATGATGACGAGATGATGAAGAGTTGATGACGAGATGATGACGAGATGATGACGAAATGATGACGAGATGATGACGAGACGATGACGAGATGATGACGAGACGATGACGAGATGATGACGAGTTGACCAGATGACCAGATGACCAGATGACCAGATGATCAGATAGCCAGATGACGAGATTTCAAGATGACGAGATGACGAGATGACGAGATGATGACGAGATTATGACGAGATGATGACGAGATGATGACGAGATGATGACGAGATGATGACGAGATGATGACGAGATGATGACGAGATGATGACGAGATGATGACTAGATGATGACGAGATGATGACGAGATGATGACGAGATGATGACCAGATGATGACCAGATGATGACGAGATGATGACGAGATGATGACCAGATGATGACCAGATGATGACGACATGATGACGAGATAATGACGAGATGATAACGAGATGATGACGAGATGATGACGAGATGATGACGAGATGATGACGAGATGATGACGAGATGATGACGAGATGATGACGAGATGATGACGAGATGATGACGAGATGATGACGAGATGATGACGAGATAATGACGAGGTGATGACGAGATGAGGACGAGTAGATGACGAGATGATGACGAGATGATGACGAGATGATGACGAGATGATGACGAGATGATGACGAGATGATGACGAGATGATGACGAGATGATGACGAGATGATGACAAGATGATGACGAGATGATGACGAGACGATGACGAGACGATGACGAGATGATGACGAGATGATGACGAGATGATGACGAGATGATGACGAGATGATGACCAGATGATGACCAGATGATGACGAGATGATGACGAGATGATAACGAGATGATGACGAGATGATGACGAGATGATGACGAGATGATGACGAGGTGATGACGAGATGATGATGAGATGATGACAAGATGATGACGGGATGATGACGAGATGATGACGAGATGATGACGAGATCATGACCAGATGATGACGGGATGATGACGAGATGATGACGAGACGATGAAGAGACGATGACGAGATGATGACGAGATGATGACGAGATGACCTGATGACCAGATGACCAGATGACCAGATGATCAGATAGCCAGATGACGAGATGATGAGATGACCAGATGATGACGAGATGACGAGATGATGACGAGATGATGACGAGATGATGACGAGATGATGACGAGATGATGACGGGATGATGACGAGATGATGACGAGATGATGACGAGATGATGATGAGATGATAACAAGATGATGACGAAATGATGACAAGATGATGACAAGATGATGACGAGATGATGACGAGATGATGACGAGATGATGACAAGATGATGACGAGATGATGACGAGATGATGACGAGGTGATGACGAGGTGATGACGAAATGATGACGAGATGATGAGATGATGATGAGATGATGACGAGATAATGACGAGATGATGGCGAGATGATGACGAGGTGATGACGAGGTGATGACGAGATGATGACCACATGATGACCAGATGATGACCAGATGATGACCAGATGATGACGAGATGATGACGAGATGATGACGAGATGATGACGAGATGATGACGAGATGATGACGAGTTGATGACGAGATGATGACGAGATGATGACGAGATGATGACGAGATGATGACGAGACGATGACGAGATGATGACGAGACGATGAGGAGATGATGACGAGTTGACCAGATGACCAGATGACCAGATGACCAGATGATCAGATAGCCAGATGACGAGATTTCAAGATGACGAGATGACGAGATGATGACGAGATGATGACGAGATGATGACGAGATGATGACGAGATGATGACGAGATGATGACGAGATGATGACGAGGTGATGACGAGGTGATGACGAAATAATGAGATGACAAGATGATGACGAGATGATGACGAGATGATGACGAGGTGATGACGATATGATGACGAGATGATGACGAGATGATGACGAGATGATGACGAGATGATGACGAGATGATGACGAGATGATGACGAGATGATGACGAGATGATGACGAGATGATGACGAGATGGTGACCAGATGATGACCAGATGATGACGAGATGATGACGAGATGATGACCAGATGATGATCAGATGATGACGAGATGATGACGAGATAATGACGAGATGATAACGAGTTGATAACGAGATGATGACGAGATGATGACGAGATGATGACGAGATGATGACGAGATGATGACGAGATGATGACGAGATGATGACGAGATGATGACGAGATGATGACGAGATGATGACGAGATAATGACGAGGTGATGACGAGATGAGGACGAGTAGATGACGAGATGATGACGAGATGATGACGATATGATGACGAGATAATGACGAGATGATGACGAGATGATGACGAGATGATGACGATATGATGACGAAATAATGACGAGATGATGACGAGATGATGACGAGATGATGACGAGATGATGACGAGATGATTACGAGATGATGACGAGATGACCAGATGACCAGATGACCAGATGATCAGATGATGAGATGACAAGGTGACGAGATGACGAGATGATGACGAGATGACGAGATGATGACGAGATGACGAGATGATGACGAGATGATGACGAGATGATGACGAGATGATGACGAGATGATGACCAGTTGATGACGAGATGATGTCGAGATGATGACGAGATGATGACGAGACGATGACGAGACGATGACGAGATGATGACGAGTTGACTGGATGACCAGATGACCAGATGACCAGATGATCAGATAGCCAGATGACGACATTTCGAGATGACGAGATGACGAGATGACGAGATGACGAGATGATGACGAGATGATGACGAGATGATGACGAGATGATGACGAGATGATGACGAGATGATGACGAGTTAATGACGAGATGATGACGAGATGATGACGAGATGATGACAAGATAATCAGATGACGAGATGACCAGATGACCAGATGACCAGATGACCAGATAACCCGATGAACAGATGATCAGATGATCAGATGACCGGATGACGAGATGATGACGAGATGATGACGATATGATGACGAGATAATGACGAGATGATGACGAGATGATGACGAGATGATTACGGGATGATGACGAAATAATGACGAGATGATGACGAGACGATGACGAGATGATGACGAGACGATGACGAGATGATGACGAGTTGACCAGATGACCAGATGACCAGATGACCAGATGATCAGATAGCCAGATGACGAGATTTCAAGATGACGAGATGACGAGATGACGAGATGATGACGAGATTATGACGAGATGATGACGAGATGATGACGAGATGATGACGAGATGATGACGAGATGATGACGAGATGATGACGAGATGATGACGAGGTGATGACGAGATGATGATGAGATGATGACGAGATGATGACGGGATGATGACGAGATGATGACGAGATGATGACGAGATCATGACCAGATGATGACGGGATGATGACGAGATGATGACGAGACGATGAAGAGACGATGACGAGATGATGACGAGATGATGACGAGATGACCTGATGACCAGATGACCAGATGACCAGATGATCAGATAGCCAGATGACGAGATGATGAGATGACCAGATGATGACGAGATGACGAGATGATGACGAGATGATGACGAGATGATGACGAGATGATGACGAGATGATGACGGGATGATGACGAGATGATGACGAGATGATGACGAGATGATGATGAGATGATAACAAGATGATGACGAAATGATGACAAGATGATGACAAGATGATGACGAGATGATGACGAGATGATGACGAGATGATGACAAGATGATGACGAGATGATGACGAGATGATGACGAGGTGATGACGAGGTGATGACGAAATGATGACGAGATGATGAGATGATGATGAGATGATGACGAGATAATGACGAGATGATGGCGAGATGATGACGAGGTGATGACGAGGTGATGACGAGATGATGACCACATGATGACCAGATGATGACCAGATGATGACCAGATGATGACGAGATGATGACGAGATGATGACGAGATGATGACGAGATGATGACGAGATGATGACGAGTTGATGACGAGATGATGACGAGATGATGACGAGATGATGACGAGATGATGACGAGACGATGACGAGATGATGACGAGACGATGAGGAGATGATGACGAGTTGACCAGATGACCAGATGACCAGATGACCAGATGATCAGATAGCCAGATGACGAGATTTCAAGATGACGAGATGACGAGATGATGACGAGATGATGACGAGATGATGACGAGATGATGACGAGATGATGACGAGATGATGACGAGATGATGACGAGGTGATGACGAGGTGATGACGAAATAATGAGATGACAAGATGATGACGAGATGATGACGAGATGATGACGAGGTGATGACGATATGATGACGAGATGATGACGAGATGATGACGAGATGATGACGAGATGATGACGAGATGATGACGAGATGATGACGAGATGATGACGAGATGATGACGAGATGATGACGAGATGGTGACCAGATGATGACCAGATGATGACGAGATGATGACGAGATGATGACCAGATGATGATCAGATGATGACGAGATGATGACGAGATAATGACGAGATGATAACGAGTTGATAACGAGATGATGACGAGATGATGACGAGATGATGACGAGATGATGACGAGATGATGACGAGATGATGACGAGATGATGACGAGATGATGACGAGATGATGACGAGATAATGACGAGGTGATGACGAGATGAGGACGAGTAGATGACGAGATGATGACGAGATGATGACGATATGATGACGAGATAATGACGAGATGATGACGAGATGATGACGAGATGATGACGATATGATGACGAAATAATGACGAGATGATGACGAGATGATGACGAGATGATGACGAGATGATGACGAGATGATTACGAGATGATGACGAGATGACCAGATGACCAGATGACCAGATGATCAGATGATGAGATGACAAGGTGACGAGATGACGAGATGATGACGAGATGACGAGATGATGACGAGATGACGAGATGATGACGAGATGATGACGAGATGATGACGAGATGATGACGAGATGATGACCAGTTGATGACGAGATGATGTCGAGATGATGACGAGATGATGACGAGACGATGACGAGACGATGACGAGATGATGACGAGTTGACTGGATGACCAGATGACCAGATGACCAGATGATCAGATAGCCAGATGACGACATTTCGAGATGACGAGATGACGAGATGACGAGATGACGAGATGACGAGATGATGACGAGATGATGACGAGATGATGACGAGATGATGACGAGATGATGACGAGATGATGACGAGATGATGACGAGTTAATGACGAGATGATGACGAGATGATGACGAGATGATGACAAGATAATCAGATGACGAGATGACCAGATGACCAGATGACCAGATAACCCGATGAACAGATGATCAGATGATCAGATGACCGGATGACGAGATGATGACGAGATGATGACGAGATGATGACGATATGATGACGAGATAATGACAAGATGATGACGAGATGATGACGAGATGATTACGGGATGATGACGAAATAATGACGAGATGATGACGAGACGATGACGAGATGATGACGAGACGATGACGAGATGATGACGAGTTGACCAGATGACCAGATGACCAGATGATCAGATAGCCAGATGACGAGATTTCAAGATGACGAGATGACGAGATGACGAGATGATGACGAGATTATGACGAGATGATGACGAGATGATGACGAGATGATGACGAGATGATGACGGGATGATGACGAGATGATGACGAGATGATGACGAGATCATGACCAGATGATGACGGGATGATGACGAGATGATGACGAGACGATGAAGAGACGATGACGAGATGATGACGAGATGATGACGAGATGACCTGATGACCAGATGACCAGATGACCAGATGACCAGATGATCAGATAGCCAGATGACGAGATGATGAGATGAGCAGATGATGACGAGATGACGAGGTGATGACGAGATGATGACCACATGATGACCAGATGATGACCAGATGATGACCAGACGATGACGAGATGATGACGAGATGATGACGAGATGATGACGAGATGATGAAGAGTTGATGACGAGATGATGACGAGATGATGACGAAATGATGACGAGATGATGACGAGACGATGACGAGATGATGACGAGTTGACCAGATGACCAGATGACCAGATGACCAGATGACCAGATGATCAGATAGCCAGATGACGAGATTTCAAGATGACGAGATGACGAGATGACGAGATGATGACGAGATTATGACGAGATGATGACGAGATGATGACGAGATGATGACGAGATGATGACGAGATGATGACGAGATGATGACGAGATGATGACGAGATGATGACGAGATGATGACGAGATGATGACGAGATGATGACGAGATGATGACCAGATGATGACCAGATGATGACGAGATGATGACGAGATGATGACCAGATGATGACCAGATGATGACGAGATGATGACGAGATAATGACGAGATGATAACGAGATGATGACGAGATGATGACGAGATGATGACGAGATGATGACGAGATGATGACGAGATGATGACGCGATGATGACGAGATGATGACGAGATAATGACGAGGTGATGACGA
This sequence comes from Dyspetes luteomarginatus, assembly GCA_963669185.1. NCBI lineage: Eukaryota > Metazoa > Arthropoda > Insecta > Hymenoptera > Ichneumonidae > Dyspetes > Dyspetes luteomarginatus. Next base: position 14,195,964 of record OY769904.1, read on the forward strand.
GATGAGGACGAGTAGATGACGAGATGATGACGAGATGATGACGAGATGATGACGAGATGATGACGAGATGATGACGAGATGATGACGAGATGATGACGAGATGATGACGAGATGATGACGAGATGATGACGAGATGATGACGAGACGATGACGAGACGATGACGAGACGATGACGAGATGATGACGAGATGATGACGAGATGATGACGAGATGATGACGAGATGATGACCAGATGATGACCAGATGATGACGAGATGATGACGAGATGATAACGAGATGATGACGAGATGATGACGAGATGATGACGAGATGATGACGAGGTGATGACGAGATGATGATGAGATGATGACGAGATGATGACGGGATGATGACGAGATGATGACGAGATGATGACGAGATCATGACCAGATGATGACGGGATGATGACGAGATGATGACGAGACGATGAAGAGACGATGACGAGATGATGACGAGATGATGACGAGATGACCTGATGACCAGATGACCAGATGACCAGATGATCAGATAGCCAGATGACGAGATGATGAGATGACCAGATGATGACGAGATGACGAGATGATGACGAGATGATGACGAGATGATGACGAGATGATGACGAGATGATGACGGGATGATGACGAGATGATGACGAGATGATGACGAGATGATGATGAGATGATAACAAGATGATGACGAAATGATGACAAGATGATGACAAGATGATGACGAGATGATGACGAGATGATGACGAGATGATGACAAGATGATGACGAGATGATGACGAGATGATGACGAGGTGATGACGAGGTGATGACGAAATGATGACGAGATGATGAGATGATGATGAGATGATGACGAGATAATGACGAGATGATGGCGAGATGATGACGAGGTGATGACGAGGTGATGACGAGATGATGACCACATGATGACCAGATGATGACTAGATGATGACCAGATGATGACGAGATGATGACGAGATGATGACGAAATGATGACGAGATGATGACGAGATGATGACGAGTTGATGACGAGATGATGACGAGATGATGACGAGATGATGACGAGATGATGACGAGACGATGACGAGATGATGACGAGACGATGAGGAGATGATGACGAGTTGACCAGATGACCAGATGACCAGATGACCAGATGATCAGATAGCCAGATGACGAGATTTCAAGATGACGAGATGACGAGATGATGACGAGATGATGACGAGATGATGACGAGATGATGACGAGATGAAGACGAGATGATGACGAGATGATGACGAGATGATGACGAGATGATGACGAGATGATGACGAGATGATGACGAGGTGATGACGAGGTGATGACGAAATAATGAGATGACAAGATGATGACGAGATGATGACGAGATGATGACGAGGTGATGACGATATGATGACGAGATGATGACGAGATGATGACGAGATGATGACGAGATGATGACGAGATGATGACGAGATGATGACGAGATGATGACGAGATGATGACGAGATGATGACGAGATGGTGACCAGATGATGACCAGATGATGACGAGATGATGACGAGATGATGACCAGATGATGATCAGATGATGACGAGATGATGACGAGATAATGACGAGATGATAACGAGTTGATAACGAGATGATGACGAGATGATGACGAGATGATGACGAGATGATGACGAGATGATGACGAGATGATGACGAGATGATGACGAGATGATGACGAGATGATGACGAGATGATGACGAGATAATGACGAGGTGATGACGAGATGAGGACGAGTAGATGACGAGATGATGACGAGATGATGACGATATGATGACGAGATAATGACGAGATGATGACGAGATGATGACGAGATGATGACGATATGATGACGAAATAATGACGAGATGATGACGAGATGATGACGAGATGATGACGAGATGATGACGAGATGATGACGAGATGATTACGAGATGATGACGAGATGACCAGATGACCAGATGACCAGATGATCAGATGATGAGATGACAAGGTGACGAGATGACGAGATGATGACGAGATGACGAGATGATGACGAGATGACGAGATGATGACGAGATGATGACGAGATGATGACGAGATGATGACGAGATGATGACGAGATGATGACGAGTTGATGACGAGATGATGTCGAGATGATGACGAGATGATGACGAGACGATGACGAGACGATGACGAGATGATGACGAGTTGACTGGATGACCAGATGACCAGATGACCAGATGATCAGATAGCCAGATGACGACATTTCGAGATGACGAGATGACGAGATGACGAGATGACGAGATGACCAGATGATGACGAGATGATGACGAGATGATGACGAGATGATGACGAGATGATGACGAGATGATGACGAGATGATGACGAGTTAATGACGAGATGATGACGAGATGATGACGAGATGATGACAAGATAATCAGATGACGAGATGACCAGATGACCAGATGACCAGATGACCAGATAACCCGATGAACAGATGATCAGATGATCAGATGACCGGATGACGAGATGATGACGAGATGATGACGATATGATGACGAGATAATGACGAGATGATGACGAGATGATGACGAGATGATTACGGGATGATGACGAGATGATGACGAGATGATGACGAGATGATGACGAGATGATGACGAGATGATGACGGGATGATGACGAGATGATGACGAGATGATGACGAGATGATGACAAGATAATCAGATGACGAGATGACCAGATGACCAGATGACCAGATGACCAGATAACCCGATGAACAGATGATCAGATGATCAGATGACCGGATGACGAGATGATGACGAGATGATGACGATATGATGACGAGATAATGACGAGATGATGACGAGATGATGACGAGATGATTACGGGATGATGACGAGATGATGACGAGACGATGACGAGACGATGACGAGATGATGACGAGTTGACTGGATGACCAGATGACCAGATGACCAGATGATCAGATAGCCAGATGACGACATTTCGAGATGACGAGATGACGAGATGACGAGATGACGAGATGACCAGATGATGACGAGATGATGACGAGATGATGACGAGATGATGACGAGATGATGACGAGATGATGACGAGATGATGACGAGTTAATGACGAGATGATGACGAGATGATGACGAGATGATGACAAGATAATCAGATGACGAGATGACCAGATGACCAGATGACCAGATGACCAGATAACCCGATGAACAGATGATCAGATGATCAGATGACCGGATGACGAGATGATGACGAGATGATGACGATATGATGACGAGATAATGACGAGATGATGACGAGATGATGACGAGATGATTACGGGATGATGACGAGATGATGACGAGATGATGACGAGATGATGACGAGATGATGACGAGATGATGACGGGATGATGACGAGATGATGACGAGATGATGACGAGATGATGACCAGATGATGACCAGATGATGACGAGATGATGACGGGATGATGACGAGATGATGACGAGGTGATGACGAGATGATGATGAGATGATGACGAGATGATGACGGGATGATGACGAGATGATGACGAGATGACGAGATGATGACGAGATGATGACGAGATGATGACGAGATGATGACGAGATGATGACGAGATGATGATGAGATGATAACAAGATGATGACGAAATGATGACAAGATGATGACAAGATGATGACGAGATGATGACGAGATGATGACGAGATGATGACAAGATGATGACGAGATGATGACGAGATGATGACGAGGTGATGACGAGGTGATGACGAAATGATGACGAGATGATGAGATGATGATGAGATGATGACGAGATAATGACGAGATGATGGCAAGATGATGACGAGGTGATGACGAGGTGATGACGAGATGATGACGAGATGATGAGATGATGATGAGATGATGACGAGATAATGACGAGATGATGGCAAGATGATGACGAGGTGATGACGAGGTGATGACGAGATGATGACCACATGATGACCAGATGATGACCAGATGATGACCAGATGATGACGAGATGATGACGAGATGATGACGAGATGATGACGAGATGATGACGAGATGATGACGAGATGATGACGAGTTGATGACGAGATGATGACGAGATGATGACGAGATGATGACGAGATGATGACGAGACGATGACGAGATGATGACGAGACGATGAGGAGATGATGACGAGTTGACCAGATGACCAGATGACCAGATGACCAGATGATCAGATAGCTAGATGACGAGATTTCAAGATGACGAGATGACGAGATGATGACGAGATGATGACGAGATGATGACGAGATGATGACGAGATGATGACGAGATGATGACGAGATGATGACGAGATGATGACGAGATGATGACGAGATGATGACGAGATGATGACGAGATGATGACGAGATGATGACGAGATGATGACGGGATGATGACGAGATGATGACGAGACGATGAAGAGACGATGACGAGATGATGACGAGATGACCAGATGACCGGGTGACGAGATGATGACGAGATGACCAGATGACCGGATGACGAGATGATGACGAGATGATGACGATATGATGACGCGATAATGACGAGATGATGACGAGATGATGACGTGATGATGACGAGATGATTACGAGATGATGACGAGATGACCAGATGACCAGATGACCAGATGATCAGATGATGAGATGACAAGGTGACGAGATGACGAGATGATGACGAGATGACGAGATGATGACGAGATGACGAGATGATGACGAGATGATGACGAGATGATGACGAGATGATGACGAGATGATGACGAGATGATGACGAGATGATGACGAGTTGATGACGAGATGATGTCGAGATGATGACGAGATGATGACGAGACGATGACGAGACGATGACGAGACGATGACGAGATGATGACGATTTGACCAGATGACCAGATGACCAGATGACCAGATGATCAGATAGCCAGATGACGAGATTTCGAGATGACGAGATGATGACGAGATGATGACGAGATGATGACGAGATGATGACGAGATGATGACGAGATGATGACGAGATGATGACGAGATGATGACGAGATGATGACGAGATGATGACGAGATGATGACGAGATGATGACGAGATGATGACGAGATGATGACGAGATGATGACGAGATGATGACGAGATGATGACGAGATGATGACGAGATGATGACGAGATGATGACGAGATGATGACGAGATGATGACGAGATGATGACGAGATGATGACGAGATGATGACGAGATGATGACGAGATGATGACGAGATGATGACGAGATGATGACGAGATGATGACGAGATGATGACCAGATGATGACCAGATGATGACCAGATGATGACGAGATGATGACGAGATGATGACGAGATGATGACGAGGTGATGACGAGATGATGATGAGATGATGACGAGATGATGACGGGATGATGACGAGATGATGACGAGATGATGACGAGATCATGACCAGATGATGACGGGATGATGACGAGATGATGACGAGACGATGAAGAGACGATGACGAGATGATGACGAGATGATGACGAGATGACCTGATGACCAGATGACCAGATGACCAGATGACCAGATGATCAGATAGCCAGATGACGAGATGATGAGATGACCAGATGATGACGAGATGACGAGATGATGACGAGATGATGACGAGATGATGACGAGATGATGACGGGATGATGACGAGATGATGACGAGATGATGACGAGATGATGATGAGATGATAACAAGATGATGACGAAATGATGACAAGATGATGACAAGATGATGACGAGATGATGACGAGATGATGACGAGATGATGACAAGATGATGACGAGATGATGACGAGATGATGACGAGGTGATGACGAGGTGATGACGAAATGATGACGAGATGATGAGATGATGATGAGATGTTGACGAGATAATGACGAGATGATGGCAAGATGATGACGAGGTGATGACGAGGTGATGACGAGATGATGACCACATGATGACCAGATGATGACCAGATGATGACGAGATGATGACGAGATGATGACCAGATGATGACGAGATGATGACGAGATGATGACGAGATGATGACGAGTTGATGACGAGATGATGACGAGATGATGACGAGATGATGACGAGATGATGACGAGACGATGACGAGATGATGACGAGACGATGAGGAGATGATGACGAGTTGACCAGATGACCAGATGACCAGATGACCAGATGATCAGATAGCTAGATGACGAGATTTCAAGATGACGAGATGACGAGATGATGACGAGATGATGACGAGATGATGACGAGATGATGACGAGATGATGACGAGATGATGACGAGATGATGACGAGATGATGACGAGATGATGACGAGATGATGACGCGATGATGCCGAGGTGATGACGAGGTGATGACGAAATGATGAGATGACGAGATGATGACGAGATGATGACGAGATGATGACGAGGTGATGACGAGATGATGACGAGATGATGACGAGATGATGACGAGATGATGACGAGATGATGACGAGATGATGACGAGATGATGACGAGATGATGACGAGATGATGACGAGATGATGACGAGATGATGACGAGATGGTGACCAGATGATGACCAGATGATGACGAGATGATGACGAGATGATGACCAGATGATGATCAGATGATGACGAGATAATGACGAGATGATAACGAGATGATAACGAGATGATCACGAGATGATGACGAGATGATGACGAGATGATGACGAGATGATGACGAGATGATGACGAGATGATGACGAGATGATGACGAGATGATGACGAGATGATGACGAGATGATGACGAGATGATGACGAGATGATGACGAGATGATGACGAGATGATGATGAGATGATAACAAGATGATGACGAAATGATGACAAGATGATGACAAGATGATGACGAGATGATGACGAGATGATGACGAGATGATGACAAGATGATGACGAGATGATGACGAGATGATGACGAGGTGATGACGAGGTGATGACGAAATGATGACGAGATGATGAGATGATGATGAGATGATGACGAGATAATGACGAGATGATGGCAAGATGATGACGAGGTGATGACGAGGTGATGACGAGATGATGACGAGATGATGAGATGATGATGAGATGATGACGAGATAATGACGAGATGATGGCAAGATGATGACGAGGTGATGACGAGGTGATGACGAGATGATGACCACATGATGACCAGATGATGACCAGATGATGACCAGATGATGACGAGATGATGACGAGATGATGACGAGATGATGACGAGATGATGACGAGACGATGACGAGATGATGACGAGACGATGAGGAGATGATGACGAGTTGACCAGATGACCAGATGACCAGATGACCAGATGATCAGATAGCTAGATGACGAGATTTCAAGATGACGAGATGACGAGATGATGACGAGATGATGACGAGATGATGACGAGATGATGACGAGATGATGACGAGATGATGACGAGATGATGACGAGATGATGACGAGATGATGACGAGATGATGACGAGATGATGACGAGATGATGACGAGATGATGACGAGATGATGACGGGATGATGACGAGATGATGACGAGACGATGAAGAGACGATGACGAGATGATGACGAGATGACCAGATGACCGGGTGACGAGATGATGACGAGATGACCAGATGACCGGATGACGAGATGATGACGAGATGATGACGATATGATGACGCGATAATGACGAGATGATGACGAGATGATGACGTGATGATGACGAGATGATTACGAGATGATGACGAGATGACCAGATGACCAGATGACCAGATGATCAGATGATGAGATGACAAGGTGACGAGATGACGAGATGATGACGAGATGACGAGATGATGACGAGATGACGAGATGATGACGAGATGATGACGAGATGATGACGAGATGATGACGAGATGATGACGAGATGATGACGAGATGATGACGAGTTGATGACGAGATGATGTCGAGATGATGACGAGATGATGACGAGACGATGACGAGACGATGACGAGACGATGACGAGATGATGACGATTTGACCAGATGACCAGATGACCAGATGACCAGATGATCAGATAGCCAGATGACGAGATTTCGAGATGACGAGATGATGACGAGATGATGACGAGATGATGACGAGATGATGACGAGATGATGACGAGATGATGACGAGATGATGACGAGATGATGACGAGATGATGACGAGATGATGACGAGATGATGACGAGATGATGACGAGATGATGACGAGATGATGACGAGATGATGACGAGATGATGACGAGATGATGACGAGATGATGACGAGATGATGACGAGATGATGACGAGATGATGACGAGATGATGACGAGATGATGACGAGATGATGACGAGATGATGACGAGATGATGACGAGATGATGACGAGATGATGACGAGATGATGACGAGATGATGACCAGATGATGACCAGATGATGACCAGATGATGACGAGATGATGACGAGATGATGACGAGATGATGACGAGGTGATGACGAGATGATGATGAGATGATGACGAGATGATGACGGGATGATGACGAGATGATGACGAGATGATGACGAGATCATGACCAGATGATGACGGGATGATGACGAGATGATGACGAGACGATGAAGAGACGATGACGAGATGATGACGAGATGATGACGAGATGACCTGATGACCAGATGACCAGATGACCAGATGACCAGATGATCAGATAGCCAGATGACGAGATGATGAGATGACCAGATGATGACGAGATGACGAGATGATGACGAGATGATGACGAGATGATGACGAGATGATGACGAGATGATGACGGGATGATGACGAGATGATGACGAGATGATGACGAGATGATGATGAGATGATAACAAGATGATGACGAAATGATGACAAGATGATGACAAGATGATGACGAGATGATGACGAGATGATGACGAGATGATGACAAGATGATGACGAGATGATGACGAGATGATGACGAGGTGATGACGAGGTGATGACGAAATGATGACGAGATGATGAGATGATGATGAGATGATGACGAGATAATGACGAGATGATGGCAAGATGATGACGAGGTGATGACGAGGTGATGACGAGATGATGACCACATGATGACCAGATGATGACCAGATGATGACGAGATGATGACGAGATGATGACCAGATGATGACGAGATGATGACGAGATGATGACGAGATGATGACGAGTTGATGACGAGATGATGACGAGATGATGACGAGATGATGACGAGATGATGACGAGACGATGACGAGATGATGACGAGACGATGAGGAGATGATGACGAGTTGACCAGATGACCAGATGACCAGATGACCAGATGATCAGATAGCTAGATGACGAGATTTCAAGATGACGAGATGACGAGATGATGACGAGATGATGACGAGATGATGACGAGATGATGACGAGATGATGACGAGATGATGACGAGATGATGACGAGATGATGACGAGATGATGACGAGATGATGACGCGATGATGCCGAGGTGATGACGAGGTGATGACGAAATGATGAGATGACGAGATGATGACGAGATGATGACGAGATGATGACGAGGTGATGACGAGATGATGACGAGATGATGACGAGATGATGACGAGATGATGACGAGATGATGACGAGATGATGACGAGATGATGACGAGATGATGACGAGATGATGACGAGATGATGACGAGATGATGACGAGATGGTGACCAGATGATGACCAGATGATGACGAGATGATGACGAGATGATGACCAGATGATGATCAGATGATGACGAGATAATGACGAGATGATAACGAGATGATAACGAGATGATCACGAGATGATGACGAGATGATGACGAGATGATGACGAGATGATGACGAGATGATGACGAGATGATGAGGAGATGATGACGAGATGATGACGAGATGATGACGAGATGATGACGAGATGATGACGAGATCATGACCAGATGATGACGGGATGATGACGAGATGATGACGAGACGATGAAGAGACGATGACGAGATGATGACGAGACGATGAAGAGACGATGACGAGATGATGTCGAGATGACCTGATGACCAGATGACCAGATGACCAGATGATCAGATAGCCAGATGACGAGATGATGAGATGACCAGATGATGACGAGATGACGAGATGATGACGAGATGATGACGAGATGATGACGAGATGATGACGAGATGATGACGAGATGACGAGATGATGACGAGATGATGACGAGATGATGACGAGATGATGACGAGATGATGACGAGATGATGACGAGATGATGACGAGATGATGACGAGATGATGACGAGATGATGACGAGACGATGAAGAGACGATGACGAGATGATGACGAGATGATGTAGAGATGACCTGATGACCAGATGACCAGATGACCAGATGATCAGATAGCCAGATGACGAGATGATGAGATGACCAGATGACGAGATGATGACGAGATGATGACGAGATGATGACGAGATGATGACGAGATGATGACGGGATGATGACGAGATGATGACGAGATGATGACATGATGATGATGAGATGATAACGAGATGATGATGAAATGATGACAAGATGATGACAAGATGATGACGAGATGATGATGAGATGATGACGAGATGATGACGGGATGATGACGAGATGATGACGAGATGATGACGAGATGATGACGAGTTAATGACGAGATGATGACGAGATGATGACGAGATGATGACAAGATAATCAGATGACGAGATGACCAGATGACCAGATGACCAGATGACCAGATGACCCGATGAACAGATGATCAGATGACCAGATGACCGGATGACGAGATGATGACGAGATGATGACGATATGATGACGAGATAATGACGAGATGATGACGACATGATGACCAGATGATGACGAGATGATGACGAGATGATTACGGGATGATGACGAGATGATGACGAGATGATGACGAGATGATGACGAGATGATGACGAGATGATGACGAGATGATGACGAGATGATGACGAGATGATGACGAGATGATGACGAGATGATGACCAGATGATGACCAGATGATGACGAGATGATGACGGGATGATGACGAGATGATGACGAGATGATGACGAGGTGATGACGAGATGATGATGAGATGATGACGAGATGATGACGGGATGATGACGAGATGATGACGAGATGATGACGAGATCATGACCAGATGATGACGGGATGATGAGGAGATGATGACGAGACGATGAAGAGACGATGACGAGATGATGACGAGATGATGTCGAGATGATCTGATGACCAGATGACCAGATGACCAGATGATCAGATAGCCAGATGACGAGATGATGAGATGACCAGATGATGACGAGATGACGAGATGATGACGAGATGATGACGAGATGATGACGAGATGATGACGAGATGATGACGAGATGACCAGATGACCAGATGACCAGATGACCAGATGATCAGATGATGAGATGACAAGGTGACGAGATGACGAGATGATGACGAGATGACGAGATGATGACGAGATGACGAGATGATGACGAGATGATGACGAGATGATGACGAGATGATGACGAGATGATGACGAGTTGATGACGAGATGATGTCGAGATGATGACGAGATGATGACGAGACGATGACGAGACGATGACGAGATGATGACGAGTTGACTAGATGACCAGATGACCAGATGACCAGACGATCAGATAGCCAGATGACGAGATTTCGAGATGACGAGATGACGAGATGACCAGATGATGACGAGATGATGACGAGATGATGACGAGATGATGACGAGATGATGACGAGATGATGACGAGTTAATGACGCGATGATGACGAGATGATGACGAGATGATGACAAGATAATCAGATGACGAGATGACCAGATGACCAGATGACCAGATGACCAGATAACCCGATGAACAGATGATCAGATGATCAGATGATCAGATGACCGGATGACGAGATGATGACGAGATGATGACGAGATGATGACGAGATGTAGACGAGATGATGACGAGATGATGACGGGATGATGACGAGATGATGACGAGATGATGACGAGATGATGACCAGATGATGACCAGATGATGACGAGATGATGACGGGATGATGACGAGATGATGACGAGATGATGACGAGGTTATGACGAGATGATGATGAGATGATGACGAGATGATGACGGGATGATGACGAGATGATGACGAGATGATGACGAGATCATGACCAGATGATGACGGGATGATGACGAGATGATGACGAGACGATGAAGAGACGATGACGAGATGATGACGAGATGATGTCGAGATGACCTGATGACCAGATGACCAGATGACCAGATGATCAGATAGCCAGATGACGAGATGATGAGATGACCAGATGATGACGAGATGACGAGATGATGACGAGATGATGACGAGATGATGACGAGATGATGACGAGATGATGACGAGATGATGACGAGATGACGAGATGATGACGAGATGATGATGAGATGATGACGAGATGATGACGAGATGATGACGAGATGATGACGAGATGATGACGAGATGATGACGAGATGATGACGAGATGATGACAAGTTGATGACGAGATGATGACGAGATGATGACGGGATGATGACGAGATGATGACGAGACGATGAAGAGACGATGACGAGATGATGACGAGATGACCAGATGACCGGATGACGAGATGATGACGAGATGATGACGAGATGACCAGATGACCGGATGACGAGATGATGACGAGATGATGACGATATGATGACGCGATAATGACGAGATGATGACGAGATGATGACGAGATGATGACGAGATGATTACGAGATGATGACGAGATGACCAGATGACCAGATGACCAGATGATCAGATGATGAGATGACAAGGTGACGAGATGACGAGATGATGACGAGATGACGAGATGATGACGAGATGACGAGATGATGACGAGATGATGACGAGATGATGACGAGATGATGACGAGATGATGACGAGATGATGACGAGTTGATGACGAGATGATGTCGAGATGATGACGAGATGATGACGAGACGATGACGAGACGATGACGAGATGATGACGATTTGACCAGATGACCAGATGACCAGATGACCAGATGATCAGATAGCCAGATGACGAGATTTCGAGATGACGAGATGACGAGATGACGAGATGACGAGATGATGACGAGATGATGACGAGATGATGACGAGATGATGACGAGATGACGAGATGACGAGATGACGAGATGATGACGAGATGATGACGAGATGATGACGAGATGATGACGAGATGATGACGAGATGATGACGAGATGATGACGAGATGATGACGAGATGATGACGAGATGATGACGAGATGATGACGAGATGATGACGAGATGATGACGAGATGATGACGAGATGATGACGAGATGATGACGAGATGACGAGATGACGAGATGACGAGATGATGACGAGATGATGACGAGATGATGACGAGATGATGACGAGATGATGACGAGATGATGACGAGATGATGACGAGATGATGACGAGATGATGACGAGATGATGACGAGATGATGACCAGATGATGACCAGATGATGACGAGATGATGACCAGATGATGACCAGATGATGACCAGATGATGACGAGATGATGACGAGATGATGACGAGATGATGACGAGATGATGACGAGTTGATGACGAGATGATGACGAGATGATGACGAGATGATGACGAGATGATGACGAGACGATGAGGAGATGATGACGAGTTGACCAGATGACCAGATGACCAGATGACCAGATGATCAGATAGCCAGATGACGAGATTTCAAGATGACGAGATGACGAGATGATGACGAGATGATGACGAGATGATGACGAGATGATGACGAGATGATGACGAGATGATGACGAGATGATGACAAGATGATGACGAGATGATGACGAGATGATGACGAGATGATGACGAGGTGATGACGAGGTGATGACGAAATGATGAGATGACGAGATGATGACGAGATGATGACGAGATGATGACGAGGTGATGACGAGATGACGACGAGATGATGACGAGATGATGACGAGATGATGACCAGATGATGATCAGATGATGACGAGATGATGACGAGATGATGACGAGATGTTAACGAGATGATAACGAGATGATGACGAGATGATGACGAGATGATGACGAGATGATGACGAGATGATGACGAGATGATGACGAGATGATGACGAGACGATGACGAGACGATGACGAGACGATGACGAGATGATGACGATTTGACCAGATGACCAGATGACCAGATGACCAGATGATCAGATAGCCAGATGACGAGATTTCGAGATGACGAGATGACGAGATGACGAGATGACGAGATGATGACGAGATGATGACGAGATGATGACGAGATGATGACGAGATGACGAGATGACGAGATGACGAGATGATGACGAGATGATGACGAGATGATGACGAGATGATGACGAGATGATGACGAGATGATGACGAGATGATGACGAGATGATGACGAGATGATGACGAGATGATGACGAGATGATGACGAGATGATGACGAGATGATGACGAGATGATGACGAGATGATGACGAGATGATGACGAGATGATGATGAGATGATGACGAGATGATGACGAGATGATGACGAGATGATGACGAGATGATGACGAGATGATGACGAGATGATGACCAGATGATGACCAGATGATGACCAGATGATGACGAGATGATGACCAGATGATGACCAGATGATGACCAGATGATGACGAGATGATGACCAGATGATGACGAGATGATGACGAGATGATGACGAGATGATGACGAGTTGATGACGAGATGATGACGAGATGATGACGAGATGATGACGAGACGATGAGGAGATGATCACGAGTTGACCAGATGACCAGATGACCAGATGACCAGATGATCAGATAGCAAGATGACGAGATTTCAAGATGACGAGATGACGAGATGATGACGAGATGATGACGAGATGATGACGAGATGATGACGAGATGATGACGAGATGATGACGAGATGATGACAAGATGATGACGAGATGATGACGAGATGATGACGAGATGATGACGAGGTGATGACGAGATGATGACGAGATGATGACGAGATGATGACGAGGTGATGACGAGATGATGACGAGATGATGACGAGATGATGACGAGATGATGACCAGATGATGATCAGATGATGACGAGATGATGACGAGATGATGACGAGATGATGACGAGATGATAACGAGATGATAACGAGATGATGACGAGATGATGACGAGATGATGACGAGATGATGACGAGATGATGACGAGATGATGACGAGATGATGACGAGATGATGACGAGATGATGACGAGATAATGACGAGGTGATGACGAGATGAGGACGAGTAGATGACGAGATGATGACGAGATGATGACGATATGATGACGAGATAATGACGAGATGATGACGAGATGATGACGAGATGATGACGATATGATGACGAAATAATGACGAGATGATGACGAGATGATGACGAGATGATGACGAGATAATGACGAGATGATTACGAGATGATGACGAGATGACCAGATGACCAGATGACCAGATGATCAGATGATGAGATGACAAGGTGACGAGATGACGAGATGATGACGAGATGATGACGAGATGATGACGAGATGATGACGAGATGATGACGAGATGATGACGAGATGATGACGAGATGATGACGAGATGATGACGAGATGATGACGAGATGATGACGAGATGATGACCAGATGATGACCAGATGATGACGAGATGATGACGAGATGATGACGAGATGATGACGAGATGATGACGAGGTGATGACGAGATGATGATGAGATGATGACGAGATGATGACGAGGTGATGACGAGATGATGATGAGATGATGACGAGATGATGACGGGATGATGACGAGATGATGACGAGATGATAACGAGATCATGACCAGATGATGACGGGATGATGACGAGATGATGACGAGACGATGAAGAGACGATGACGAGATGATGACGAGATGATGACGAGATGATGACAAGATGATGACGAGATGATGACGAGATGATGACGAGATGATGATGAGATGATAACAAGATGATGACGAAATGATGACAAGATGATGACAAGATGATGACGAGATGATGACGAGATGATGACGAGATGATGACAAGATGATGACGAGATGATGACGAGATGATGACGAGGTGATGACGAGGTGATGACGAAATGATGACGAGATGATGAGATGATGATGAGATGATGACGAGATAATGACGAGATGATGGCGAGATGATGACGAGGTGATGACGAGGTGATGACGAGATGATGACCACATGATGACCAGATGATGACCAGATGATGACCAGATGATGACCAGATGATGACGAGATGATGACGAGATGATGACGAGATGATGACGAGATGATGACGAGATGATGACGAGTTGATGACGAGATGATGACGAGATGATGACGAGATGATGACGAGATGATGACGAGACGATGAGGAGATGATGACGAGTTGACCAGATGACCAGATGACCAGATGACCAGATGATCAGATAGCCAGATGACGAGATTTCAAGATGACGAGATGACGAGATGATGACGAGATGATGACGAGATGATGACGAGATGATGACGAGATGATGACGAGATGATGACGAGATGATGACGAGATGATGACGAGATGATGACGAGATGATGACGAGGTGATGACGAGGTGATGACGAAATGATGAGATGACGAGATGATGACGAGATGATGACGAGGTGATGACGAGATGATGACGAGATGATGACGAGATGATGACGAGATGATGACGAGATGATGACGAGATGATGACGAGATGATGACGAGATGATGACGAGATGGTGACCAGATGATGACCAGATGATGACGAGATGATGACGAGATGATGACCAGATGATGATCAGATGATGACGAGATGATGACGAGATAATGACGAGATGATAACGAGATGATAACGAGATGATGACGAGATGATGACAAGATGATGACGAGATGATGACGAGATGATGACGAGATGATGACGAGATGATGACGAGATGATGACGAGATGATGACGAGATAATGACGAGGTGATGACGAGATGAGGACGAGTAGATGACGAGATGATGACGAGATGATGACGATATGATGACGAGATAATGACGAGATGATGACGAGATGATGACGAGATGATGACGATATGATGACGAAATAATGACGAGATGATGACGAGATGATTTCGAGATGATGACGAGATGATTACGAGATGATGACGAGATGACCAGATGACCAGATGACCAGATGATCAGATGATGAGATGACAAGGTGACGAGATGACGAGATGATGACGAGATGACGAGATGATGACGAGATGACGAGATGATGACGAGATGATGACGAGATGATGACGAGATGATGACGAGATGATGACGAGTTGATGACGAGATGATGTCGAGATGATGACGAGATGATGACGAGACGATGACGAGACGATGACGAGATGATGACGAGTTGACTAGATGACCAGATGACCAGATGACCAGATGATCAGATAGCCAGATGACGAGATTTCGAGATGACGAGAAGACGAGATGACGAGATGACGAGATGACCAGATGATGACGAGATGATGACGAGATGATGACGAGATGATGACGAGATGATGACGAGATGATGACGAGATGATGACGAGTTAATGACGAGATGATGACGCGATGATGACGAGATGATGACAAGATAATCAGATGACGAGATGACCAGATGACCAGATGACCAGATGACCAGATAACCCGATGAACAGATGATCAGATGATCAGATGATCAGATGATCAGATGACCGGATGACGAGATGATGACGAGATGATGACGATATGATGACGAGATAATGACGAGATGATGACGAGATGATGACGAGATGATGACGAGATGATTACGGGATGATGACGAGATGATGACGAGATGATGACGAGATGATGACGAGATGATGACGAGATGATGACGGGATGATGACGAGATGATGACGAGATGATGACGAGATGATGACCAGATGATGACCAGATGATGACGAGATGATGACGGGATGATGACGAGATGATGACGAGATGATGACGAGGTGATGACGAGATGATGATGAGATGATGACGAGATGATGACGGGATGATGACGAGATGATGACGAGATGATGACGAGATCATGACCAGATGATGACGGGATGATGACGAGATGATGACGAGACGATGAAGAGACGATGACGAGATGATGACGAGATGATGTCGAGATGACCTGATGACCAGATGACCAGAAGATCAGATAGCCAGATGACGAGATGATGAGATGACGAGATGAGGACGAGTAGATGACGAGATGATGACGAGATGATGACGATATGATGACGAGATAATGACGAGATGATGACGAGATGATGACGAGATGATGACGATATGATGACGAAATAATGACGAGATGATGACGAGATGATTTCGAGATGATGACGAGATGATTACGAGATGATGACGAGATGACCAGATGACCAGATGACCAGATGATCAGATGATGAGATGACAAGGTGACGAGATGACGAGATGATGACGAGATGACGAGATGATGACGAGATGACGAGATGATGACGAGATGATGACGAGATGATGACGAGATGATGACGAGATGATGACGAGTTGATGACGAGATGATGTCGAGATGATGACGAGATGATGACGAGACGATGACGAGACGATGACGAGATGATGACGAGTTGACTAGATGACCAGATGACCAGATGACCAGATGATCAGATAGCCAGATGACGAGATTTCGAGATGACGAGAAGACGAGATGACGAGATGACGAGATGACCAGATGATGACGAGATGATGACGAGATGATGACGAGATGATGACGAGATGATGACGAGATGATGACGAGTTAATGACGAGATGATGACGAGATGATGACGAGATGATGACAAGATAATCAGATGACGAGATGACCAGATGACCAGATGACCAGATGACCAGATAACCCGATGAACATATGATCAGATGATCAGATGATCAGATGACCGGATGACGAGATGATGACGAGATGATGACGATATGATGACGAGATAATGACGAGATGATGACGAGATGATGACGAGATGATGACGAGATGATTACGGGATGATGACGAGATGATGAAGAGATGATGACGAGATGATGACGAGATGATGACGAGATGATGACGGGATGATGACGAGATGATGACGAGATGATGACGAGATGATGACCAGATGATGACCAGATGATGACGAGATGATGACGGGATGATGACGAGATGATGACGAGATGATGACGAGGTTATGACGAGATGATGATGAGATGATGACGAGATGATGACGGGATGATGACGAGATGATGACGAGATGATGACGAGATCATGACCAGATGATGACGGGATGATGACGAGATGATGACGAGACGATGAAGAGACGATGACGAGATGATGACGAGATGATGTCGAGATGACCTGATGACCAGATGACCAGATGACCAGATGATCAGATAGCCAGATGACGAGATGATGAGATGACCAGATGATGACGAGATGACGAGATGATGACGAGATGATGACGAGATGATGACGAGATGATGACGAGATGATGACGAGATGACGAGATGATGACGAGATGATGATGAGATGATGACGAGATGATGACGAGATGATGACGAGATGATGACGAGATGATGACGAGATGATGACGAGATGATGACGAGATGATGACAAGATGATGACGAGATGATGACGAGATGATGACGGGATGATGACGAGATGATGACGAGACGATGAAGAGACGATGACGAGATGATGACGAGATGACCAGATGACCGGATGACGAGATGATGACGAGATGATGACGAGATGACCAGATGACCGGATGACGAGATGATGACGAGATGATGACGATATGATGACGCGATAATGACGAGATGATGACGAGATGATGACGAGATGATGACGATATGATGACGAAATAATGACGAGATGATGACGAGATGATGACGAGATGATGACGAGATGATGACGAGACGATGACGAGATGATGACGAGACGATGAGGAGATGATGACGAGTTGACCAGATGACCAGATGACCAGATGACCAGATGATCAGATAGCTAGATGACGAGATTTCAAGATGACGAGATGACGAGATGAT
Source organism: Dyspetes luteomarginatus (assembly GCA_963669185.1). Taxonomy (NCBI): domain Eukaryota; kingdom Metazoa; phylum Arthropoda; class Insecta; order Hymenoptera; family Ichneumonidae; genus Dyspetes; species Dyspetes luteomarginatus. Next base: position 14,216,229 of record OY769904.1, read on the forward strand.
GACGAGATGATGACGAGATGATGACGAGATGATGACGAGATGATGACGAGATGATGACGAGATGATGACGAGATGATGACGAGATGATGACGAGATGATGACGCGATGATGCCGAGGTGATGACGAGGTGATGACGAAATGATGAGATGACGAGATGATGACGAGATGATGACGAGATGATGACGAGGTGATGACGAGATGATGACGAGATGATGACGAGATGATGACGAGATGATGACGAGATGATGACGAGATGATGACGAGATGATGACGAGATGATGACGAGATGATGACGAGATGATGACGAGATGATGACGAGATGGTGACCAGATGATGACCAGATGATGACGAGATGATGACGAGATGATGACCAGATGATGATCAGATGATGACGAGATAATGACGAGATGATAACGAGATGATAACGAGATGATCACGAGATGATGACGAGATGATGACGAGATGATGACGAGATGATGACGAGATGATGACGAGATGATGACGAGATGATGACGAGATGATGACGAGATGATGACGAGATGATGACGAGATGATGACGAGATCATGACCAGATGATGACGGGATGATGACGAGATGATGACGAGACGATGAAGAGACGATGACGAGATGATGACGAGACGATGAAGAGACGATGACGAGATGATGTCGAGATGACCTGATGACCAGATGACCAGATGACCAGATGATCAGATAGCCAGATGACGAGATGATGAGATGACCAGATGATGACGAGATGACGAGATGATGACGAGATGATGACGAGATGATGACGAGATGATGACGAGATGATGACGAGATGACGAGATGATGACGAGATGATGACGAGATGATGACGAGATGATGACGAGATGATGACGAGATGATGACGAGATGATGACGAGATGATGACGAGATGATGACGAGATGATGACGAGACGATGAAGAGACGATGACGAGATGATGACGAGATGATGTAGAGATGACCTGATGACCAGATGACCAGATGACCAGATGATCAGATAGCCAGATGACGAGATGATGAGATGACCAGATGACGAGATGATGACGAGATGATGACGAGATGATGACGAGATGATGACGAGATGATGACGGGATGATGACGAGATGATGACGAGATGATGACATGATGATGATGAGATGATAACGAGATGATGATGAAATGATGACAAGATGATGACAAGATGATGACGAGATGATGATGAGATGATGACGAGATGATGACGGGATGATGACGAGATGATGACGAGATGATGACGAGATGATGACGAGTTAATGACGAGATGATGACGAGATGATGACGAGATGATGACAAGATAATCAGATGACGAGATGACCAGATGACCAGATGACCAGATGACCAGATGACCCGATGAACAGATGATCAGATGACCAGATGACCGGATGACGAGATGATGACGAGATGATGACGATATGATGACGAGATAATGACGAGATGATGACGACATGATGACCAGATGATGACGAGATGATGACGAGATGATTACGGGATGATGACGAGATGATGACGAGATGATGACGAGATGATGACGAGATGATGACGAGATGATGACGAGATGATGACGAGATGATGACGAGATGATGACGAGATGATGACGAGATGATGACCAGATGATGACCAGATGATGACGAGATGATGACGGGATGATGACGAGATGATGACGAGATGATGACGAGGTGATGACGAGATGATGATGAGATGATGACGAGATGATGACGGGATGATGACGAGATGATGACGAGATGATGACGAGATCATGACCAGATGATGACGGGATGATGAGGAGATGATGACGAGACGATGAAGAGACGATGACGAGATGATGACGAGATGATGTCGAGATGATCTGATGACCAGATGACCAGATGACCAGATGATCAGATAGCCAGATGACGAGATGATGAGATGACCAGATGATGACGAGATGACGAGATGATGACGAGATGATGACGAGATGATGACGAGATGATGACGAGATGATGACGAGATGACCAGATGACCAGATGACCAGATGACCAGATGATCAGATGATGAGATGACAAGGTGACGAGATGACGAGATGATGACGAGATGACGAGATGATGACGAGATGACGAGATGATGACGAGATGATGACGAGATGATGACGAGATGATGACGAGATGATGACGAGTTGATGACGAGATGATGTCGAGATGATGACGAGATGATGACGAGACGATGACGAGACGATGACGAGATGATGACGAGTTGACTAGATGACCAGATGACCAGATGACCAGACGATCAGATAGCCAGATGACGAGATTTCGAGATGACGAGATGACGAGATGACCAGATGATGACGAGATGATGACGAGATGATGACGAGATGATGACGAGATGATGACGAGATGATGACGAGTTAATGACGCGATGATGACGAGATGATGACGAGATGATGACAAGATAATCAGATGACGAGATGACCAGATGACCAGATGACCAGATGACCAGATAACCCGATGAACAGATGATCAGATGATCAGATGATCAGATGACCGGATGACGAGATGATGACGAGATGATGACGAGATGATGACGAGATGTAGACGAGATGATGACGAGATGATGACGGGATGATGACGAGATGATGACGAGATGATGACGAGATGATGACCAGATGATGACCAGATGATGACGAGATGATGACGGGATGATGACGAGATGATGACGAGATGATGACGAGGTTATGACGAGATGATGATGAGATGATGACGAGATGATGACGGGATGATGACGAGATGATGACGAGATGATGACGAGATCATGACCAGATGATGACGGGATGATGACGAGATGATGACGAGACGATGAAGAGACGATGACGAGATGATGACGAGATGATGTCGAGATGACCTGATGACCAGATGACCAGATGACCAGATGATCAGATAGCCAGATGACGAGATGATGAGATGACCAGATGATGACGAGATGACGAGATGATGACGAGATGATGACGAGATGATGACGAGATGATGACGAGATGATGACGAGATGATGACGAGATGACGAGATGATGACGAGATGATGATGAGATGATGACGAGATGATGACGAGATGATGACGAGATGATGACGAGATGATGACGAGATGATGACGAGATGATGACGAGATGATGACAAGTTGATGACGAGATGATGACGAGATGATGACGGGATGATGACGAGATGATGACGAGACGATGAAGAGACGATGACGAGATGATGACGAGATGACCAGATGACCGGATGACGAGATGATGACGAGATGATGACGAGATGACCAGATGACCGGATGACGAGATGATGACGAGATGATGACGATATGATGACGCGATAATGACGAGATGATGACGAGATGATGACGAGATGATGACGAGATGATGACGAGATGATTACGAGATGATGACGAGATGACCAGATGACCAGATGACCAGATGATCAGATGATGAGATGACAAGGTGACGAGATGACGAGATGATGACGAGATGACGAGATGATGACGAGATGACGAGATGATGACGAGATGATGACGAGATGATGACGAGATGATGACGAGATGATGACGAGATGATGACGAGTTGATGACGAGATGATGTCGAGATGATGACGAGATGATGACGAGACGATGACGAGACGATGACGAGATGATGACGATTTGACCAGATGACCAGATGACCAGATGACCAGATGATCAGATAGCCAGATGACGAGATTTCGAGATGACGAGATGACGAGATGACGAGATGACGAGATGATGACGAGATGATGACGAGATGATGACGAGATGATGACGAGATGACGAGATGACGAGATGACGAGATGATGACGAGATGATGACGAGATGATGACGAGATGATGACGAGATGATGACGAGATGATGACGAGATGATGACGAGATGATGACGAGATGATGACGAGATGATGACGAGATGATGACGAGATGATGACGAGATGATGACGAGATGATGACGAGATGATGACGAGATGATGACGAGATGACGAGATGACGAGATGACGAGATGATGACGAGATGATGACGAGATGATGACGAGATGATGACGAGATGATGACGAGATGATGACGAGATGATGACGAGATGATGACGAGATGATGACGAGATGATGACGAGATGATGACCAGATGATGACCAGATGATGACGAGATGATGACCAGATGATGACCAGATGATGACCAGATGATGACGAGATGATGACGAGATGATGACGAGATGATGACGAGATGATGACGAGTTGATGACGAGATGATGACGAGATGATGACGAGATGATGACGAGATGATGACGAGACGATGAGGAGATGATGACGAGTTGACCAGATGACCAGATGACCAGATGACCAGATGATCAGATAGCCAGATGACGAGATTTCAAGATGACGAGATGACGAGATGATGACGAGATGATGACGAGATGATGACGAGATGATGACGAGATGATGACGAGATGATGACGAGATGATGACAAGATGATGACGAGATGATGACGAGATGATGACGAGATGATGACGAGGTGATGACGAGGTGATGACGAAATGATGAGATGACGAGATGATGACGAGATGATGACGAGATGATGACGAGGTGATGACGAGATGACGACGAGATGATGACGAGATGATGACGAGATGATGACCAGATGATGATCAGATGATGACGAGATGATGACGAGATGATGACGAGATGTTAACGAGATGATAACGAGATGATGACGAGATGATGACGAGATGATGACGAGATGATGACGAGATGATGACGAGATGATGACGAGATGATGACGAGACGATGACGAGACGATGACGAGACGATGACGAGATGATGACGATTTGACCAGATGACCAGATGACCAGATGACCAGATGATCAGATAGCCAGATGACGAGATTTCGAGATGACGAGATGACGAGATGACGAGATGACGAGATGATGACGAGATGATGACGAGATGATGACGAGATGATGACGAGATGACGAGATGACGAGATGACGAGATGATGACGAGATGATGACGAGATGATGACGAGATGATGACGAGATGATGACGAGATGATGACGAGATGATGACGAGATGATGACGAGATGATGACGAGATGATGACGAGATGATGACGAGATGATGACGAGATGATGACGAGATGATGACGAGATGATGACGAGATGATGACGAGATGATGATGAGATGATGACGAGATGATGACGAGATGATGACGAGATGATGACGAGATGATGACGAGATGATGACGAGATGATGACCAGATGATGACCAGATGATGACCAGATGATGACGAGATGATGACCAGATGATGACCAGATGATGACCAGATGATGACGAGATGATGACCAGATGATGACGAGATGATGACGAGATGATGACGAGATGATGACGAGTTGATGACGAGATGATGACGAGATGATGACGAGATGATGACGAGACGATGAGGAGATGATCACGAGTTGACCAGATGACCAGATGACCAGATGACCAGATGATCAGATAGCAAGATGACGAGATTTCAAGATGACGAGATGACGAGATGATGACGAGATGATGACGAGATGATGACGAGATGATGACGAGATGATGACGAGATGATGACGAGATGATGACAAGATGATGACGAGATGATGACGAGATGATGACGAGATGATGACGAGGTGATGACGAGATGATGACGAGATGATGACGAGATGATGACGAGGTGATGACGAGATGATGACGAGATGATGACGAGATGATGACGAGATGATGACCAGATGATGATCAGATGATGACGAGATGATGACGAGATGATGACGAGATGATGACGAGATGATAACGAGATGATAACGAGATGATGACGAGATGATGACGAGATGATGACGAGATGATGACGAGATGATGACGAGATGATGACGAGATGATGACGAGATGATGACGAGATGATGACGAGATAATGACGAGGTGATGACGAGATGAGGACGAGTAGATGACGAGATGATGACGAGATGATGACGATATGATGACGAGATAATGACGAGATGATGACGAGATGATGACGAGATGATGACGATATGATGACGAAATAATGACGAGATGATGACGAGATGATGACGAGATGATGACGAGATAATGACGAGATGATTACGAGATGATGACGAGATGACCAGATGACCAGATGACCAGATGATCAGATGATGAGATGACAAGGTGACGAGATGACGAGATGATGACGAGATGATGACGAGATGATGACGAGATGATGACGAGATGATGACGAGATGATGACGAGATGATGACGAGATGATGACGAGATGATGACGAGATGATGACGAGATGATGACGAGATGATGACGAGATGATGACCAGATGATGACCAGATGATGACGAGATGATGACGAGATGATGACGAGATGATGACGAGATGATGACGAGGTGATGACGAGATGATGATGAGATGATGACGAGATGATGACGAGGTGATGACGAGATGATGATGAGATGATGACGAGATGATGACGGGATGATGACGAGATGATGACGAGATGATAACGAGATCATGACCAGATGATGACGGGATGATGACGAGATGATGACGAGACGATGAAGAGACGATGACGAGATGATGACGAGATGATGACGAGATGATGACAAGATGATGACGAGATGATGACGAGATGATGACGAGATGATGATGAGATGATAACAAGATGATGACGAAATGATGACAAGATGATGACAAGATGATGACGAGATGATGACGAGATGATGACGAGATGATGACAAGATGATGACGAGATGATGACGAGATGATGACGAGGTGATGACGAGGTGATGACGAAATGATGACGAGATGATGAGATGATGATGAGATGATGACGAGATAATGACGAGATGATGGCGAGATGATGACGAGGTGATGACGAGGTGATGACGAGATGATGACCACATGATGACCAGATGATGACCAGATGATGACCAGATGATGACCAGATGATGACGAGATGATGACGAGATGATGACGAGATGATGACGAGATGATGACGAGATGATGACGAGTTGATGACGAGATGATGACGAGATGATGACGAGATGATGACGAGATGATGACGAGACGATGAGGAGATGATGACGAGTTGACCAGATGACCAGATGACCAGATGACCAGATGATCAGATAGCCAGATGACGAGATTTCAAGATGACGAGATGACGAGATGATGACGAGATGATGACGAGATGATGACGAGATGATGACGAGATGATGACGAGATGATGACGAGATGATGACGAGATGATGACGAGATGATGACGAGATGATGACGAGGTGATGACGAGGTGATGACGAAATGATGAGATGACGAGATGATGACGAGATGATGACGAGGTGATGACGAGATGATGACGAGATGATGACGAGATGATGACGAGATGATGACGAGATGATGACGAGATGATGACGAGATGATGACGAGATGATGACGAGATGGTGACCAGATGATGACCAGATGATGACGAGATGATGACGAGATGATGACCAGATGATGATCAGATGATGACGAGATGATGACGAGATAATGACGAGATGATAACGAGATGATAACGAGATGATGACGAGATGATGACAAGATGATGACGAGATGATGACGAGATGATGACGAGATGATGACGAGATGATGACGAGATGATGACGAGATGATGACGAGATAATGACGAGGTGATGACGAGATGAGGACGAGTAGATGACGAGATGATGACGAGATGATGACGATATGATGACGAGATAATGACGAGATGATGACGAGATGATGACGAGATGATGACGATATGATGACGAAATAATGACGAGATGATGACGAGATGATTTCGAGATGATGACGAGATGATTACGAGATGATGACGAGATGACCAGATGACCAGATGACCAGATGATCAGATGATGAGATGACAAGGTGACGAGATGACGAGATGATGACGAGATGACGAGATGATGACGAGATGACGAGATGATGACGAGATGATGACGAGATGATGACGAGATGATGACGAGATGATGACGAGTTGATGACGAGATGATGTCGAGATGATGACGAGATGATGACGAGACGATGACGAGACGATGACGAGATGATGACGAGTTGACTAGATGACCAGATGACCAGATGACCAGATGATCAGATAGCCAGATGACGAGATTTCGAGATGACGAGAAGACGAGATGACGAGATGACGAGATGACCAGATGATGACGAGATGATGACGAGATGATGACGAGATGATGACGAGATGATGACGAGATGATGACGAGATGATGACGAGTTAATGACGAGATGATGACGCGATGATGACGAGATGATGACAAGATAATCAGATGACGAGATGACCAGATGACCAGATGACCAGATGACCAGATAACCCGATGAACAGATGATCAGATGATCAGATGATCAGATGATCAGATGACCGGATGACGAGATGATGACGAGATGATGACGATATGATGACGAGATAATGACGAGATGATGACGAGATGATGACGAGATGATGACGAGATGATTACGGGATGATGACGAGATGATGACGAGATGATGACGAGATGATGACGAGATGATGACGAGATGATGACGGGATGATGACGAGATGATGACGAGATGATGACGAGATGATGACCAGATGATGACCAGATGATGACGAGATGATGACGGGATGATGACGAGATGATGACGAGATGATGACGAGGTGATGACGAGATGATGATGAGATGATGACGAGATGATGACGGGATGATGACGAGATGATGACGAGATGATGACGAGATCATGACCAGATGATGACGGGATGATGACGAGATGATGACGAGACGATGAAGAGACGATGACGAGATGATGACGAGATGATGTCGAGATGACCTGATGACCAGATGACCAGAAGATCAGATAGCCAGATGACGAGATGATGAGATGACGAGATGAGGACGAGTAGATGACGAGATGATGACGAGATGATGACGATATGATGACGAGATAATGACGAGATGATGACGAGATGATGACGAGATGATGACGATATGATGACGAAATAATGACGAGATGATGACGAGATGATTTCGAGATGATGACGAGATGATTACGAGATGATGACGAGATGACCAGATGACCAGATGACCAGATGATCAGATGATGAGATGACAAGGTGACGAGATGACGAGATGATGACGAGATGACGAGATGATGACGAGATGACGAGATGATGACGAGATGATGACGAGATGATGACGAGATGATGACGAGATGATGACGAGTTGATGACGAGATGATGTCGAGATGATGACGAGATGATGACGAGACGATGACGAGACGATGACGAGATGATGACGAGTTGACTAGATGACCAGATGACCAGATGACCAGATGATCAGATAGCCAGATGACGAGATTTCGAGATGACGAGAAGACGAGATGACGAGATGACGAGATGACCAGATGATGACGAGATGATGACGAGATGATGACGAGATGATGACGAGATGATGACGAGATGATGACGAGTTAATGACGAGATGATGACGAGATGATGACGAGATGATGACAAGATAATCAGATGACGAGATGACCAGATGACCAGATGACCAGATGACCAGATAACCCGATGAACATATGATCAGATGATCAGATGATCAGATGACCGGATGACGAGATGATGACGAGATGATGACGATATGATGACGAGATAATGACGAGATGATGACGAGATGATGACGAGATGATGACGAGATGATTACGGGATGATGACGAGATGATGAAGAGATGATGACGAGATGATGACGAGATGATGACGAGATGATGACGGGATGATGACGAGATGATGACGAGATGATGACGAGATGATGACCAGATGATGACCAGATGATGACGAGATGATGACGGGATGATGACGAGATGATGACGAGATGATGACGAGGTTATGACGAGATGATGATGAGATGATGACGAGATGATGACGGGATGATGACGAGATGATGACGAGATGATGACGAGATCATGACCAGATGATGACGGGATGATGACGAGATGATGACGAGACGATGAAGAGACGATGACGAGATGATGACGAGATGATGTCGAGATGACCTGATGACCAGATGACCAGATGACCAGATGATCAGATAGCCAGATGACGAGATGATGAGATGACCAGATGATGACGAGATGACGAGATGATGACGAGATGATGACGAGATGATGACGAGATGATGACGAGATGATGACGAGATGACGAGATGATGACGAGATGATGATGAGATGATGACGAGATGATGACGAGATGATGACGAGATGATGACGAGATGATGACGAGATGATGACGAGATGATGACGAGATGATGACAAGATGATGACGAGATGATGACGAGATGATGACGGGATGATGACGAGATGATGACGAGACGATGAAGAGACGATGACGAGATGATGACGAGATGACCAGATGACCGGATGACGAGATGATGACGAGATGATGACGAGATGACCAGATGACCGGATGACGAGATGATGACGAGATGATGACGATATGATGACGCGATAATGACGAGATGATGACGAGATGATGACGAGATGATGACGATATGATGACGAAATAATGACGAGATGATGACGAGATGATGACGAGATGATGACGAGATAATGACGAGATGATTACGAGATGATGACGAGATGACCAGATGACCAGATGACCAGATGATCAGATGATGAGATGACAAGGTGACGAGATGACGAGATGATGACGAGATGATGACGAGATGATGACGAGATGATGACGAGATGATGACGAGATGATGACGAGATGATGACGAGATGATGACGAGATGATGACGAGATGATGACGAGATGATGACGAGATGATGACCAGATGATGACCAGATGATGACGAGATGATGACGAGATGATGACCAGATGATGACCAGATGATGACCAGATGATGACGAGATGATGACCAGATGATGACCAGATGATGACCAGATGATGACGAGATGATGACCAGATGATGACGAGATGATGACGAGATGATGACGAGATGATGACGAGTTGATGACGAGATGATGACGAGATGATGACGAGATGATGACGAGACGATGAGGAGATGATCACGAGTTGACCAGATGACCAGATGACCAGATGACCAGATGATCAGATAGCAAGATGACGAGATTTCAAGATGACGAGATGACGAGATGATGACGAGATGATGACGAGATGATGACGAGATGATGACGAGATGATGACGAGATGATGACGAGATGATGACAAGATGATGACGAGATGATGACGAGATGATGACGAGATGATGACGAGGTGATGACGAGATGATGACGAGATGATGACGAGATGATGACGAGGTGATGACGAGATGATGACGAGATGATGACGAGATGATGACGAGATGATGACCAGATGATGATCAGATGATGACGAGATGATGACGAGATGATGACGAGATGATGACGAGATGATAACGAGATGATAACGAGATGATGACGAGATGATGACGAGATGATGACGAGATGATGACGAGATGATGACGAGATGATGACGAGATGATGACGAGATGATGACGAGATGATGACGAGATAATGACGAGGTGATGACGAGATGAGGACGAGTAGATGACGAGATGATGACGAGATGATGACGATATGATGACGAGATAATGACGAGATGATGACGAGATGATGACGAGATGATGACGATATGATGACGAAATAATGACGAGATGATGACGAGATGATGACGAGATGATGACGAGATAATGACGAGATGATTACGAGATGATGGCGAGATGACCAGATGACCAGATGACCAGATGATCAGATGATGAGATGACAAGGTGACGAGATGACGAGATGATGACGAGATGATGACGAGATGATGACGAGATGATGACGAGATGATGACGAGATGATGACGAGATGATGACGAGATGATGACGAGATGATGACGAGATGATGACGAGATGATGACGAGATGATGACCAGATGATGACCAGATGATGACGAGATGATGACGAGATGATGACGAGATGATGACGAGATGATGACGAGGTGATGACGAGATGATGATGAGATGATGACGAGATGATGACGAGGTGATGACGAGATGATGATGAGATGATGACGAGATGATGACGGGATGATGACGAGATGATGACGAGATGATAACGAGATCATGACCAGATGATGACGGGATGATGACGAGATGATGACGAGACGATGAAGAGACGATGACGAGATGATGACGAGATGATGACGAGATGATGACAAGATGATGACGAGATGATGACGAGATGATGACGAGATGATGATGAGATGATAACAAGATGATGACGAAATGATGACAAGATGATGACAAGATGATGACGAGATGATGACGAGATGATGACGAGATGATGACAAGATGATGACGAGATGATGACGAGATGATGACGAGGTGATGACGAGGTGATGACGAAATGATGACGAGATGATGAGATGATGATGAGATGATGACGAGATAATGACGAGATGATGGCGAGATGATGACGAGGTGATGACGAGGTGATGACGAGATGATGACCACATGATGACCAGATGATGACCAGATGATGACCAGATGATGACCAGATGATGACGAGATGATGACGAGATGATGACGAGATGATGACGAGATGATGACGAGATGATGACGAGTTGATGACGAGATGATGACGAGATGATGACGAGATGATGACGAGATGATGACGAGACGATGAGGAGATGATGACGAGTTGACCAGATGACCAGATGACCAGATGACCAGATGATCAGATAGCCAGATGACGAGATTTCAAGATGACGAGATGACGAGATGATGACGAGATGATGACGAGATGATGACGAGATGATGACGAGATGATGACGAGATGATGACGAGATGATGACGAGATGATGACGAGATGATGACGAGATGATGACGAGGTGATGACGAGGTGATGACGAAATGATGAGATGACGAGATGATGACGAGATGATGACGAGGTGATGACGAGATGATGACGAGATGATGACGAGATGATGACGAGATGATGACGAGATGATGACGAGATGATGACGAGATGATGACGAGATGATGACGAGATGGTGACCAGATGATGACCAGATGATGACGAGATGATGACGAGATGATGACCAGATGATGATCAGATGATGACGAGATGATGACGAGATAATGACGAGATGATAACGAGATGATAACGAGATGATGACGAGATGATGACAAGATGATGACGAGATGATGACGAGATGATGACGAGATGATGACGAGATGATGACGAGATGATGACGAGATGATGACGAGATAATGACGAGGTGATGACGAGATGAGGACGAGTAGATGACGAGATGATGACGAGATGATGACGATATGATGACGAGATAATGACGAGATGATGACGAGATGATGACGAGATGATGACGATATGATGACGAAATAATGACGAGATGATGACGAGATGATTTCGAGATGATGACGAGATGATTACGAGATGATGACGAGATGACCAGATGACCAGATGACCAGATGATCAGATGATGAGATGACAAGGTGACGAGATGACGAGATGATGACGAGATGACGAGATGATGACGAGATGACGAGATGATGACGAGATGATGACGAGATGATGACGAGATGATGACGAGATGATGACGAGTTGATGACGAGATGATGTCGAGATGATGACGAGATGATGACGAGACGATGACGAGACGATGACGAGATGATGACGAGTTGACTAGATGACCAGATGACCAGATGACCAGATGATCAGATAGCCAGATGACGAGATTTCGAGATGACGAGAAGACGAGATGACGAGATGACGAGATGACCAGATGATGACGAGATGATGACGAGATGATGACGAGATGATGACGAGATGATGACGAGATGATGACGAGATGATGACGAGTTAATGACGAGATGATGACGCGATGATGACGAGATGATGACAAGATAATCAGATGACGAGATGACCAGATGACCAGATGACCAGATGACCAGATAACCCGATGAACAGATGATCAGATGATCAGATGATCAGATGATCAGATGACCGGATGACGAGATGATGACGAGATGATGACGATATGATGACGAGATAATGACGAGATGATGACGAGATGATGACGAGATGATGACGAGATGATTACGGGATGATGACGAGATGATGACGAGATGATGACGAGATGATGACGAGATGATGACGAGATGATGACGGGATGATGACGAGATGATGACGAGATGATGACGAGATGATGACCAGATGATGACCAGATGATGACGAGATGATGACGGGATGATGACGAGATGATGACGAGATGATGACGAGGTGATGACGAGATGATGATGAGATGATGACGAGATGATGACGGGATGATGACGAGATGATGACGAGATGATGACGAGATCATGACCAGATGATGACGGGATGATGACGAGATGATGACGAGACGATGAAGAGACGATGACGAGATGATGACGAGATGATGTCGAGATGACCTGATGACCAGATGACCAGAAGATCAGATAGCCAGATGACGAGATGATGAGATGACGAGATGAGGACGAGTAGATGACGAGATGATGACGAGATGATGACGATATGATGACGAGATAATGACGAGATGATGACGAGATGATGACGAGATGATGACGATATGATGACGAAATAATGACGAGATGATGACGAGATGATTTCGAGATGATGACGAGATGATTACGAGATGATGACGAGATGACCAGATGACCAGATGACCAGATGATCAGATGATGAGATGACAAGGTGACGAGATGACGAGATGATGACGAGATGACGAGATGATGACGAGATGACGAGATGATGACGAGATGATGACGAGATGATGACGAGATGATGACGAGATGATGACGAGTTGATGACGAGATGATGTCGAGATGATGACGAGATGATGACGAGACGATGACGAGACGATGACGAGATGATGACGAGTTGACTAGATGACCAGATGACCAGATGACCAGATGATCAGATAGCCAGATGACGAGATTTCGAGATGACGAGAAGACGAGATGACGAGATGACGAGATGACCAGATGATGACGAGATGATGACGAGATGATGACGAGATGATGACGAGATGATGACGAGATGATGACGAGTTAATGACGAGATGATGACGAGATGATGACGAGATGATGACAAGATAATCAGATGACGAGATGACCAGATGACCAGATGACCAGATGACCAGATAACCCGATGAACATATGATCAGATGATCAGATGATCAGATGACCGGATGACGAGATGATGACGAGATGATGACGATATGATGACGAGATAATGACGAGATGATGACGAGATGATGACGAGATGATGACGAGATGATTACGGGATGATGACGAGATGATGAAGAGATGATGACGAGATGATGACGAGATGATGACGAGATGATGACGGGATGATGACGAGATGATGACGAGATGATGACGAGATGATGACCAGATGATGACCAGATGATGACGAGATGATGACGGGATGATGACGAGATGATGACGAGATGATGACGAGGTTATGACGAGATGATGATGAGATGATGACGAGATGATGACGGGATGATGACGAGATGATGACGAGATGATGACGAGATCATGACCAGATGATGACGGGATGATGACGAGATGATGACGAGACGATGAAGAGACGATGACGAGATGATGACGAGATGATGTCGAGATGACCTGATGACCAGATGACCAGATGACCAGATGATCAGATAGCCAGATGACGAGATGATGAGATGACCAGATGATGACGAGATGACGAGATGATGACGAGATGATGACGAGATGATGACGAGATGATGACGAGATGATGACGAGATGACGAGATGATGACGAGATGATGATGAGATGATGACGAGATGATGACGAGATGATGACGAGATGATGACGAGATGATGACGAGATGATGACGAGATGATGACGAGATGATGACAAGATGATGACGAGATGATGACGAGATGATGACGGGATGATGACGAGATGATGACGAGACGATGAAGAGACGATGACGAGATGATGACGAGATGACCAGATGACCGGATGACGAGATGATGACGAGATGATGACGAGATGACCAGATGACCGGATGACGAGATGATGACGAGATGATGACGATATGATGACGCGATAATGACGAGATGATGACGAGATGATGACGAGATGATGACGAGATGATTACGAGATGATGACGAGATGACCAGATGACCAGATGACCAGATGATCAGATGATGAGATGACAAGGTGACGAGATGACGAGATGATGACGAGATGACGAGATGATGACGAGATGACGAGATGATGACGAGATGATGACGAGATGATGACGAGATGATGACGAGATGATGACGAGATGATGACGAGTTGATGACGAGATGATGTCGAGATGATGACGAGATGATGACGAGACGATGACGAGACGATGACGAGACGATGACGAGATGATGACGATTTGACCAGATGACCAGATGACCAGATGACCAGATGATCAGATAGCCAGATGACGAGATTTCGAGATGACGAGATGACGAGATGACGAGATGACGAGATGATGACGAGATGATGACGAGATGATGACGAGATGATGACGAGATGATGACGAGATGACGAGATGACGAGATGACGAGATGACGAGATGACGAGATGATGACGAGATGATGACGAGATGATGACGAGATGATGACGAGATGATGACGAGATGATGACGAGATGATGACGAGATGATGACGAGATGATGACGAGATGATGACGAGATGATGACGAGATGATGACGAGATGACGAGATGACGAGATGACGAGATGATGACGAGATGATGACGAGATGATGACGAGATGATGACGAGATGATGACGAGATGATGACGAGATGATGACGAGATGATGACGAGATGATGACGAGATGATGACGAGATGATGACGAGATGATGACGAGATGATGACGAGATGATGACGAGATGATGACGAGATGATGACGAGATGATGACGAGATGATGACGAGATGATGACGAGATGATGACGAGATGATGACGAGATGATGACGAGATGATGACGAGATGATGACGAGATGATGACGAGATGATGACCAGATGATGACCAGATGATGACGAGATGATGACCAGATGATGACCAGATGATGACCAGATGATGACGAGATGATGACGAGATGATGACGAGATGATGACGAGATGATGACGAGTTGATGACGAGATGATGACGAGATGATGACGAGATGATGACGAGATGATGACGAGACGATGAGGAGATGATGACGAGTTGACCAGATGACCAGATGACCAGATGACCAGATGATCAGATAGCCAGATGACGAGATTTCAAGATGACGAGATGACGAGATGATGACGAGATGATGACGAGATGATGACGAGATGATGACGAGATGATGACGAGATGATGACGAGATGATGACGAGATGATGACAAGATGATGACGAGATGATGACGAGATGATGACGAGATGATGACGAGGTGATGACGAGGTGATGACGAAATGATGAGATGACGAGATGATGACGAGGTGATGACGAGATGATGACGAGGTGATGACGAGATGATGACGAGATGATGACGAGATGATGACGAGATGATGACCAGATGATGATCAGATGATGACGAGATGATGACGAGATGATGACGAGATGATAACGAGATGATAACGAGATGATGACGAGATGATGACGAGATGATGACGAGATGATGACGAGATGATGACGAGATGATGACGAGATGATGACGAGACGATGACGAGACGATGACGAGACGATGACGAGATGATGACGATTTGACCAGATGACCAGATGACCAGATGATCAGATAGCCAGATGACGAGATTTCGAGATGACGAGATGACGAGATGACGAGATGACGAGATGATGACGAGATGATGACGAGATGATGACGAGATGATGACGAGATGACGAGATGACGAGATGACGAGATGATGACGAGATGATGACGAGATGATGACGAGATGATGACGAGATGATGACGAGATGATGACGAGATGATGACGAGATGATGACGAGATGATGACGAGATGATGACGAGATGATGACGAGATGATGACGAGATGATGACGAGATGATGACGAGATGATGACGAGATGACGAGATGACGAGATGACGAGATGATGACGAGATGATGACGAGATGATGACGAGATGATGACGAGATGATGACGAGATGATGACGAGATGATGACGAGATGATGACGAGATGATGACGAGATGATGACGAGATGATGACGAGATGATGACGAGATGATGACGAGATGATGACGAGATGATGACGAGATGATGACGAGATGATGACGAGATGATGACGAGATGATGACGAGATGATGACGAGATGATGACGAGATGATGACGAGATGATGACGAGATGATGACGAGATGATGACGAGATGATGACGAGATGATGACCAGATGATGACCAGATGATGACCAGATGATGACGAGATGATGACCAGATGATGACCAGATGATGACCAGATGATGACGAGATGATGACGAGATGATGACGAGATGATGACGAGATGATGACGAGATGATGACGAGTTGATGACGAGATGATGACGAGATGATGACGAGATGATGACGAGATGATGACGAGACGATGAGGAGATGATCACGAGTTGACCAGATGACCAGATGACCAGATGACCAGATGATCAGATAGCCAGATGACGAGATTTCAAGATGACGAGATGACGAGATGATGACGAGATGATGACGAGATGATGACGAGATGATGACGAGATGATGACGAGATGATGACGAGATGATGACAAGATGATGACGAGATGATGACGAGATGATGACGAGATGATGACGAGGTGATGACGAGGTGATGACGAAATGATGAGATGACGAGATGATGACGAGATGATGACGAGATGATGACGAGATGATGACGAGGTGATGACGAGATGATGACGAGATGATGACGAGATGATGACGAGATGATGACCAGATGATGATCAGATGATGACGAGATGATGACGAGATGATGACGAGATGATAACGAGATGATAACGAGATGATGACGAGATGATGACGAGATGATGACGAGATGATGACGAGATGATGACGAGATGATGACGAGATGATGACGAGACGATGACGAGACGATGACGAGACGATGACGAGATGATGACGATTTGACCAGATGACCAGATGACCAGATGATCAGATAGCCAGATGACGAGATTTCGAGATGACGAGATGACGAGATGACGAGATGACGAGATGATGACGAGATGATGACGAGATGATGACGAGATGATGACGAGATGACGAGATGACGAGATGACGAGATGATGACGAGATGATGACGAGATGATGACGAGATGATGACGAGATGATGACGAGATGATGACGAGATGATGACGAGATGATGACGAGATGATGACGAGATGATGACGAGATGATGACGAGATGATGACGAGATGATGACGAGATGATGACGAGATGATGACGAGATGATGACGAGATGACGAGATGACGAGATGACGAGATGATGACGAGATGATGACGAGATGATGACGAGATGATGACGAGATGATGACGAGATGATGACGAGATGATGACGAGATGATGACGAGATGATGACGAGATGATGACGAGATGATGACGAGATGATGACGAGATGATGACGAGATGATGACGAGATGATGACGAGATGATGACGAGATGATGACGAGATGATGACGAGATGATGACGAGATGATGACGAGATGATGACGAGATGATGACGAGATGATGACGAGATGATGACCAGATGATGACCAGATGATGACCAGATGATGACGAGATGATGACCAGATGATGACCAGATGATGACCAGATGATGACGAGATGATGACGAGATGATGACGAGATGATGACGAGATGATGACGAGATGATGACGAGTTGATGACGAGATGATGACGAGATGATGACGAGATGATGACGAGATGATGACGAGACGATGAGGAGATGATCACGAGTTGACCAGATGACCAGATGACCAGATGACCAGATGATCAGATAGCCAGATGACGAGATTTCAAGATGACGAGATGACGAGATGATGACGAGATGATGACGAGATGATGACGAGATGATGACGAGATGATGACGAGATGATGACGAGATGATGACAAGATGATGACGAGATGATGACGAGATGATGACGAGATGATGACGAGGTGATGACGAGGTGATGACGAAATGATGAGATGACGAGATGATGACGAGATGATGACGAGATGATGACGAGGTGATGACGAGATGATGACGAGATAATGACGAGATGATGACGAGATGATGACCAGATGATGATCAGATGATGACGAGATGATGACGAGATGATGACGAGATGATAACGAGATGATAACGAGATGATGACGAGATGATGACGAGATGATGACGAGATGATGACGAGATGATGACGAGATGATGACGAGATGATGACGAGATGATGACGAGATGATGACGAGATAATGACGAGGTGATGACGAGATGAGGACGAGTAGATGACGAGATGATGACGAGATGATGACGATATGATGACGAGATAATGACGAGATGATGACGAGATGATGACGAGATGATGACGATATGATGACGAAATAATGACGAGATGATGACGAGATGATGACGAGATGATGACGAGATAATGACGAGATGATTACGAGATGATGACGAGATGACCAGATGACCAGATGACCAGATGATCAGATGATGAGATGACAAGGTGACGAGATGACGAGATGATGACGAGATGATGACGAGATGATGACGAGATGATGACGAGATGATGACGAGATGATGACGAGATGATGACGAGATGATGACGAGATGATGACGAGATGATGACGAGATGATGACCAGATGATGACCAGATGATGACGAGATGATGACGAGATGATGACGAGATGATGACGAGATGATGACGAGGTGATGACGAGATGATGATGAGATGATGACGAGATGATGACGGGATGATGACGAGATGATGACGAGATGATGACGGGATGATGACGAGATGATGACGAGATGATGACGAGATCATGACCAGATGATGACGGGATGATGACGAGATGATGACGAGACGATGAAGAGACGATGACGAGATGATGACGAGATGATGACGAGATGATGACAAGATGATGACGAGATGATGACGAGATGATGACGAGATGATGATGAGATGATAACAAGATGATGACGAAATGATGACAAGATGATGACAAGATGATGACAAGATGATGACGAGATGATGACGAGATGATGACGAGATGATGACAAGATGATGACGAGATGATGACGAGATGATGACGAGGTGATGACGAGGTGATGACGAAATGATGACGAGATGATGAGATGATGATGAGATGATGACGAGATAATGACGAGATGATGGCGAGATGATGACGAGGTGATGACGAGGTGATGACGAGATGATGACCACATGATGACCAGATGATGACCAGATGATGACCAGATGATGACCAGATGATGACGAGATGATGACGAGATGATGACGAGATGATGACGAGATGATGACGAGATGATGACGAGTTGATGACGAGATGATGACGAGATGATGACGAGATGATGACGAGATGATGACGAGACGATGAGGAGATGATGACGAGTTGACCAGATGACCAGATGACCAGATGACCAGATGATCAGATAGCCAGATGACGAGATTTCAAGATGACGAGATGACGAGATGATGACGAGATGATGACGAGATGATGACGAGATGATGACGAGATGATGACGAGATGATGACGAGATGATGACGAGATGATGACGAGATGATGACGAGATGATGACGAGGTGATGACGAGGTGATGACGAAATGATGAGATGACGAGATGATGACGAGATGATGACGAGGTGATGACGAGATGATGACGAGATGATGACGAGATGATGACGAGATGATGACGAGATGATGACGAGATGATGACGAGATGATGACGAGATGGTGACCAGATGATGACCAGATGATGACGAGATGATGACGAGATGATGACCAGATGATGATCAGATGATGACGAGATGATGACGAGATAATGACGAGATGATAACGAGATGATAACGAGATGATGACGAGATGATGACAAGATGATGACGAGATGATGACGAGATGATGACGAGATGATGACGAGATGATGACGAGATGATGACGAGATAATGACGAGGTGATGACGAGATGAGGACGAGTAGATGACGAGATGATGACGAGATGATGACGATATGATGACGAGATAATGACGAGATGATGACGAGATGATGACGAGATGATGACGATATGATGACGAAATAATGACGAGATGATGACGAGATGATTTCGAGATGATGACGAGATGATTACGAGATGATGACGAGATGACCAGATGACCAGATGACCAGATGATCAGATGATGAGATGACAAGGTGACGAGATGACGAGATGATGACGAGATGACGAGATGATGACGAGATGACGAGATGATGACGAGATGATGACGAGATGATGACGAGATGATGACGAGATGATGACGAGTTGATGACGAGATGATGTCGAGATGATGACGAGATGATGACGAGACGATGACGAGACGATGACGAGATGATGACGAGTTGACTAGATGACCAGATGACCAGATGACCAGATGATCAGATAGCCAGATGACGAGATTTCGAGATGACGAGAAGACGAGATGACGAGATGACGAGATGACCAGATGATGACGAGATGATGACGAGATGATGACGAGATGATGACGAGATGATGACGAGATGATGACGAGATGATGACGAGTTAATGACGAGATGATGACGCGATGATGACGAGATGATGACAAGATAATCAGATGACGAGATGACCAGATGACCAGATGACCAGATGACCAGATAACCCGATGAACAGATGATCAGATGATCAGATGATCAGATGACCGGATGACGAGATGATGACGAGATGATGACGATATGATGACGAGATAATGACGAGATGATGACGAGATGATGACGAGATGATGACGAGATGATTACGGGATGATGACGAGATAATGACGAGATGATGACGAGATGATGACGAGATGATGACGAGATGATGACGGGATGATGACGAGATGATGACGAGATGATGACGAGATGATGACCAGATGATGACCAGATGATGACGAGATGATGACGGGATGATGACGAGATGATGACGAGATGATGACGAGGTGATGACGAGATGATGATGAGATGATGACGAGATGATGACGGGATGATGACGAGATGATGACGAGATGATGACGAGATCATGACCAGATGATGACGGGATGATGACGAGATGATGACGAGACGATGAAGAGACGATGACGAGATGATGACGAGATGATGTCGAGATGACCTGATGACCAGATGACCAGAAGATCAGATAGCCAGATGACGAGATGATGAGATGACGAGATGAGGACGAGTAGATGACGAGATGATGACGAGATGATGACGATATGATGACGAGATAATGACGAGATGATGACGAGATGATGACGAGATGATGACGATATGATGACGAAATAATGACGAGATGATGACGAGATGATTTCGAGATGATGACGAGATGATTACGAGATGATGACGAGATGACCAGATGACCAGATGACCAGATGATCAGATGATGAGATGACAAGGTGACGAGATGACGAGATGATGACGAGATGACGAGATGATGACGAGATGACGAGATGATGACGAGATGATGACGAGATGATGACGAGTTGATGACGAGATGATGTCGAGATGATGACGAGATGATGACGAGACGATGACGAGACGATGACGAGATGATGACGAGTTGACTAGATGACCAGATGACCAGATGACCAGATGATCAGATAGCCAGATGACGAGATTTCGAGATGACGAGAAGACGAGATGACGAGATGACGAGATGACCAGATGATGACGAGATGATGACGAGATGATGACGAGATGATGACGAGATGATGACGAGATGATGACGAGATGATGACGAGTTAATGACGAGATGATGACGCGATGATGACGAGATGATGACAAGATAATCAGATGACGAGATGACCAGATGACCAGATGACCAGATGACCAGATAACCCGATGAACAGATGATCAGATGATCAGATGATCAGATGACCGGATGACGAGATGATGACGAGATGATGACGATATGATGACGAGATAATGACGAGATGATGACGAGATGATGACGAGATGATGACGAGATGATTACGGGATGATGACGAGATGATGACGAGATGATGACGAGATGATGACGAGATGATGACGAGATGATGACGGGATGATGACGAGATGATGACGAGATGATGACGAGATGATGACCAGATGATGACCAGATGATGACGAGATGATGACGGGATGATGACGAGAAGATGACGAGATGATGACGAGGTGATGACGAGATGATGATGAGATGATGACGAGATGATGACGGGATGATGACGAGATGATGACGAGATGATGACGAGATCATGACCAGATGATGACGGGATGATGACGAGATGATGACGAGACGATGAAGAGACGATGACGAGATGATGACGAGATGATGTCGAGATGACCTGATGACCAGATGACCAGAAGATCAGATAGCCAGATGACGAGATGATGAGATGACCGGATGATGACGAGATGACGAGATGATGACGATATGATGACGAGATGATGACGAGATGATGACGAGATGATGACGAGATGATGACGAGATGATGACGAGATGACGAGATGATGACGAGATGATGACGAGATGATGACGAGATGATGACGAGATGATGACGAGATGATGACGAGATGATGACGAGATGATGACGAGATGATGACGAGATGATGACGAGATGATGACGAGATGATGACGAGATGATGACGGGATGATGACGAGATGATGACGAGACGATGAAGAGACGATGACGAGATGATGACGAGATGATGTCGAGATGACCTGATGACCAGATGACCAGATGACAGATGGTCAGATAGCCAGATGACGAGATGATGAGATGACCAGATGACGAGATGATGACGAGATGATGACGAGATGATGACGAGATGATGACGAGATGATGACGGGATGATGACGAGATGATGACGAGATGATGACATGATGATGATGAGATGATAACGAGATGATGATGAAATGATGACAAGATGATGACAAGATGATGACGAGATGATGACGAGATGATGACAAGATGATGACGAGATGATGACGAGATGATGACGAGGTGATGACGAGGTGATGACGAAATGATGACGAGATGATGAGATGATGATGAGATGATGATGAGATGATGACGAGATGATGGCGAGATGATGACGAGGTAATGACGAGGTGATGACGAGATGATGACCACATGATGACCAGATGATGACCAGATGATGACCAGATGATGACGAGATGATGACGAGATGATGACGAGATGATGACGAGATGATGACGAGATGATGACGAGTTAATGACGAGATGATGACGAGATGATGACGAGATGATGACAAGATAATCAGATGACGAGATGACCAGATGACCAGATGACCAGATGACCAGATGACCCGATGAACAGATGATCAGATGACCAGATGACCGGATGACGAGATGATGACGAGATGATGACGATATGATGACGAGATGATGACGAGATGATGACGAGATGATGACGAGATGATGACGAGATGATGACGAGATGATGACGAGATGATGACGGGATGATGACGAGATGATGACGAGACGATGAAGAGACGATGACGAGATGATGACGAGATGATGTCGAGATGACCTGATGACCAGATGACCAGATGACAGATGGTCAGATAGCCAGATGACGAGATGATGAGATGACCAGATGACGAGATGATGACGAGATGATGACGAGATGATGACGAGATGATGACGAGATGATGACGGGATGATGACGAGATGATGACGAGATGATGACATGATGATGATGAGATGATAACGAGATGATGATGAAATGATGACAAGATGATGACAAGATGATGACGAGATGATGACGAGATGATGACAAGATGATGACGAGATGATGACGAGATGATGACGAGGTGATGACGAGGTGATGACGAAATGATGACGAGATGATGAGATGATGATGAGATGATGATGAGATGATGACGAGATGATGGCGAGATGATGACGAGGTAATGACGAGGTGATGACGAGATGATGACCACATGATGACCAGATGATGACCAGATGATGACCAGATGATGACGAGATGATGACGAGATGATGACGAGATGATGACGAGATGATGACGAGATGATGACGAGTTAATGACGAGATGATGACGAGATGATGACGAGATGATGACAAGATAATCAGATGACGAGATGACCAGATGACCAGATGACCAGATGACCCGATGAACAGATGATCAGATGACCAGATGACCGGATGACGAGATGATGACGAGATGATGACGATATGATGACGAGATAATGACGAGATGATGACAAGATGATGACGAGATGATGACGAGATGATGACGAGATGATTACGGGATGATGACGAGATGATGACGAGATGATGACGAGATGATGTCGAGATGATCTGATGACCAGATGACCAGATGACCAGATGATCAGATAGCCAGATGACGAGATGATGAGATGACCAGATGATGACGAGATGACGAGATGATGACGAGATGATGACGAGATGATGACGAGATGATGACGAGATGATGACGGGATGATGACGAGATGATGACGAGATGATGACGAGATGATGATGAGATGATAACGAGATGATGACGAAATGATGACAAGATGATGACAAGATGATGACGAGATGATGACGAGATGATGACAAGATGATGACGAGATGATGACGAGATGATGACGAGGTGATGACGAGGTGATGACATAATGATGACGAGATGATGAGATGATGATGAGATGATGACGTGATGATGACGAGATGATGGCGAGATGATGACGAGGTGATGACGAGGTGATGACGAGATGATGACCACATGATGACCAGATGATGACCAGATGATGACCAGATGATGACGAGATGATGACGAGATGATGACGAGATGATGACGAGATGATGACGAGTTAATGACGAGATGATGACGAGATGATGACGAGATGATGACAAGATAATCAGATGACGACATCACCAGATGACCAGATGACCCGATGAACAGATGATCAGATGACCAGATGACCGAGTGACGAGATGATGACGTGATGATGACGATATGATGACGAGATAATGACGAGATGATGACGAGATGATGATGAGATGATGACAAGATGATGACGAGATGATTACGTGATGATGACGTGATGATGACGAGATGATGACGAGATCATGACCAGATGATGACGGGATGATGACGAGATGATGACGAGATGATGACGAGATCATGACCAGATGATGACGGGATGATGACGAGATGATGACGAGATGATGACGAGACGATGACGAGACGATGACGAGATGATGACGAGACGATGAGGAGATGATGACGAGTTGACCAGATGACCAGATGACCAGATGACCAGATGATCAGATAGCCAGATGACGAGATTTCAAGATAACGAAATGACGAGATGACGAGATGACGAGATGATGACCAGATGATGACGAGATGATGACGAGATGATGACGAGATGATGACGAGATGATGACGAGATGATGACGAGATGATGACGAGATGATGACGAGATGATGACGAGATGATGACGAGATGATGACGAGATGATGACGAGATGATGACGAGATGATGACGAGATGATGACGAGATGATGACGAGATGATGACGAGATGATGACGAGATGATGACGAGATGATGACGAGATGATGACCAGATGATGACGAGATGATGACGAGATGATGACGAGATGATGACGAAGTGATGACGAGATGATGATGAGATGATGACGAGATGATGACGGGATGATGACGAGATGATGACGAGATGATGACGAGATCATGACCAGATGATGACGGGATGATGACGAGATGATGACGAGACGATGAAGAGACGATGACGAGATGATGACGAGATGATGACGAGATGACCTGATGACCTGATGACCAGATGACCAGATGATGAGATAGCCAGATGACGAGATGACGAGATGATGACGAGATGAATCCGAGATGATGACGAGATGATGACGAGATGATGACGAGATGATGACGGGATGATGACGAGATGATGACGAGATGATGACGAGATGATGATGAGATGATAACGAGATGATGACAAAATGATGACAAGATGATGACAAGATGATGACGAGATGATGACGAGATGATGACAAGATGATGACGAGATGATGACGAGATGATGACGAGGTGATGACGAGGTGATGACGAAATGATGACGAGATGATGAGATGATGATGAGATGATGACGAGATGATGACGAGATGATGGCGAGATGATGACGAGGTGATGACGAGGTGATGACGAGATGATGACCACATGATGACCAGATGATGACCAGATGACGTCCAGATGATGACGAGATGATGACGAGATGATGACGAGATGATGACGAGATGATGACGAGTTGATGACGAGATGATGACCAGATGATGACGAGATGATGACGAGATGACGAGATGATGACGAGATGATGACGAGATGATGACGAGATGATGACGAGATGATGACGAGATGATGACGAGATGATGACGAGATGATGACGAGATGATGACGAGATGATGACGAGATGATGACGAGATGATGACGAGATGATGACGAGATGATGACGAGATGATGACGAGATGATGACGAGATGATGACGAGATGATGACGAGATGATGACGAGATGATGACGGGATGATGACGAGATGATGACGAGACGATGAAGAGACGATGACGAGATGATGACGAGATGATGTCGAGATGACCAGATGACCAGATGACCAGATCACCAGATAACCAGATCACCAGATCACCAGATCACCAGATCACCAGATGATTGGATGACGAGATGATGACGAGATGATGACGAGATGATGACGAGATGAAGACGAGATGATGACAAGATGATGACGAGATGATGACGAGATGATGACGAGACGATGAAGAGACGCTGACGAGATGTGAACGAGATGATAACGAGGTGACGACGAGACGATGAAGAGACGATGACGAGATGATGACGAGATGATGACGAGATGACCAGATGACCAGATGACCAGAAGACCAGATAACCAGATGATCAGATAGTCAAATGACGAGATGATGAGATGACGAGATGATGACGAGATGACGAGATAATGACGAGATGATGACGAGATGATGACGAGATGATGTCGAGATGATGACGGGATGATGACGAGATGATGACGAGATGATGACGAGATGATGATAAGATGATGACGAGATGATGACGAGATGATGACGAGATGATGACGAGATGATGAAGAGACGATGACGAGATGATGACGAGTAGATGACGAGATGATGACGAGATGATGTTGAGATGATGACGGGATGATGACGGGATGATGACGAGATGATGACGAGATGATGACCAGATGATGACGGGATGATGACGAGATGATGACGAGACGATGAAGAGACGATGACGAGATGATGACGAGATGACCAGATGACGAGATGACCAGATGACCAGATGACCAGATAAACAGATGATCAGATGATCAGATAGCCAGATGACGAGATGACCAGATGATCAGATAGCCAGATGACGAGATGACGAGATGATGACGATATGATGACGAGATGATGACAGGATGATGACGAGATGATGACGAGATGCTGACGAGATGGCCAGATGACCAGATGACCAGAAGACCAGATGATCAGATGATCAGATGACGAGATGACGAGGTGACGAGATGACGAGGTTACGAGATGACGAGATGACGAGATGACGATATGATGACGAGGTGATGACGAGATGATGACGAGATGATGACAATATGATGACGAGATGATGACGAGATGATGACGAGATGATGACGAGTTGACCAGATGAACAGATGACCAGATGACCAGATGATCAGATAGCTAGATGACGAGATTTCGAGATGACGAGATGACGAGATGATGATGACGAGATGATGACGAGATGATGACGAGATGATGACGAGATGATGACGAGATGATGACGAAATGATGACAAGATGATGACAAGATGATGACGAGATGATGACGAGATGATGACAAGATGATGACGAGACGATGACGAGATGATGACGAGGTGATGACGAGGTGATGACGAGATGATGAGATGATGACGAGATGATGACAAGATGATGACGAGATGATGACGAGATGATGACGAGATGATGACGAGATGATGACAAGATGATGACGAGATGATGACGAGATGATGACGAGATGATGACGAGATGACGACGAGATGATGACGAGATGATGACGAGATGATGACGAGATGACGACGAGATGATGACGAGATGATGACGAGATGATGACGAGATGATGACGAGATGATGACGAGATGATGACCAGATGATGACCAGATGATGACGAGATGATGACGAGATGATGACGAGATGATAACGAGATGATGACGAGATGATGACGAGATAATGACGAGATGATGACGAGATGATGACGAGATGACCAGATGACCAGATGACCTGATGATCATACGACCAGATGACCAGATGACCAGATGACCCGATGACCAGATGACCAGATGACCAGATGACCAGATGATGACGAGATGATGACGAGATGATGACGAGATGACCAGATGACCAGCTGACCAGAAGATCAGATGATCAGATGATCAGATGACGAGATGACGAGGTGACGAGATGACGAGATTACGAGATGACGATATGATGACGAGATGATGACGAGATGATGACGAGATGATGACGAGATGATTACGAGATGATGACGAGATTACGACGAGATGATGACAAGATGATGACGAGATGATGACGAGATGATGACGAGATGATGACGAGATGATGACGAGATGATGACGAGATGATGACGAGATGATAACGAGATGATGACGAAGTGATGACGAGATGATGACCAGATGATGACCAGATGATGACGAGATGATGACGAGATGATGACCAGATGATGACCAGATGATGACGAGATGATGACGAGATAATGACGAGATGATAACGAGATGATGACGAGATGATGACGAGATGATGACGAGATGATGACGAGATGATGACGAGATGATGACGAGATGATGACGAGATGATGACGAGATGATGACGAGATGATGACGAGATAATGACGAGGTGATGACGAGATGAGGACGAGTAGATGACGAGATGATGACGAGATGATGACGAGATGATTACGAGATGATGACGAGATGACCAGATGACCGGATGACGAGATGATGACGATATGATGACGCGATAATGACGAGATGATGACGAGATGATGACGAGATGATGACGAGATGATGACGAGATGATGACGAGATGATGACGAGATGATGACGAGATGATGACGAGATGATGACGAGTTAATGACGAGATGATGACGAGATGATGACGAGATGATGACAAGATAATCAGATGACGAGATGACCAGATGACCAGATGACCAGATGACCAGATAACCCGATGAACAGATGATCAGATGATCAGATGATCAGATGACCGGATGACGAGATGATGACGATATGATGACGAGATAATGACGAGATGATGACGAGATGATGACGATATGATGACGAGATAATGACGAGTTGATGACGAGATGATGACGAGATGACGACGAGATGATCACGGGATGATGACGAGATGATGACGAGATGATGACGAGATGATGACGAGATGATGACGAGATGATGACGGGATGATGACGAGATGATGACGAGATGATGACGAGATGATGACCAGATGATGACCAGATGATGACGAGATGATGACGGGATGATGACGAGATGATGACGAGATGATGACGAGGTGATGACGAGATGATGATGAGATGATGACGAGATGATGACGGGATGATGACGAGATGATGACGAGATGATGACGAGATCATGACCAGATGATGACGGGATGATGACGAGATGATGACGAGACGATGAAGAGACGACGACGAGATGATGACGAGATGATGTCGAGATGACCTGATGACCAGATGACCAGATGACCAGATGATCAGATAGCCAGATGACGAGATGATGAGATGACCAGATGATGACGAGATGACGAGATGATGACGAGATGATGACGAGATGATGACGAGATGATGACGAGATGATGACGAGATGACGAGATGATGACGAGATGATGACGAGATGATGACGAGATGATGACGAGATGATGACGAGATGATGACGAGATGATGACGAGATGATGACGAGATGATGACGAGATGATGACGAGATGATGACGAGATGATGACGAGATGATGACGAGATGATGACGGGATGATGACGAGATGACGACGAGACGATGAAGAGACGATGACGAGATGATGACGAGATGATGTCGAGATGACCTGATGACCAGATGATCAGATAGCCAGATGACGAGATGATGAGATGACCAGATGACGAGATGATGACGAGATGATGACGAGATGATGACGAGATGATGACGAGATGATGACGGGATGATGACGAGATGATGACGAGATGATGACATGATGATGATGAGATGATAACGAGATGATGATGAAATGATGACAAGATGATGACAAGATGATGACGAGATGATGATGAGATGATGACGAGATGATGACGGGATGATGACGAGATGATGACGAGATGATGACGAGTTAATGACGAGATGATGACGAGATGATGACAAGATAATCAGATGACGAGATGACCAGATGACCAGATGACCAGATGATTGGATGACCCGATGAACAGATGATCAGATGACCAGATGACCGGATGACGAGATGATGACGAGATGATGACGATATGATGACGAGATAATGACGAGATGATGACGAGATGATGACGAGATGATGACGGGATGATGACGAGATGATTACGGGATGATGACGAGATGATGACGAGATGATGACGAGATGATGACGAGATGATGACGAGATGATGACGAGATGATGACGAGATGATGACGAGATGATGACGAGATGATGACGAGATGATGACGAGATGATGACCAGATGATGACCAGATGATGACGAGATGATGACGGGATGATGACGAGATGATGACGAGATGATGACGAGGTGATGACGAGATGATGATGAGATGATGACGAGATGATGACGGGATGATGACGAGATGATGACGAGATGATGACGAGATCATGACCAGATGATGACGGGATGATGACGAGATGATGACGAGACGATGAAGAGACGATGACGAGATGATGACGAGATGATGTCGAGATGATCTGATGACCAGATGACCAGATGACCAGATGATCAGATAGCCAGATGACGAGATGATGAGATGACCAGATGATGACGAGATGACGAGATGATGGCGAGATGATGACGAGATGATGACGAGATGATGACGAGATGATGACGGGATGATGACGAGATGATGACGAGATGACCAGATGACCAGATGACCAGATGATCAGATGATGAGATGACAAGGTGACGAGATGACGAGATGATGACGAGATGACGAGATGATGACGAGATGACGAGATGATGACGAGATGATGACGAGATGATGACGAGATGATGACGAGATGATGACGCGATGATGACGAGTTGATGACGAGATGATGTCGAGATGATGACGAGATGATGACGAGACGATGACGAGACGATGACGAGATGATGACGAGTTGACTAGATGACCAGATGACCAGATGACCAGACGATCAGATAGCCAGATGACGAGATTTCGAGATGACGAGATGACGAGATGACGAGATGACGAGATGACGAGATGATGACGAGATGATGACGAGATGATGACGAGATGATGACGAGATGATGACGAGATGATGACGAGATGATGACGAGTTAATGACGAGATGATGACGAGATGATGACGAGATGATGACAAGATAATCAGATGACGAGATGACCAGATGACCAGATGACCGGATGACCAGATAACCCGATGAACAGATGATCAGATGATCAGATGATCAGATGACCGGATGACGAGATGATGACGAGATGATGACGATATGATGACGAGATAATGACGAGATGATGACGAGATGATGACGAGATGATGACGAGATGATTACGGGATGATGACGAGATGATGACGAGATGATGACGAGATGATGACGAGATGATGACGAGATGATGACGGGATGATGACGGGATGATGACGAGATGATGACGAGATGATGACCAGATGATGACCAGATGATGACGAGATGATGACGGGATGATGACGAGATGATGACGAGATGATGACGAGATCATGATCAGATGATGACGGGATGATGACGAGATGATGACGAGACGATGAAGAGACGATGACGAGATGATGACGAGATGATGTCGAGATGACCTGATGACCAGATGACCAGATGACCAGATGATCAGATAGCCAGATGACGAGATGATGAGATGACCAGATGATGACGAGATGACGAGATGATGACGAGATGATGACGAGATGATGTCGAGATGATGACGAGATGATGACGAGATGACGAGATGATGACGAGATGATGATGAGATGATGACGAGATGATGACGAGATGATGACGAGATGATGACGAGATGATGACGAGATGATGACGAGATGATGACGAGATGATGACAAGATGATGACGAGATGATGACGAGATGATGACGGGATGATGACGAGATGATGACGAGACGATGAAGAGACGATGACGAGATGATGACGAGATGACCAGATGACCGGATGACGAGATGATGACGAGATGATGACGAGATGACCAGATGACCGGATGACGAGATGATGACGAGATGATGACGATATGATGACGCGATAATGACGAGATGATGACGAGATGATGACGAGATGATGACGAGATGATGACGAGATGATGACGAGATGATTACGAGATGATGACGAGATGACCAGATGACCAGATGACCAGATGATCAGATGATGAGATGACAAGGTGACGAGATGACGAGATGATGACGAGATGACGAGATGATGACGAGATGACGAGATGATGACGAGATGATGACGAGATAATGACGAGATGATGACGAGATGATGACGAGATGATGACGAGTTGATGACGAGATGATGTCGAGATGATGACGAGATGATGACGAGACGATGACGAGACGATGACGAGACGATGACGAGATGATGACGATTTGACCAGATGACCAGATGACCAGATGACCAGATGATCAGATAGCCAGATGACGAGATTTCGAGATGACGAGATGACGAGATGACGAGATGACGAGATGATGACGAGATGATGACGAGATGATGACGAGATGATGACGAGATGATGACGAGATGATGACGAGATGAAGAGATGACGAGATGACGAGATGATGACGAGATGATGACGAGATGATGACGAGATGATGACGAGATGATGACGAGATGATGACGAGATGATGACGAGATGATGACGAGATGATGACGAGATGATGACGAGATGACGACGAGATGATGACGAGATGATGACGAGATGATGACGAGATGATGACGAGATGATGACGAGATGATGACGAGATGATGACGAGATGATGACGAGATGATGACGAGATGATGACCAGATGATGACCAGATGATGACGAGATGATGACCAGATGATGACCAGATGATGACCAGATGATGACGAGATGATGACGAGATGATGACGAGATGATGACGAGATGATGACGAGATGATGACGAGTTGATGACGAGATGATGACGAGATGATGACGAGATGATGACGAGATGATGACGAGACGATGAGGAGATGATGACGAGTTGACCAGATGACCAGGTGACCAGATGACCAGATGATCAGATAGCCAGATGACGAGATTTCAAGATGACGAGATGACGAGATGATGACGAGATGATGACGAGATGATGACGAGATGATGACGAGATGATGACGAGATGATGACGAGATGATGACGAGATGAT
The DNA here is from genome assembly GCA_963669185.1 of Dyspetes luteomarginatus. Lineage (NCBI taxonomy): Eukaryota > Metazoa > Arthropoda > Insecta > Hymenoptera > Ichneumonidae > Dyspetes > Dyspetes luteomarginatus. The sequence goes on from OY769904.1 coordinate 14,252,425, forward strand.
GACGAGATGATGACGAGATGATGACGAGATGATGACGAGATGATGACGAGGTGATGACGAGGTGATGACGAAATGATGAGATGACGAGATGATGACGAGATGATGACGAGATGATGACGAGGTGATGACGAGATGATGACGAGATGATGACGAGATGATGACGAGATGATGACCAGATGATGATCAGATGATGACGAGATGATGACGAGATAATGACGAGATAATAACGAGATGATAACGAGATGATGACGAGATGATGACGAGATGATGACGAGATGATGACGAGATGATGACGAGATGATGACGAGATGATGACGAGATGATGACGAGATGATGACGAGATGATGACGAGATAATGACGAGGTGATGACGAGATGAGGACGAGATGAGGACGAGTAGATGACGAGATGATGACGAGATGATGACGATATGATGACGAGATAATGACGAGATGATGACGAGATGATGACGAGATGATAACGATATGATGACGAAATAATGACGAGATGATGACGAGATGATGACGAGATGATGACGAGATGATGACGAGATGATTACGAGATGATGACGAGATGACCAGATGACCAGATGACCAGATGATCAGATGATGAGATGACAAGGTGACGAGATGACGAGATGATGACGAGATGATGACGAGATGATGACGAGATGATGACGAGATGATGACGAGATGATGACGAGATGATGACGAGATGATGACGAGATGATGACGAGATGATGACGAGATGATGACCAGATGATGACCAGATGATGACGAGATGATGACGAGATGATGACGAGATGATGACGAGATGATGACGAGGTGATGACGAGATGATGATGAGATGATGACGAGATGATGACGGGATGATGACGAGATGATGACGAGATGATGACGAGATCATGACCAGATGATGACGGGATGATGACGAGATGATGACGAGACGATGAAGAGACGATGACGAGATGATGACGAGATGATAACGAGATGACCTGATGACCAGATGACCAGATGACCAGATGATCAGATAGCCAGATGACGAGATGATGAGATGACCAGATGATGACGAGATGACGAGATGATGACGAGATGATGACGAGATGATGACGAGATGATGACGAGATGATGACGGGATGATGACGAGATGATGACGAGATGATGACGAGATGATGATGAGATGATAACAAGATGATGACGAAATGATGACAAGATGATGACAAGATGATGACGAGATGATGACGAGATGATGACGAGATGGTGACAAGATGATGACGAGATGATGACGAGATGATGACGAGGTAATGACGAGGTGATGACGAAATGATGACGAGATGATGAGATGATGATGAGATGATGACGAGATAATGACGAGATGATGGCGAGATGATGACGAGGTGATGACGAGGTGATGACGAGATGATGACCACATGATGACCAGATGATGACCAGATGATGACCAGATGATGACGAGATGATGACGAGATGATGACGAGATGATGACGAGATGATGACGAAATGATGACGAGTTGATGACGAGATGATGACGAGATGATGACGAGATGATGACGAGATGATGACGAGACGATGAGGAGATGATGACGAGTTGACCAGATGACCAGATGACCAGATGACCAGATGATCAGATAGCCAGATGACGAGATTTCAAGATGACGAGATGACGAGATGATGACGAGATGATGACGAGGTGATGACGAGATGATGACCACATGATGACCAGATGATGACCAGATGATGACCAGATGATGACGAGATGATGACGAGATGATGACGAGATGATGACGAGATGATGACGAGATGATGACGAGATGATGACGAGGTGATGACGAGGTGATGACGAAATGATGAGATGACGAGATGATGACGAGATGATGACGAGATGATGACGAGGTGATGACGAGATGATGACGAGATGATGACGAGATGATGACGAGATGATGACGAGATGATGACGAAATGATGACAAGATGATGACGAGATGATGACGAGGTGATGACGAGGTGATGACGAGATGATGAGATGATGACGAGATGATGACAAGATGATGACGAGATGATGACGAGATGATGACGAGATGATGACGAGATGATGACAAGATGATGACGAGATGATGACGAGATGATGACGAGATGATGACGAGATGACGACGAGATAATGACGAGATGATGACGAGATGATGACGAGATGATGACGAGATGATGACGAGATGATGACCAGATGATGACCAGATGATGACGAGATGATGACGAGATGATGACGAGATGATAACGAGATGATGACGAGATGATGACGAGATGATGACGAGATGATGACGAGATGATGACGAGATGATGACGAGATGATGACGAGATGATGACGAGATGACCAGATGACCAGATGACCTGATGATCATATGACCAGATGACCAGATGACCAGATGACCCGATGACCAGATGACCAGATGACCAGATGACCAGATGATGACGAGATGATGACGAGATGATGACGAGATGACCAGATGACCAGATGACCAGAAGACCAGATGATCAGATGATCAGATGACGAGATGACGAGGTGACGAGATGACGAGATTACGAGATGACGATATGATGACGAGATGATGACGAGATGATGACGAGATGATGACGAGATGATTACGAGATGATGACGAGATTACGACGAGATGATGACAAGATGATGACGAGATGATGACGAGATGATGACGAGATGATGACGAGATGATGACGAGATGATGACGAGATGATGACGAGATGATGACGAGATGATGACGAAGTGATGACGAGATGATGACCAGATGATGACCAGATGATGACGAGATGATGACGAGATGATGACCAGATGATAACCAGATGATGACGAGATGATGACGAGATAATGGCGAGATGATAACGAGATGATGACGAGATGATGACGAGATGATGACGAGATGATGACGAGATGATGACGAGATGATGACGAGATGATGACGAGATGATGACGAGATGATGACGAGATGATGACGAGATAATGACGAGGTGATGACGAGATGAGGACGAGTAGATGACGAGATGATGACGAGATGATGACGAGATGATGACGAGATGATTACGAGATGATGACGAGATGACCAGATGACCGGATGACGAGATGATGACGATATGATGACGCGATAATGACGAGATGATGACGAGATGATGACGAGATGATGACGAGATGATGACGAGATGATGACGAGATGATGACGAGATGATGACGAGATGACCAGATGACCAGCTGACCAGATGATCAGATGATGAGATGACAAGGTGACGAGATGACGAGATGATGACGAGATGACGAGATGATGACGAGATGACGAGATGATGACGAGATGATGACGAGATGATGACGAGATGATGACGAGATGATGACGAGATGATGACGAGATGATGACGAGTTGATGACGAGATGATGTCGAGATGATGACGAGATGATGACGAGACGATGACGAGACGATGACGAGACGATGACGAGATGATGACGATTTGACCAGATGACCAGATGACCAGATGACCAGATGATCAGATAGCCAGATGACGAGATTTCGAGATGACGAGATGACGAGATGACGAGATGACGAGATGATGACGAGATGATGACGAGATGATGACGAGATGATGACGAGATGATGACGAGATGATGACGAGATGATGACGAGATGATGACGAGATGATGACGAGATGATGACGAGATGATGACGAGATGATGACGAGATGATGACGAGATGATGACGAGATGATGACGAGATGATGACGAGATGATGACGAGATGATGACGAGATGATGACGAGATGATGACGAGATGATGACGAGATGATGACGAGATGATGACGAGATGATGACGAGATGATGACGAGATGATGACGAGATGATGACGAGATGATGACGAGATGATGACGAGATGATGACCAGATGATGACGAGATGATGACGAGATGATGACGAGATGATGACGAGACGATGAAGAGACGATGACGAGATGATGACGAGATGATGTCGAGATGACCTGATGACCAGATGACCAGATGACCAGATGATCAGATAGCCAGATGACGAGATGATGAGATAACCAGATGACGAGATGATGACGAGATGATGACGAGATGATGACGAGATGATGACGAGATGATGACGGGATGATGACGAGATGATGACGAGATGATGACATGATGATGATGAGATGATAACGAGATGATGACGAGATGATGACGAGATGATGACGAGATGATGACGGGATGATGACGAGATGATGACGAGATGATGACATGATGATGATGAGATGATAACGAGATGATGATGAAATGATGACAAGATGATGACAAGATGATGACGAGATGATGACGAGATGATGACAAGATGATGACGAGATGATGACGAGATGATGACGAGGTGATGACGAGGTGATGACGAAATGATGACGAGATGATGAGATGATGATGAGATGATGATGAGATGATGACGAGATGATGGCGAGATGATGACGAGGTAATGACGAGGTGATGACGAGATGATGACCACATGATGACCAGATGATGACCAGATGATGACCAGATGATGACGAGATGATGACGAGATGATGACGAGATGATGACGAGATGATGACGAGATGATGACGAGTTAATGACGAGATGATGACGAGATGATGACGAGATGATGACGAGATGATGACGAGATGATTACGGGATGATGACGAGATGATGACGAGATGATGACGAGATGATGACGAGATGATGACGAGATGATGACGAGATGATGACGAGATGATGACGAGATGATGACGAGATGATGACCAGATGATGACCAGATGATGACGAGATGATGACGGGATGATGACGAGATGATGACGAGATGATGACGAGGTGATGACGAGATGATGATGAGATGATGACGAGATGATGACGGGATGATGACGAGATGATGACGAGATGATGACGAGATCATGACCAGATGATGACGGGATGATGACGAGATGATGACGAGACGATGAAGAGACGATGACGAGATGATGACGAGATGATGTCGAGATGATCTGATGACCAGATGACCAGATGACCAGATGATCAGATAGCCAGATGACGAGATGATGAGATGACCAGATGATGACGAGATGACGAGATGATGACGAGAAGATGACGAGATGATGACGAGATGATGACGAGATGATGACATGATGATGACGAGATGATGACGAGATGATGACGAGATGATGATGAGATGATAACGAGATGATGACGAAATGATGACAAGATGATGACAAGATGATGACGAGATGATGACGAGATGATGACAAGATGATGACGAGATGATGACGAGATGATGGCGAGATGATGACGAGGTGATGACGAGGTGATGACGAGATGATGACCACATGATGACCAGATGATGACCAGATGATGACCAGATGATGACGAGATGATGACGAGATGATGAAGAGATGATGACGAGATGATGACAAGATAATCAGATGACGACATCACCAGATGACCAGATGACCCGATGAACAGATGATCAGATGACCAGATGACCGAATGACGAGATGATGACGAGATGATGACGATATGATGACGAGATAATGACGAGATGATGACGAGATGATGACGAGATGATGACGAGATGATGACGAGATGATTACGTGATGATGACGTGATGATGACGAGATGATGACGAGATCATGACCAGATGATGACGGGATGATGACGAGATGATGACGAGATGATGACGAGATCATGACCAGATGATGACGGGATGATGACGAGATGATGACGAGATGATGACGAGACGATGACGAGACGATGACGAGATGATGACGAGACGATGAGGAGATGATGACGAGTTGACCAGATGGCCAGATGACCAGATGACCAGATGATCAGATAGCCAGATGACGAGATTTCAAGATAACGAGATGACGAGATGACGAGATGACGAGATGATGACGAGATGATGACGAGATGATGACGAGATGATGACGAGATGATGGCGAGATGATGACCAGATGATGACGAGATGATGACGAGATGATGACGAGATGATGACGAAGTGATGACGAGATGATGATGAGATGATGACGAGATGATGACGGGATGATGACGAGATGATGACGAGATGATGACGAGATCATGACCAGATGATGACGGGATGATCACGAGATGATGACGAGACGATGAAGAGACGATGACGAGATGATGACGAGATGATGACGAGATGACCTGATGACCTGATGACCAGATGACCAGATGATGAGATAGCCAGATGACGAGATGACGAGATGATGACGAGATGAATCCGAGATGATGACGAGATGATGACGAGTTGATGACGAGATGATGACGGGATGATGACGAGATGATGACGAGATGATGACGAGATGATGATGAGATGATAACGAGATGATGACAAAATGATGACAAGATGATGACAAGATGATGACGAGATGATGACGAGATGATGACAAGATGATGACGAGATGATGACGAGATGATGACGAGGTGATGACGAGATGATGATGAGATGATAACGAGATGATGACAAAATGATGACAAGATGATGACAAGATGATGACGAGATGATGACGAGATGATGACAAGATGATGACGAGATGATGACCAGATGATGACCACATGATGACCAGATGATGACCAGATGACGTCCAGATGATGACGAGATGATGACGAGATGATGACGAGATGATGACGAGATGATGACGAGATGATGACGAGTTGATGACGAGATGATGACGAGATGATGACGAGATGATGACGAGATGATGACGAGATGACGAGATGATGACGAGATGATGACGAGATGATGACGAGATGATGACGAGATGATGACGAGATGATGACGAGATGATGACGAGATGATGACGAGATGATGACGAGATGATGACGAGATGATGACGAGATGATGACGAGATGATGACGAGATGATGACGAGATGATGACGAGATGATGACGAGATGATGACGAGATGATGACGAGATGATGACGAGATGATGACGAGATGATGACGAGATGATGACGAGATGATGACGAGATGATGACGAGATGATGACGAGATGATGACGAGATGACCAGATGACCAGATGACCTGATGATCATATGACCAGATGACCAGATGACCAGATGACCCGATGACCAGATGACCAGATGACCAGATGACCAGATGATGACGAGATGATGACGAGATGACCAGATGACCAGATGACCAGAAGACCAGATGATCAGATGATCAGATGACGAGATGACGAGGTGACGAGATGACGAGATTACGAGATGACGATATGATGACGAGATGATGACGAGATGATGACGAGATGATGACGAGATGATTACGAGATGATGACGAGATGACGACGAGATGATGACAAGATGATGACGAGATGATGACGAGATGATGACGAGATGATGACGAGATGATGACGAGATGATTACGAGATGATGACGAGATGACCAGATGACCGGATGACGAGATGATGACGATATGATGACGCGATAATGACGAGATGATGACGAGATGATGACGAGATGATGACGAGATGATGACGAGATGATGACGAGATGATGACGAGATGATGACGAGATGATGACGAGATGATGACGAGATGATTACGAGATGATGACGAGATGACCAGATGACCGGATGACGAGATGATGACGATATGATGACGCGATAATGACGAGATGATGACGAGATGATGACGAGATGATGACGAGATGATGACGAGATGACCAGATGACCAGATGACCAGATGATCAGATGATGAGATGACAAGGTGACGAGATGACGAGATGATGACGAGATGACGAGATGATGACGAGATGACGAGATGATGACGAGATGATGACGAGATGATGACGAGATGATGACGAGATGATGACGAGATGATGACGAGATGATGACGAGTTGATGACGAGATGATGTCGAGATGATGACGAGATGATGACGAGACGATGACGAGACGATGACGAGATGATGACGATTTGACCAGATGACCAGATGACCAGATGACCAGATGATCAGATAGCCAGATGACGAGATTTCGAGATGACGAGATGACGAGATGACGAGATGACGAGATGATAACGAGATGATGACGAGATGATGACGAGATGATGACGAGATGATGACGAAATCATGACGAGATGATGACAAGATGATGGCGAGATGATGACGAGATGATGACGAGATGATGACGAGATGATGACGAGATGATGACGAGATGATGACGAGATGATGACGAGATGATGACGAGATGATAACGAGATGATGACGAGATGATGACGAGATGATGAGGAGATGATGACGAGATGATGACGAGATGATGACGAGATGATGACGAGATGATGACGAGATGATGACCAGATGATGACCAGATGATGACCAGATGATGACCAGATGATGACCAGATGATAACGAGATGATGACGAGATGATGACGAGATGATGACGAGATGATGACGAGGTGATGACGAGATGATGATGAGATGATGACGAGATGATGACGGGATGATGACGAGATGATGACGAGATGATGACGAGATCATGACCAGATGATGACGGGATGATGACGAGATGATGACGAGACGATGAAGAGACGATGACGAGATGATGACGAGATGATGACGAGATGACCTGATGACCAGATGACCAGATGACCAGATGATCAGATAGCCAGATGACGAGATGATGAGATGACCAGATGATGACGAGATGACGAGATGATGACGAGATGATGACGAGATGATGACGAGATAATGACGAGGTGATGACGAGATGAGGACGAGTAGACGACGAGATGATGACGAGATGATGACGAGATGATGACGAGATGATGACGAGATGATCACGAGATGATTACGAGATGATGACGAGATGACAGATGACCGGATGACGAGATGATGACGATATGATGACGCGATAATGACGAGATGATGACGAGACGATGACGAGACGATGACGAGACGATGACGAGATGATGACGATTTGACCAGATGACCAGATGACCAGATGACCAGATGATCAGATAGCCAGATGACGAGATTTCGAGATGACGAGATGACGAGATGACGAGATGACGAGATGATGACGAGATGATGACGAGATGATGACGAGATGATGACGAGATGATGACGAGATGATGACGAAATCATGACGAGATGATGACAAGATGATGGCGAGATGATGACGAGATGATGACGAGATGATGACGAGATGATGACGAGATGATGACGAGATGATGACGAGATGATGACGAGATGATGACGAGATGATAACGAGATGATGACGAGATGATGACGAGATGATGAGGAGATGATGACGAGATGATGACGAGATGATGACGAGATGATGACGAGATGATGACGAGATGATGACCAGATGATGACCAGATGATGACCAGATGATGACCAGATGATGACCAGATGATAACGAGATGATGACGAGATGATGACGAGATGATGACGAGATGATGACGAGGTGATGACGAGATGATGATGAGATGATGACGAGATGATGACGGGATGATGACGAGATGATGACGAGATGATGACGAGATCATGACCAGATGATGACGGAATGATGACGAGATGATGACGAGACGATGAAGAGACGATGACGAGATGATGACGAGATGATGACGAGATGACCTGATGACCAGATGACCAGATGACCAGATGATCAGATAGCCAGATGACGAGATGATGACGAGATGACCTGATGACCAGATGACCAGATGACCAGATGATCAGATAGCCAGATGACGAGATGATGAGATGACCAGATGATGACGAGATGACGAGATGATGACGAGATGATGACGAGATGATGACGAGATAATGACGAGGTGATGACGAGATGAGGACGAGTAGACGACGAGATGATGACGAGATGATGACGAGATGATGACGAGATGATGACGAGATGATCACGAGATGATTACGAGATGATGACGAGATGACAGATGACCGGATGACGAGATGATGACGATATGATGACGCGATAATGACGAGATGATGACGAGATGATGACGAGATGATGACGAGATGATGACGAGATGATGACGAGATGATGACGAGATGACCAGATGACCAGATGACCAGATGATCAGATGATGAGATGACAAGGTGACGAGATGACGAGATGATGACGAGATGACGAGATGATGAAGAGATGACGAGATGATGACGAGATGATGACGAGATGATGACGAGATGATGACGAAATGATGACGAGATGATGACGAGTTGATGACGAGATGATGTCGAGATGATGACGAGATGATGACGAGACGATGACGAGACGATGACGAGACGATGACGAGATGATGACGATTTGACCAGATGACCAGATGACCAGATGACCAGATGATCAGATAGCCAGATGACGAGATTTCGAGATGACGAGATGACGAGATGACGAGATGACGAGATGATGACGAGATGATGACGAGATGATGACGAGATGATGACGAGATGATGACGAGATGATGACGAGATGATGACGAGATGATGACGAGATGATGACGAAATGATGACGAGATGATGACGAGATGATGACGAGATGATGACGAGATGATGACGAGATGATGACGAGATGATGACGAGATGATGACGAGATGATGACGAGATGATGACGAGATGATGACGAGATGATGACGAGATGATGACGAGATGATGACGAGATGATGACGAGATGATGACGAGATGATGACGAGATGATGACGAGATGATGACGAGATGATGACGAGATGATGACGAGATGATGACGAGATGATGACGAGATGATGACGAGATGATGACCAGATGATGACCAGATGATGACGAGATGATGACGTGATGATGACGAGATGATGACGAGATGATGACGAGGTGATGACGAGATGATAATGAGATGATGACGAGATGATGACGGGATGATGACGAGATGATGACGAGATGATGACGAGATCATGACCAGATGATGACGGGATGATGACGAGATGATGACGAGACGATGAAGAGACGATGACGAGATGATGACGAGATGACCTGATGACCAGATGACCAGATGACCAGATGATCAGATAGCCAGATGACGAGATGATGAGATGACCAGATGATGACGAGATGACGAGATGATGACGAGATGATGACGAGATGATGACGAGGTGATGACGAGATGATAATGAGATGATGACGAGATGATGACGGGATGATGACGAGATGATGACGAGATGATGACGAGATCATGACCAGATGATGACGGGATGATGACGAGATGATGACGAGATGATGACGAGATGATGACGAGATGATTACGAGATGATGACGAGATGACCAGATGACCAGATGACCAGATGATCAGATGATGAGATGACAAGGTGACGAGATGACGAGATGATGACGAGATGATGACGAGATGATGACGAGATGATGACGAGATGATGACGAGATGATGACGAGATGATGACGAGATGATGACGAGATGATGACGAGATGATGACGAGATGATGACCAGATGATGACCAGATGATGACGAGATGATGACGAGATGATGACGAGATGATGACGAGATGATGACGAGGTGATGACGAGATGATGATGAGATGATGACGAGATGATGACGGGATGATGACGAGATGATGACGAGATGATGACGAGATCATGACCAGATGATGACGGGATGATGACGAGATGATGACGAGACGATGAAGAGACGATGACGAGATGATGACGAGATGATAACGAGATGACCTGATGACCAGATGACCAGATGACCAGATGATCAGATAGCCAGATGACGAGATGATGAGATGACCAGATGATGACGAGATGACGAGATGATGACGAGATGATGACGAGATGATGACGAGATGATGACGAGATGATGACGGGATGATGACGAGATGATGACGAGATGATGACGAGATGATGATGAGATGATAACAAGATGATGACGAAATGATGACAAGATGATGACAAGATGATGACGAGATGATGACGAGATGATGACGAGATGGTGACAAGATGATGACGAGATGATGACGAGATGATGACGAGGTAATGACGAGGTGATGACGAAATGATGACGAGATGATGAGATGATGATGAGATGATGACGAGATAATGACGAGATGATGGCGAGATGATGACGAGGTGATGACGAGGTGATGACGAGATGATGACCACATGATGACCAGATGATGACCAGATGATGACCAGATGATGACGAGATGATGACGAGATGATGACGAGATGATGACGAGATGATGACGAAATGATGACGAGTTGATGACGAGATGATGACGAGATGATGACGAGATGATGACGAGATGATGACGAGACGATGAGGAGATGATGACGAGTTGACCAGATGACCAGATGACCAGATGACCAGATGATCAGATAGCCAGATGACGAGATTTCAAGATGACGAGATGACGAGATGATGACGAGATGATGACGAGATGATGACGAGATGATGACGAGATGATGACGAGATGATGACGAGATGATGACGAGATGATGACGAGATGATGACGAGATGATGACGAGGTGATGACGAGGTGATGACGAAATGATGAGATGACGAGATGATGACGAGATGATGACGAGATGATGACGAGGTGATGACGAGATGATGACGAGATGATGACGAGATGATGACGAGATGATGACGAGATGATGACGAAATGATGACAAGATGATGACGAGATGATGACGAGGTGATGACGAGGTGATGACGAGATGATGAGATGATGACGAGATGATGACAAGATGATGACGAGATGATGACGAGATGATGACGAGATGATGACGAGATGATGACAAGATGATGACGAGATGATGACGAGATGATGACGAGATGATGACGAGATGACGACGAGATAATGACGAGATGATGACGAGATGATGACGAGATGATGACGAGATGATGACGAGATGATGACCAGATGATGACCAGATGATGACGAGATGATGACGAGATGATGACGAGATGATAACGAGATGATGACGAGATGATGACGAGATGATGACGAGATGATGACGAGATGATGACGAGATGATGACGAGATGATGACGAGATGATGACGAGATGACCAGATGACCAGATGACCTGATGATCATATGACCAGATGACCAGATGACCAGATGACCCGATGACCAGATGACCAGATGACCAGATGACCAGATGATGACGAGATGATGACGAGATGATGACGAGATGACCAGATGACCAGATGACCAGAAGACCAGATGATCAGATGATCAGATGACGAGATGACGAGGTGACGAGATGACGAGATTACGAGATGACGATATGATGACGAGATGATGACGAGATGATGACGAGATGATGACGAGATGATTACGAGATGATGACGAGATTACGACGAGATGATGACAAGATGATGACGAGATGATGACGAGATGATGACGAGATGATGACGAGATGATGACGAGATGATGACGAGATGATGACGAGATGATGACGAGATGATGACGAAGTGATGACGAGATGATGACCAGATGATGACCAGATGATGACGAGATGATGACGAGATGATGACCAGATGATAACCAGATGATGACGAGATGATGACGAGATAATGGCGAGATGATAACGAGATGATGACGAGATGATGACGAGATGATGACGAGATGATGACGAGATGATGACGAGATGATGACGAGATGATGACGAGATGATGACGAGATGATGACGAGATGATGACGAGATAATGACGAGGTGATGACGAGATGAGGACGAGTAGATGACGAGATGATGACGAGATGATGACGAGATGATGACGAGATGATTACGAGATGATGACGAGATGACCAGATGACCGGATGACGAGATGATGACGATATGATGACGCGATAATGACGAGATGATGACGAGATGATGACGAGATGATGACGAGATGATGACGAGATGATGACGAGATGATGACGAGATGATGACAAGATGATGACGAGATGATGACGAGATGATGACGAGGTGATGACGAGATGATGATGAGATGATAACGAGATGATGACAAAATGATGACAAGATGATGACAAGATGATGACGAGATGATGACGAGATGATGACAAGATGATGACGAGATGATGACCAGATGATGACCACATGATGACCAGATGATGACCAGATGACGTCCAGATGATGACGAGATGATGACGAGATGATGACGAGATGATGACGAGATGATGACGAGATGATGACGAGTTGATGACGAGATGATGACGAGATGATGACGAGATGATGACGAGATGATGACGAGATGACGAGATGATGACGAGATGATGACGAGATGATGACGAGATGATGACGAGATGATGACGAGATGATGACGAGATGATGACGAGATGATGACGAGATGATGACGAGATGATGACGAGATGATGACGAGATGATGACGAGATGATGACGAGATGATGACGAGATGATGACGAGATGATGACGAGATGATGACGAGATGATGACGAGATGATGACGAGATGATGACGAGATGATGACGAGATGATGACGAGATGATGACGAGATGATGACGAGATGATGACGAGATGACCAGATGACCAGATGACCTGATGATCATATGACCAGATGACCAGATGACCAGATGACCCGATGACCAGATGACCAGATGACCAGATGACCAGATGATGACGAGATGATGACGAGATGACCAGATGACCAGATGACCAGAAGACCAGATGATCAGATGATCAGATGACGAGATGACGAGGTGACGAGATGACGAGATTACGAGATGACGATATGATGACGAGATGATGACGAGATGATGACGAGATGATGACGAGATGATTACGAGATGATGACGAGATGACGACGAGATGATGACAAGATGATGACGAGATGATGACGAGATGATGACGAGATGATGACGAGATGATGACGAGATGATTACGAGATGATGACGAGATGACCAGATGACCGGATGACGAGATGATGACGATATGATGACGCGATAATGACGAGATGATGACGAGATGATGACGAGATGATGACGAGATGATGACGAGATGATGACGAGATGATGACGAGATGATGACGAGATGATGACGAGATGATGACGAGATGATTACGAGATGATGACGAGATGACCAGATGACCGGATGACGAGATGATGACGATATGATGACGCGATAATGACGAGATGATGACGAGATGATGACGAGATGATGACGAGATGATGACGAGATGACCAGATGACCAGATGACCAGATGATCAGATGATGAGATGACAAGGTGACGAGATGACGAGATGATGACGAGATGACGAGATGATGACGAGATGACGAGATGATGACGAGATGATGACGAGATGATGACGAGATGATGACGAGATGATGACGAGATGATGACGAGATGATGACGAGTTGATGACGAGATGATGTCGAGATGATGACGAGATGATGACGAGACGATGACGAGACGATGACGAGATGATGACGATTTGACCAGATGACCAGATGACCAGATGACCAGATGATCAGATAGCCAGATGACGAGATTTCGAGATGACGAGATGACGAGATGACGAGATGACGAGATGATAACGAGATGATGACGAGATGATGACGAGATGATGACGAGATGATGACGAAATCATGACGAGATGATGACAAGATGATGGCGAGATGATGACGAGATGATGACGAGATGATGACGAGATGATGACGAGATGATGACGAGATGATGACGAGATGATGACGAGATGATGACGAGATGATAACGAGATGATGACGAGATGATGACGAGATGATGAGGAGATGATGACGAGATGATGACGAGATGATGACGAGATGATGACGAGATGATGACGAGATGATGACCAGATGATGACCAGATGATGACCAGATGATGACCAGATGATGACCAGATGATAACGAGATGATGACGAGATGATGACGAGATGATGACGAGATGATGACGAGGTGATGACGAGATGATGATGAGATGATGACGAGATGATGACGGGATGATGACGAGATGATGACGAGATGATGACGAGATCATGACCAGATGATGACGGGATGATGACGAGATGATGACGAGACGATGAAGAGACGATGACGAGATGATGACGAGATGATGACGAGATGACCTGATGACCAGATGACCAGATGACCAGATGATCAGATAGCCAGATGACGAGATGATGAGATGACCAGATGATGACGAGATGACGAGATGATGACGAGATGATGACGAGATGATGACGAGATAATGACGAGGTGATGACGAGATGAGGACGAGTAGACGACGAGATGATGACGAGATGATGACGAGATGATGACGAGATGATGACGAGATGATCACGAGATGATTACGAGATGATGACGAGATGACAGATGACCGGATGACGAGATGATGACGATATGATGACGCGATAATGACGAGATGATGACGAGACGATGACGAGACGATGACGAGACGATGACGAGATGATGACGATTTGACCAGATGACCAGATGACCAGATGACCAGATGATCAGATAGCCAGATGACGAGATTTCGAGATGACGAGATGACGAGATGACGAGATGACGAGATGATGACGAGATGATGACGAGATGATGACGAGATGATGACGAGATGATGACGAGATGATGACGAAATCATGACGAGATGATGACAAGATGATGGCGAGATGATGACGAGATGATGACGAGATGATGACGAGATGATGACGAGATGATGACGAGATGATGACGAGATGATGACGAGATGATGACGAGATGATAACGAGATGATGACGAGATGATGACGAGATGATGAGGAGATGATGACGAGATGATGACGAGATGATGACGAGATGATGACGAGATGATGACGAGATGATGACCAGATGATGACCAGATGATGACCAGATGATGACCAGATGATGACCAGATGATAACGAGATGATGACGAGATGATGACGAGATGATGACGAGATGATGACGAGGTGATGACGAGATGATGATGAGATGATGACGAGATGATGACGGGATGATGACGAGATGATGACGAGATGATGACGAGATCATGACCAGATGATGACGGGATGATGACGAGATGATGACGAGACGATGAAGAGACGATGACGAGATGATGACGAGATGATGACGAGATGACCTGATGACCAGATGACCAGATGACCAGATGATCAGATAGCCAGATGACGAGATGATGACGAGATGACCTGATGACCAGATGACCAGATGACCAGATGATCAGATAGCCAGATGACGAGATGATGAGATGACCAGATGATGACGAGATGACGAGATGATGACGAGATGATGACGAGATGATGACGAGATAATGACGAGGTGATGACGAGATGAGGACGAGTAGACGACGAGATGATGACGAGATGATGACGAGATGATGACGAGATGATGACGAGATGATCACGAGATGATTACGAGATGATGACGAGATGACAGATGACCGGATGACGAGATGATGACGATATGATGACGCGATAATGACGAGATGATGACGAGATGATGACGAGATGATGACGAGATGATGACGAGATGATGACGAGATGATGACGAGATGACCAGATGACCAGATGACCAGATGATCAGATGATGAGATGACAAGGTGACGAGATGACGAGATGATGACGAGATGACGAGATGATGAAGAGATGACGAGATGATGACGAGATGATGACGAGATGATGACGAGATGATGACGAAATGATGACGAGATGATGACGAGTTGATGACGAGATGATGTCGAGATGATGACGAGATGATGACGAGACGATGACGAGACGATGACGAGACGATGACGAGATGATGACGATTTGACCAGATGACCAGATGACCAGATGACCAGATGATCAGATAGCCAGATGACGAGATTTCGAGATGACGAGATGACGAGATGACGAGATGACGAGATGATGACGAGATGATGACGAGATGATGACGAGATGATGACGAGATGATGACGAGATGATGACGAGATGATGACGAGATGATGACGAGATGATGACGAAATGATGACGAGATGATGACGAGATGATGACGAGATGATGACGAGATGATGACGAGATGATGACGAGATGATGACGAGATGATGACGAGATGATGACGAGATGATGACGAGATGATGACGAGATGATGACGAGATGATGACGAGATGATGACGAGATGATGACGAGATGATGACGAGATGATGACGAGATGATGACGAGATGATGACGAGATGATGACGAGATGATGACGAGATGATGACGAGATGATGACCAGATGATGACCAGATGATGACGAGATGATGACGAGATGATGACGAGATGATGACGAGATGATGACGAGGTGATGACGAGATGATAATGAGATGATGACGAGATGATGACGGGATGATGACGAGATGATGACGAGATGATGACGAGATCATGACCAGATGATGACGGGATGATGACGAGATGATGACGAGACGATGAAGAGACGATGACGAGATGATGACGAGATGACCTGATGACCAGATGACCAGATGACCAGATGATCAGATAGCCAGATGACGAGATGATGAGATGACCAGATGATGACGAGATGACGAGATGATGACGAGATGATGACGAGATGATGACGAGATGATGACGAGATGATGACGGGATGATGACGAGATGATGACGAGATGATGACGAGATGATGATGAGATGATAACAAGATGATGACGAAATGATGACAAGATGATGACAAGATGATGACGAGATGATGACGAGATGATGACGAGATGATGACAAGATGATGACGAGATGATGACGAGATGATGACGAGGTGATGACGAGGTGATGACGAAATGATGACGAGATGATGAGATGATGATGAGATGATGACGAGATAATGACGAGATGATGGCGAGATGATAACGAGGTGATGACGAGGTGATGACGAGATGATGACCAGATGATGACCAGATGATGACCAGATGATGACGAGATGATGACGAGATGATGACGAGATGATGACGAGATGATGACGAGATGATGACGAGATGATGACGAGATGATGACGAGATGATGACGAGATGATGACGAGATGATGACGAGATGATGACGAGATGATGACGAGATGATGATGAGATGATGACCAGATGATGACCAGATGATGACGAGATGATGACCAGATGATGACCAGATGATGACCAGATGATGACGAGATGATGACGAGATGATGACGAGATGATGACGAGATGATGACGAGATGATGACGAGTTGATGACGAGATGATGACGAGATGATGACGAGATGATGACGAGATGATGACGAGACGATGAGGAGATGATGACGAGTTGACCAGATGACCAGGTGACCAGATGACCAGATGATCAGATAGCCAGATGACGAGATTTCAAGATGACGAGATGACGAGATGATGACGAGATGATGACGAGATGATGACGAGATGATGACGAGATGATGACGAGATGATGACGAGATGATGACGAGATGATGACGAGATGATGACGAGATGATGACGAGATGATGACGAGGTGATGACGAGGTGATGACGAAATGATGAGATGACGAGATGATGACGAGATGATGACGAGATGATGACGAGGTGATGACGAGATGATGACGAGATGATGACGAGATGATGACGAGATGATGACCAGATGATGATCAGATGATGACGAGATGATGACGAGATAATGACGAGATAATAACGAGATGATAACGAGATGATGACGAGATGATGACGAGATGATGACGAGATGATGACGAGATGATGACGAGATGATGACGAGATGATGACGAGATGATGACGAGATGATGACGAGATGATGACGAGATAATGACGAGGTGATGACGAGATGAGGACGAGATGAGGACGAGTAGATGACGAGATGATGACGAGATGATGACGATATGATGACGAGATAATGACGAGATGATGACGAGATGATGACGAGATGATAACGATATGATGACGAAATAATGACGAGATGATGACGAGATGATGACGAGATGATGACGAGATGATGACGAGATGATTACGAGATGATGACGAGATGACCAGATGACCAGATGACCAGATGATCAGATGATGAGATGACAAGGTGACGAGATGACGAGATGATGACGAGATGATGACGAGATGATGACGAGATGATGACGAGATGATGACGAGATGATGACGAGATGATGACGAGATGATGACGAGATGATGACGAGATGATGACCAGATGATGACCAGATGATGACGAGATGATGACGAGATGATGACGAGATGATGACGAGATGATGACGAGGTGATGACGAGATGATGATGAGATGATGACGAGATGATGACGGGATGATGACGAGATGATGACGAGATGATGACGAGATCATGACCAGATGATGACGGGATGATGACGAGATGATGACGAGACGATGAAGAGACGATGACGAGATGATGACGAGATGATAACGAGATGACCTGATGACCAGATGACCAGATGACCAGATGATCAGATAGCCAGATGACGAGATGATGAGATGACCAGATGATGACGAGATGACGAGATGATGACGAGATGATGACGAGATGATGACGAGATGATGACGAGATGATGACGGGATGATGACGAGATGATGACGAGATGATGACGAGATGATGATGAGATGATAACAAGATGATGACGAAATGATGACAAGATGATGACAAGATGATGACGAGATGATGACGAGATGATGACGAGATGGTGACAAGATGATGACGAGATGATGACGAGATGATGACGAGGTAATGACGAGGTGATGACGAAATGATGACGAGATGATGAGATGATGATGAGATGATGACGAGATAATGACGAGATGATGGCGAGATGATGACGAGGTGATGACGAGGTGATGACGAGATGATGACCACATGATGACCAGATGATGACCAGATGATGACGAGATGATGACGAGATGATGACGAGATGATGACGAGATGATGACGAAATGATGACGAGTTGATGACGAGATGATGACGAGATGATGACGAGATGATGACGAGATGATGACGAGACGATGAGGAGATGATGACGAGTTGACCAGATGACCAGATGACCAGATGACCAGATGATCAGATAGCCAGATGACGAGATTTCAAGATGACGAGATGACGAGATGATGACGAGATGATGACGAGATGATGACGAGATGATGACGAGATGATGACGAGATGATGACGAGATGATGACGAGATGATGACGAGATGATGACGAGATGATGACGAGATGATGACGAGGTGATGACGAGGTGATGACGAAATGATGAGATGACGAGATGATGACGAGATGATGACGAGATGATGACGAGGTGATGACGAGATGATGACGAGAGGATGACGAGATGATGACGAGATGATGACGAGATGATGACGAAATGATGACAAGATGATGACGAGATGATGACGAGGTGATGACGAGGTGATGACGAGATGATGAGATGATGACGAGATGATGACAAGATGATGACGAGATGATGACGAGATGATGACGAGATGATGACGAGATGATGACAAGATGATGACGAGATGATGACGAGATGATGACGAGATGATGACGAGATGACGACGAGATAATGACGAGATGATGACGAGATGATGACGAGATGATGACGAGATGATGACGAGATGATGACCAGATGATGACCAGATGATGACGAGATGATGACGAGATGATGACGAGATGATAACGAGATGATGACGAGATGATGACGAGATGATGACGAGATGATGACGAGATGATGACGAGATGATGACGAGATGATGACGAGATGATGACGAGATGACCAGATGACCAGATGACCTGATGATCATATGACCAGATGACCAGATGACCAGATGACCCGATGACCAGATGACCACATGACCAGATGACCAGATGATGACGAGATGATGACGAGATGACCAGATGACCAGATGACCAGAAGACCAGATGATCAGATGATCAGATGACGAGATGACGAGGTGACGAGATGACGAGATTACGAGATGACGATATGATGACGAGATGATGACGAGATGATGACGAGATGATGACGAGATGATTACGAGATGATGACGAGATGACGACGAGATGATGACAAGATGATGACGAGATGATGACGAGATGATGACGAGATGATGACGAGATGATGACGAGATGATTACGAGATGATGACGAGATGACCAGATGACCGGATGACGAGATGATGACGATATGATGACGCGATAATGACGAGATGATGACGAGATGATGACGAGATGATGACGAGATGATGACGAGATGATGACGAGATGATGACGAGATGATGACGAGATGATGACGAGATGATGACGAGATGATGACGAGATGATTACGAGATGATGACGAGATGACCAGATGACCGGATGACGAGATGATGACGATATGATGACGCGATAATGACGAGATGATGACGAGATGATGACGAGATGATGACGAGATGATGACGAGATGACCAGATGACCAGATGACCAGATGATCAGATGATGAGATGACAAGGTGACGAGATGACGAGATGATGACGAGATGACGAGATGATGACGAGATGACGAGATGATGACGAGATGATGACGAGATGATGACGAGATGATGACGAGATGATGACGAGATGATGACGAGATGATGACGAGTTGATGACGAGATGATGTCGAGATGATGACGAGATGATGACGAGACGATGACGAGACGATGACGAGACGATGACGAGATGATGACGATTTGACCAGATGACCAGATGACCAGATGACCAGATGATCAGATAGCCAGATGACGAGATTTCGAGATGACGAGATGACGAGATGACGAGATGACGACATGATGACGAGATGATGACGAGATGATGACGAGATGATGACGAGATGATGACGAGATGATGACGAAATCATGACGAGATGATGACAAGATGATGGCGAGATGATGACGAGATGATGACGAGATGATGACGAGATGATGACGAGATGATGACGAGATGATGACGAGATGATGACGAGATGATAACGAGATGATGACGAGATGATGACGAGATGATGACGAGATGATGAGGAGATGATGACGAGATGATGACGAGATGATGACGAGATGATGACGAGATGATGACGAGATGATGACCAGATGATGACCAGATGATGACCAGATGATGACCAGATGATGACCAGATGATAACGAGATGATGACGAGATGATGACGAGATGATGACGAGATGATGACGAGGTGATGACGAGATGATGATGAGATGATGACGAGATGATGACGGGATGATGACGAGATGATGATGAGATGATGACGAGATGATGACGGGATGATGACGAGATGATGACGAGATGATGACGAGATCATGACCAGATGATGACGGGATGATGACGAGATGATGACGAGACGATGAAGAGACGATGACGAGATGATGACGAGATGATGACGAGATGACCTGATGACCAGATGACCAGATGACCAAATGATCAGATAGCCAGATGACGAGATGATGAGATGACCAGATGATGACGAGATGACGAGATGATGATGAGATGATGACGAGATAATGACGAGGTGATGACGAGATGAGGACGAGATGAGGACGAGTAGACGACGAGATGATGACGAGATGATGACGAGATGATGACGAGATGATGACGAGATGATCACGAGATGATTACGAGATGATGACGAGATGACAGATGACCGGATGACGAGATGATGACGATATGATGACGCGATAATGACGAGATGATGACGAGATGATGACGAGATGATGACGAGATGATGACGAGATGATGACGAGATGACCAGATGACCAGATGACCAGATGATCAGATGATGAGATGACAAGGTGACGAGATGACGAGATGATGACGAGATGACGAGATGATGACGAGATGACGAGATGATGACGAGATGATGACGAGATGATGACGAGATGATGACGAAATGATGACGAGATGATGACGAGTTGATGACGAGATGATGTCGAGATGATGACGAGATGATGACGAGACGATGACGAGACGATGACGAGACGATGACGAGATGATGACGATTTGACCAGATGACCAGATGACCAGATGACCAGATGATCAGATAGCCAGATGACGAGATTTCGAGATGACGAGATGACGAGATGACGAGATGACGAGATGATGACGAGATGATGACGAGATGATGACGAGATGATGACGAGATGATGACGAGATGATGACGAGATGATGACGAGATGATGACGAGATGATGACGAGATGATGACGAGATGATGACGAGATGATGACGAGATGATGACGAGATGATGACGAGATGATGACGAGATGATGACGAGATGATGACGAGATGATGACGAGATGATGACGAGATGATGACGAGATGATGACGAGATGATGACGAGATGATGACGAGATGATGACGAGATGATGACGAGATGATGACGAGATGATGACGAGATGATGACGAGATGATGACGAGATGATGACGAGATGATGACGAGATGATGACGAGATGATGACGAGATGATGACGAGATGATGACGAGATGATGACCAGATGATGACCAGATGATGACCAGATGATGACGAGATGATGACGAGATGATGACGAGATGATGACGAGGTGATGACGAGATGATAATGAGATGATGACGAGATGATGACGGGATGATGACGAGATGATGACGAGATGATGACGAGATCATGACCAGATGATGACGGGATGATGACGAGATGATGACGAGACGATGAAGAGACGATGACGAGATGATGACGAGATGACCTGATGACCAGATGACCAGATGACCAGATGATCAGATAGCCAGATGACGAGATGATGAGATGACCAGATGATGACGAGATGACGAGATGATGACGAGATGATGACGAGATGATGACGAGATGATGACGAGATGATGACGGGATGATGACGAGATGATGACGAGATGATGACGAGATGATGATGAGATGATAACAAGATGATGACGAAATGATGACAAGATGATGACAAGATGATGACGAGATGATGACGAGATGATGACGAGATGATGACAAGATGATGACGAGATGATGACGAGATGATGACGAGGTGATGACGAGGTGATGACGAAATGATGACGAGATGATGAGATGATGATGAGATGATGACGAGATAATGACGAGATGATGGCGAGATGATAACGAGGTGATGACGAGGTGATGACGAGATGATGACCAGATGATGACCAGATGATGACCAGATGATGACGAGATGATGACGAGATGATGACGAGATGATGACGAGATGATGACGAGATAATGACGAGATGATGACGAGTTGATGACGAGATGATGACGAGATGATGACGAGATGATGACGAGATGATGACGAGACGATGACGAGATGATGACGAGACGATGAGGAGATGATGACGAGTTGACCAGATGACCAGATGACCAGATGACCAGATGATCAGATAGCCAGATGACGAGATTTCAAGATGACGAGATGACGAGATGATGACGAGATGATGACGAGATGATGACGAGATGATGTCGAGATGATGACGAGATGATGACGAGATGATGACGAGATGATGACGAGATGATGACGAGATGATGACGAGGTGATGACGAGGTGATGACGAAATGATGAGATGACGAGATGATGACGAGATGATGACGAGATGATGACGAGATGATGACGAGATGATGACGAGATGATGTCGAGATGACCTGATGACCAGATGACCAGATGACCAGATGATCAGATAGCCAGATGACGAGATGATGAGATGACCAGATGACGAGATGATGACGAGATGATGACGAGATGATGACGAGATGATGACGAGATGATGACGGGATGATGACGAGATGATGACGAGATGATGACATGATGATGATGAGATGATAACGAGATGATGACGAAATGATGACAAGATGATGACAAGATGATGACGAGATGATGACGAGATGATGACAAGATGATGACGAGATGATGAAGAGATGATGACGAGGTGATGACCAGATGATGACGGGATGATGACGAGATGATGACGAGACGATGAAGAGACGATGACGAGATGATGACGAGATGATGTCGAGATGATCTGATGACCAGATGACCAGATGACCAGATGATCAGATAGCCAGATGACGAGATGATGAGATGACCAGATGATGACGAGATGACGAGATGATGACGAGATGATGACGAGATGATGACGAGATGATGACGAGATGATGACGGGATGATGACGAGATGATGACGAGATGATGACGAGATGATGATGAGATGATAACGAGATGATGACGAAATGATGACAAGATGATGACAAGATGATGACGAGATGATGACGAGATGATGACAAGATGATGACGAGATGATGACGAGATGATGACGAGGTGATGACGAGGTGATGACATAATGATGACGAGATGATGAGATGATGATGAGATGATGACGTGATGATGACGAGATGATGGCGAGATGATGACGAGGTGATGACGAGGTGATGACGAGATGATGACCACATGATGACCAGATGATGACCAGATGATGACCAGATGATGACCAGATGATGACGAGATGATGACGAGATGATGACGAGATGATGACGAGTTAATGACGAGATGATGACGAGATGATGACGAGATGATGACAAGATAATCAGATGACGACATCACCAGATGACCAGATGACCCGATGAACAGATGATCAGATGACCAGATGACCGAATGACGAGATGATGACGAGATGATGACGATATGATGACGAGATAATGACGAGATGATGACGAGATGATGACGAGATGATGACGAGTTGATGACGAGATGATTACGTGATGATGACGTGATGATGACGAAATGATGACGAGATCATGACCAGATGATGACGGGATGATGACGAGATGATGACGAGATGATGACGAGATCATGACCAGATGATGACGGGATGATGACGAGATGATGACGAGACGATGAAGAGACGATGACGAGATGATGACGAGATGATGTCGAGATGACCTGATGACCAGATGACCACATGACCAGATGATCAGATAGCCAGATGACGAGATGATGAGATGACCAGATGATGACGAGATGACGAGATGATGACGAGATGATGAAGAGATGATGACAAGATGATGACAAGATGATGACGAGATGATGACGAGATGATGACGAGATGATGACGAGATGATGACGAGATGATGACGAGGTGATGACGAGGTGATGACGAAATGATGACGAGATGATGAGATGATGATGAGATGATGACGAGATGATGACGAGATGATGGCGAGATGATGACGAAGTGATGACGAGGTGATGACGAGATGATGACCACATGATGACCAGATGATGACCAGATGATGACCAGATGATGACGAGATGATGACGAGATGATGACGAGATGATGACGAGATGATGACGAGATGATGACGAGTTAATGACGAGATGATGACGAGATGATGACGAGATGATGACGAGACGATGACGAGACGATGACGAGATGATGACGAGACGATGAGGAGATGATGACGAGTTGACCAGATGACCAGATGACCAGATGACCAGATGATCAGATAGCCAGATGACGAGATTTCAAGATAACGAGATGACGAGATGACGAGATGACGAGATGATGACGAGATGATGACGAGATGATGACGAGATGATGACGAGATGATGACGAGATGATGACGAGATGATGACGAGATGATGACGAGATGATGACGAGATGATGACGAGATGATGACGAGATGATGACGAGATGATGACCAGATGATGACGAGATGATGACGAGATGATGACGAGATGATGACGAAGTGATGACGAGATGATGACGAGATGATGACGAGATGAATACGGGATGATGACGAGATGATGACGAGATGATGACGAGATCATGACCAGATGATGACGGGATGATGACGAGATGATGACGAGACGATGAAGAGACGATGACGAGATGATGACGACATGATGACGAGATGACCTGATGACCAGATGACCAGATGACCAGATGATGAGATAGCCAGATGACGAGATGACGAGATGATGACGAGATGAATCCGAGATGATGACGAGATGATGACGGGATGATGACGAGATGATGACGAGATGATGACGAGATGATGATGAGATGATAACGAGATGATGACAAAATGATGACAAGATGATGACAAGATGATGACGAGATGATGACGAGATGATGACAAGATGATGACGAGATGATGACGAGATGATGACGAGGTGATGACGAGGTGATGACGAAATGATGACGAGATGATGAGATGATGATGAGATGATGACGAGATGATGACGAGATGATGGCGAGATGATGACGAGGTGATGACGAGGTGATGACGAGATGATGACCACATGATGACCAGATGATGACCAGATGACGTCCAGATGATGACGAGATGATGACGAGATGATGACGAGATGATGACGAGATGATGACGAGATGATGACGAGTTGATGACGAGATGATGACGAGATGATGACGAGATGATGACGAGATGATGACGAGATGACGAGATGATGACGAGATGATGACGAGATGATGACGAGATGATGACGAGATGATGACGAGATGATGACGAGATGATGACGAGATGATGACGAGATGATGACGAGATGATGACGAGATGATGACGAGATGATGACGAGATGATGACGAGATGATGACGAGATGATGACGAGATGATGACGAGATGATGACAAGATGATGACGAGATGACCAGATGACCAGATGACCTGATGACCAGATGACCAGATGACCAGATGACCAGATGACCCGATGACCAGATGACCAGATGACCAGATGATGACGAGATGATGACGAGATGACCAGATGACCAGATGATCAGAAGACCAGATGATCAGATGATCAGATGACGAGATGACGAGGTGACGAGATGACGAGGTGACGAGATGACGAGGTGACGAGATGATGACAAGATGATGACGAGATGATGACGAGTTGATGACGAGATGATGACGAGATGATGACAAGATGATGACGAAATGATGACAAGATGATGACCAGATGACCAGATGACCAGATGACCAGATGACCAGATGACCAGATGACCAGATCACCAGATAACCAGATCACCAGATCACCAGATCACCAGATCACCAGATGATTGGATGACGAGATGATGACGTGATGATGACGAGATGATGACGAGATGATGACGAGACGATGAAGAGACGATGACGAGATGTGAACGAGATGATGACGAGGTGATGACGAGACGATGAAGAGACGATGACGAGATGATGACGAGATGACCAGATGACCAGATGACCAGATGACCAGATAACCAGATGATCAGATAGTCAAATGACGAGATGATGAGATGACGAGATGATGACGAGATGACGAGATAATGACGAGATGATGACGAGATGATGACGAGATGATGTCGAGATGATGACGGGATGATGACGAGATGATGACGAGATGATGACGAGATGATGATAAGATGATGACGAGATGATGACGAGATGATGACGAGATGATGACGAGATGATGAAAAGACGATGACGAGATGATGACGAGTAGATGACGAGATGATGACGAGATGATGTTGAGATGATGACGAGATGATGACGGGATGATGACGAGATGATGACGAGATGACGACCAGATGATGACGGGATGATGACGAGATGATGACGAGACGATGAAGAGACGATGATGAGATGATGACGAGATGACCAGATGACCAGATGACCAGATGAACAGATGATCAGATGATCAGATAGCCAGATGACGAGATGACCAGATGATCAGATAGCCAGATGACGAGATGACGAGATGATGACGATATGATGACGAGATGATGACAGGATGATGACGAGATAATGACGAGATGCTGACGAGATGGCCAGATGACCAGATGACCAGAAGACCAGATGATCAGATGATCAGATGACGAGATGACGAGGTGACGAGATGACGAGGTGACGAGATGACGAGGTGACGAGATGACGAGATGACGAAATGACGATATGATGACGAGATGATGACGAGGTGATGACGAGATGATGACGAGATGATGACAATATGATGACGAGATGATGACGAGATGATGACGAGATGATGACGAGTTGACCAGATGAACAGATGACCAGATGACCAGATGATCAGATAGCTAGATGACGAGATTTCGAGATGACGAGATGACGAGATGATGATGACGAGATGATGACGAGATGATGACGAGATGATGACGAGATGATGACGAGATGATGACGAAATGATGACAAGATGATGACAAGATGATGACGAGATGATGACGAGATGATGACAAGATGATGACGAGACGATGACGAGATGATGACGAGGTGATGACGAGGTGATGACGAGATGATGAGATGATGACGAGATGATGACAAGATGATGACGAGATGATGACGAGATGATGACGAGATGATGACGAGATGATGACAAGATTATGACGAGATGATGACGAGATGATGACGAGATGATGACGAGATGACGACGAGATGATGACGAGATGATGACGAGATGATGACGAGATGATGACGAGATGATGACGAGATGATGACCAGATGATGACCAGATGATGACGAGATGATGACGAGATGATGACGAGATGATAACGAGATGATGACGAGATGATGACGAGATGATGACGAGATGACCAGATGACCAGATGACCAGAAGACCAGATGATCAGATGAGCAGATGACGAGATGACGAGGTGACGAGATGACGAGGTGACGAGATAACGAGGTGACGAGATGACGAGGTGACGAGATGACGAGGTGACGAGTTGACGAGATGACGAGATGACGATATGATGACGAGATGATGACGAGATGATGACGAGATGATGACGAGATGATGACAAGATGATGACGAGATGATGACGAGTTGACCAGATGACCAGATGACCAGATGACCAGATGATCAGATAGCCAGATGACGAGATTTCGAGATGACGAGATGACGAGATGACGAGATGACGAGATGATGACGAGATGATGACGAGATGATGACGAGATGATGACGAGATGATGACGAGATGATGACGAGATGATGACGAGATGATGACGAGATGATGACGAGATGATGACGAGATGATGACGAGATGATGACGAGATGATGACGAGATGATGACGAGATGATGACGAGATGATGACGAGATGATGACGAGATGATGACGAGATGATGACGAGATGATGACCAGATGATGACCAGATGATGACGAGATGATGACGAGATGATGACGAGATGATGACGAGATGATGACGAGGTGATGACGAGACGATGAAGAGACGATGACGAGATGATGACGAGATGATGTCGAGATGATCTGATGACCAGATGACCAGATGACCAGATGACCAGATAGCCAGATGACGAGATGATGAGATGACCAGATGATGACGAGATGACGAGATGATGACGAGATGATGACGAGATGATGACGAGATGATGACGAGATGATGACGGGATGATGACGAGATGATGACGAGATGATGACGAGATGATGATGAGATGATAACGAGATGATGACGAAATGATGACAAGATGATGACAAGATGATGACGAGATGATGACGAGATGATGACAAGATGATGACGAGATGATGACGAGATGATGACGAGGTGATGACGAGGTGATGACATAATGATGACGAGATGATGAGATGATGATGAGATGATGACGTGATGATGACGAGATGATGGCGAGATGATGACGAGGTGATGACGAGGTGATGACGAGATGATGACCACATGATGACCAGATGATGACCAGATGATGACCAGATGATGACCAGATGATGACGAGATGATGACGAGATGATGACGAGATGATGACGAGTTAATGACGAGATGATGACGAGATGATGACGAGATGATGACAAGATAATCAGATGACGACATCACCAGATGACCAGATGACCCGATGAACAGATGATCAAATGACCAGATGACCGAATGACGAGATGATGACGAGATGATGACGATATGATGACGAGATAATGACGAGATGATGACGAGATGATGACGAGATGATGACGAGATGATGACGAGATGATTACGTGATGATGACGTGATGATGACGAGATGATGACGAGATCATGACCAGATGATGACGGGATGATGACGAGATGATGACGAGATGATGACGAGATCATGACCAGATGATGACGGGATGATGACGAGATGATGACGAGACGATGAAGAGACGATGACGAGATGATGACGAGATGATGTCGAGATGACCTGATGACCAGATGACCACATGACCAGATGATCAGATAGCCAGATGACGAGATGATGAGATGACCAGATGATGACGAGATGACGAGATGATGACGAGATGATGACGAGATGATGACGAGATGATGACGAGATGATGACGGGATGATGACGAGATGATGACGAGATGATGACGAGATGATGATGAGATGATAACGAGATGATGACGAAATGATGACAAGATGATGACAAGATGATGACGAGATGATGACGAGATGATGACAAGATGATGACGAGACGATGACGAGATGATGACGAGGTGATGACGAGATGATGACGAGATGATGACAAGATGATGACGAGATGATGACGAGATGATGACGAGGTGATGACGAGGTGATGACGAAATGATGACGAGATGATGAGATGATGATGAGATGATAACGAGATGATGACGAAATGATGACAAGATGATGACAAGATGATGACGAGATGATGACGAGATGATGACGAGATGATGACGAGATGATGACGAGATGATGACGAGGTGATGACGAGGTGATGACGAAATGATGACGAGATGATGAGATGATGATGAGATGATGACGAGATGATGGCGAGATGATGACGAAGTGATGACGAGGTGATGACGAGATGATGACCACATGATGACCAGATGATGACCAGATGATGACCAGATGATGACGAGATGATGACGAGATGATGACGAGATGATGACGAGATGATGACGAGATGATGACGAGTTAATGACGAGATGATGACGAGATGATGACGAGATGATGACGAGACGATGACGAGACGATGACGAGATGATGACGAGACGATGAGGAGATGATGACGAGTTGACCAGATGACCAGATGACCAGATGACCAGATGATCAGATAGCCAGATGACGAGATTTCAAGATAACGAGATGACGAGATGACGAGATGACGAGATGATGACGAGATGATGACGAGATGATGACGAGATGATGACGAGATGATGACGAGATGATGACGAGATGATGACGAGATGATGACGAGATGATGACGAGATGATGACGAGTTGATGACGAGATGATGTCGAGATGATGACGAGATGATGACGAGACGATGACGAGACGATGACGAGACGATGACGAGATGATGACGATTTGACCAGATGACCAGATGACCAGATGACCAGATGATCAGATAGCCAGATGACGAGATTTCGAGATGACGAGATGACGAGATGACGAGATGACGAGATGATGACGAGATGATGACGAGATGATGACGAGATGATGACGAGATGATGACGAGATGATGACGAGATGATGACGAGATGATGACGAGATTATGACGAGATGATGACGAGATGATGACGAGATGATAACGAGATGATGACGAGATGATGACGAGATGATGACGAGATGATGACGAGATGATGACGAGATGATGACGAGATGATGACGAGATGATGACGAGATGATGACGAGATGATGACGAGATGATGACGAGATGATGACGAGATGATGACGAGATGATGACGAGATGATGACGAGATGATGACGAGATGATGACGAGATGATGACCAGATGATGACCAGATGATGACGAGATGATGACGAGATGATGACGAGATGATGACGAGATGATGACGAGGTGATGACGAGATGATGATGAGATGATGACGAGATGATGACGGGATGATGACGAGATGATGACGAGATGATGACGAGATCATGACCAGATGATGACGGGATGATGACGAGATGATGACGAGACGATGAAGAGACGATGACGAGATGATGACGAGATGACCTGATGACCAGATGACCAGATGACCAGATGATCAGATAGCCAGATGACGAGATGATGAGATGACCAGATGATGACGAGATGACGAGATGATGACGAGATGATGACGAGATGATGACGAGATGATGACGAGATGATGACGGGATGATGACGAGATGATGACGAGATGATGACGAGATGATGATGAGATGATAACAAGATGATGACGAAATGATGACAAGATGATGACAAGATGATGACGAGATGATGACGAGATGATGACGAGATGATGACAAGATGATGACGAGATGATGACGAGATGATGACGAGGTGATGACGAGGTGATGACGAAATGATGACGAGATGATGAGATGATGATGAGATGATGACGAGATAATGACGAGATGATGGCGAGATGATGACGAGGTGATGACGAGGTGATGACGAGATGATGACCACATGATGACCAGATGATGACCAGATGATGACCAGATGATGACGAGATGATGACGAGATGATGACGAGATGATGACGAGATGATGACGAGTTGATGACGAGTTGATGACGAGATGATGACGAGATGATGACGAGATGATGACGAGATGATGACGAGACGATGACGAGATGATGACGAGACGATGAGGAGATGATGACGAGTTGACCAGATGACCAGATGACCAGATGACCAGATGATCAGATAGCCAGATGACGAGATTTCAAGATGACGAGATGACGAGATGATGACGAGATGATGACGAGACGATGACGAGATGATGACGAGACGATGAGGAGATGATGACGAGTTGACCAGATGACCAGATGACCAGATGACCAGATGATCAGATAGCCAGATGACGAGATTTCAAGATGACGAGATGACGAGATGATGACGAGATGATGCCGAGATGATGACGAGATGATGACGAGATGATGACGAGATGATGACGAGATGATGACGAGATGATGACGAGATGATACCGCGATGATGACGAGATGATGACGAGGTGATGACGAGGTGATGACGAAATGATGAGATGACGAGATGATGACGAGATGATGACGAGATGATGACGAGGTGATGACGAGATGATGACGAGATGATGACGAGATGATGACGAGATGATGACGAGATGATGACGAGATGATGACGAGATGATGACGAGATGATGGAGAGATGATGACGAGATGATGACGAGATGATGTCGAGATGACCTGATGACCAGATGATCAGATGACCAGATGATCAGATAGCCAGATGACGAGATGATGAGATGACCAGATGACGAGATGATGACGAGATGATGACGAGATGATGACGAGATGATGACGAGATGATGACGGGATGATGACGAGATGATGACGAGATGATGACGAGATGATACCGAGATGATGACGAGATGATGACGAGGTGATGACGAGGTGATGACGAAATGATGAGATGACGAGATGATGACGAGATGATGACAAGATGATGACGAGATGATGAAGAGATGATGACGAGGTGATGACGAGGTGATGACGGAATGATGACGAGATCATGAGATGATGATGAGATGATGATGAGATGATGACGAGATGATGGCGAGATGATGACGAGGTGATGACGAGGTGATGACGAGATGATGACCACATGATGACCAGATGATGACCAGATGATGACCAGATGATGACGAGATGATGACGAGATGATGACGAGATGATGACGAGATGATGACGAGATGATGACGAGTTAATGACGAGATGATGACGAGATGATGACAAGATAATCAGATGACGAGATGACCAGATGACCAGATGACCAGATGACCAGATGACCAGATGACCAGATGACCCGATGAACAGATGATCAGATGACCAGATGACCGGATGACGAGATGATGACGAGATGATGACGATATGATGACGAGATAATGACGAGATGATGACGAGATGATGACGAGATGATGACGAGATGATGACGAGATGATTACGGGATGATGACGAGATGATGACGAGATGATGACGAGATGATGACGAGATGATGACGAGATGATGACGAAATGATGACAAGATGATGACAGATGATGACGAGATGATGACGAGATGATGACAAGATGATGACGAGACGATGACGAGATGATGACGAGGTGATGACGAGGTGATGACGAGATGATGAGATGATGACGAGATGATGACAAGATGATGACGAGATGATGACGAGATGATGACGAGATGATGACGAGATGATGACAAGATTATGACGAGATGATGACGAGATGATGACGAGATGATGACGAGATGACGACGAGATGATGACGAGATGATGACGAGATGATGACGAGATGATGACGAGATGATGACGAGATGATGACCAGATGATGACCAGATGATGACGAGATGATGACGAGATGATGACGAGATGATAACGAGATGATGACGAGATGATGACGAGATGACCAGATGACTAGATGACCAGAAGACCAGATGATCAGATGAGCAGATGACGAGATGACGAGGTGACGAGATGACGAGGTGACGAGATAACGAGGTGACGAGATGACGAGGTGACGAGATGACGAGATGACGAGGTGACGAGTTGACGAGATGACGAGATGACGATATGATGACGAGATGATGACGAGATGATGACGAGTTGACCAGATGACCAGATGACCAGATGACCAGATGATCAGATAGCTAGATGACAAGATTTCGAGATGACGAGATGACGAGATGACGAGATGATGACGAGATGATGACGAGATGATGACGAGATTATGACGAGATGATGACGAGATGATGACGAGATGATGAAGAGATGATGACGAGATGATGACGAGATGATGACGAGATGATGACGAAATGTTGACAAGATGATGACAAGATGATGACGAGATGATGACGAGATGATGACAAGATGATGACGAGATGATCACGAGATGATAACGAGGTAATGACGAAATGATGACGAGGTGATGGGATGATGACGAGATGATGACAAGATGATGACGAGATGATGAGATGATGACGAGATGATGACAAGATGATGGCGAGATGATGACGAGATGATGACGAGATGATGACGAGATGATGACGAGATGATGACGAGATGATGACGAGTTAATGACGAGATGATGACGAGATGACGAGATGATGACGAGATGATGACGAGATGATAACGAGATGATGACGAGATGATGACGAGATGATGACGAGATGATGACGAGATGATGTCGAGATGATGACGAGATGATGACGAGATGATGAGGAGTTGATGACGAGATGATGTCGAGATGATGACGAGATGATGACGAGACGATGACGAGACGATGACGAGACGATGACGAGACGATGACGAGATGATGACGATTTGACCAGATGACCAGATGACCAGATGACCAGATGATCAGATAGCCAGATGACGAGATTTCGAGATGACGAGATGACGAGATGACGAGATGATGACGAGATGATGACGAGATGATGATGAGATGATGACGAGATGATGACGGGATGATGACGAGATGATGACGAGATCATGACGAGATCATGACCAGATGATGACGGGATGATGACGAGATGATGACGAGACGATGAAGAGATGATGACGAGATGACGAGATGATGACGAGATGATGACGAGATGATGACGAGATGATGACGAGATGATGACGAGATGATGACGGGATGATGACGAGATGATGACGAGATGATGACGAGATGATGATGAGATGATAACAAGATGATGACGAAATGATGACAAGATGATGACAAGATGATGACGAGATGATGACGAGATGATGACGAGATGATGACAAGATGATGACGAGATGATGACGAGATGATGACGAGGTGATGACGAGGTGATGACGAAATGATGACGAGATGATGAGATGATGATGAGATGATGACGAGATAATGACGAGATGATGGCGAGATGATGACGAGGTGATGACGAGGTGATGACGAGATGATGACCACATGATGACCAGATGATGACCAGATGATGACCAGATGATGACGAGATGATGACGAGATGATGACGAGATGATGACGAGATGATGACGAGTTGATGACGAGTTGATGACGAGATGATGACGAGATGATGACGAGACGATGACGAGACGATGACGAGATGATGACAAGACGATGAGGAGATGATGACGAGTTGACCAGATGACCAGATGACCAGATGACCAGATGATCAGATAGCCAGATGACGAGATTTCAAGATAACGAGATGACGAGATGACGAGATGACGAGATGATGACGAGATGATGACGAGATGATGACGAGATGATGACGAGATGATGACGAGATGATGACGAGATGATGACGAGATGATGACGAGATGATGACGAGATGATGACGAGATGATGACCAGATGATGACGAGATGATGACGAGATGATGACGAGATGATGACGAAGTGATGACGAGATGATGATGAGATGATGACGAGATGAATACGGGATGATGACGAGATGATGACGAGATGATGACGAGATCATGACCAGATGATGACGGGATGATGACGAGATGATGACGAGACGATGAAGAGACGATGACGAGATGATGACGAGATGATGACGAGATGACCTGATGACCAGATGACCAGATGACCAGATGATGAGATAGCC
Organism: Dyspetes luteomarginatus; assembly: GCA_963669185.1. Lineage (NCBI taxonomy): Eukaryota > Metazoa > Arthropoda > Insecta > Hymenoptera > Ichneumonidae > Dyspetes > Dyspetes luteomarginatus. Next base: position 14,291,064 of record OY769904.1, read on the forward strand.
AGATGACGAGATGACGAGATGATGACGAGATGAATCCGAGATGATGACGAGATGATGACGGGATGATGACGAGATGATGACGAGATGATGACGAGATGATGATGAGATGATAACGAGATGATGACAAAATGATGACAAGATGATGACAAGATGATGACGAGATGATGACGAGATGATGACAAGATGATGACGAGATGATGACGAGATGATGACGAGGTGATGACGAGGTGATGACGAAATGATGACGAGATGATGAGATGATGATGAGATGATGAAGAGATGATGACGAGATGATGGCGAGATGATGACGAGGTGATGACGAGGTGATGACGAGATGATGACCACATGATGACCAGATGATGACCAGATGACGTCCAGATGATGACGAGATGATGACGAGATGATGACGAGATGATGACGAGATGATGACGAGATGATGACGAGTTGATGACGAGATGATGACGAGATGATGACGAGATGATGACGAGATGATGACGAGATGATGACGAGATGACGAGATGATGACGAGATGATGACGAGATGATGACGAGATGATGACGAGATGATGACGAGATGATGACGAGATGATGACGAGATGATGACGAGATGATGACGAGATGATGACGAGATGATGACGAGATGATGACGAGATGATGACGAGATGATGACGAGATGATGACAAGATGATGACGAGATGACCAGATGACCAGATGACCTGATGACCAGATGACCAGATGACCAGATGACCAGATGACCCGATGACCAGATGACCAGATGACCAGATGATGACGAGATGATGACGAGATGACCAGATGACCAGATGATCAGAAGACCAGATGATCAGATGATCAGATGACGAGATGACGAGGTGACGAGATGACGAGGTGACGAGATGATGACAAGATGATGACGAGATGATGACGAGTTGATGACGAGATGATGACGAGATGATGACAAGATGATGACGAAATGATGACAAGATGATGACCAGATGACCAGATGACCAGATGACCAGATGACCAGATGACCAGATGACCAGATCACCAGATAACCAGATCACCAGATCACCAGATCACCAGATCACCAGATGATTGGATGACGAGATGATGACGAGATGATGACGAGATGATGACGAGATGATGACGAGACGATGAAGAGACGATGACGAGATGTGAACGAGATGATGACGAGGTGATGACGAGACGATGAAGAGACGATGACGAGATGATGACGAGATGACCAGATGACCAGATGACCAGATGACCAGATAACCAGATGATCAGATAGTCAAATGACGAGATGATGAGATGACGAGATGATGACGAGATGACGAGATAATGACGAGATGATGACGAGATGATGACGAGATGATGTCGAGATGATGACGGGATGATGACGAGATGATGACGAGATGATGACGAGATGATGATAAGATGATGACGAGATGATGACGAGATGATGACGAGATGATGACGAGATGATGAAAAGACGATGACGAGATGATGACGAGTAGATGACGAGATGATGACGAGATGATGTTGAGATGATGACGAGATGATGACGGGATGATGACGAGATGATGACGAGATGACGACCAGATGATGACGGGATGATGACGAGATGATGACGAGACGATGAAGAGACGATGATGAGATGATGACGAGATGACCAGATGACCAGATGACCAGATGAACAGATGATCAGATGATCAGATAGCCAGATGACGAGATGACCAGATGATCAGATAGCCAGATGACGAGATGACGAGATGATGACGATATGATGACGAGATGATGACAGGATGATGACGAGATAATGACGAGATGCTGACGAGATGGCCAGATGACCAGATGACCAGAAGACCAGATGATCAGATGATCAGATGACGAGATGACGAGGTGACGAGATGACGAGGTGACGAGATGACGAGGTGACGAGATGACGAGATGACGAAATGACGATATGATGACGAGATGATGACGAGGTGATGACGAGATGATGACGAGATGATGACAATATGATGACGAGATGATGACGAGATGATGACGAGATGATGACGAGTTGACCAGATGAACAGATGACCAGATGACCAGATGATCAGATAGCTAGATGACGAGATTTCGAGATGACGAGATGACGAGATGATGATGACGAGATGATGACGAGATGATGACGAGATGATGACGAGATGATGACGAGATGATGACGAAATGATGACAAGATGATGACAAGATGATGACGAGATGATGACGAGATGATGACAAGATGATGACGAGACGATGACGAGATGATGACGAGGTGATGACGAGGTGATGACGAGATGATGAGATGATGACGAGATGATGACAAGATGATGACGAGATGATGACGAGATGATGACGAGATGATGACGAGATGATGACGAGATGATGACGAGATGATGACGAGATGATGACGAGATGATGACGAGATGATGACGAGATGATGACGAGTTGATGACGAGATGATGTCGAGATGATGACGAGATGATGACGAGACGATGACGAGACGATGACGAGACGATGACGAGATGATGACGATTTGACCAGATGACCAGATGACCAGATGACCAGATGATCAGATAGCCAGATGACGAGATTTCGAGATGACGAGATGACGAGATGACGAGATGACGAGATGATGACGAGATGATGACGAGATGATGACGAGATGATGACGAGATGATGACGAGATTATGACGAGATGATGACGAGATGATGACGAGATTATGACGAGATGATGACGAGATGATGACGAGATGATAACGAGATGATGACGAGATGATGACGAGATGATGACGAGATGATGACGAGATGATGACGAGATGATGACGAGATGATGACGAGATGATGACGAGATGATGACGAGATGATGACGAGATGATGACGAGATGATGACGAGATGATGACGAGATGATGACGAGATGATGACGAGATGATGACGAGATGATGACGAGATGATGACCAGATGATGACCAGATGATGACGAGATGATGACGAGATGATGACGAGATGATGACGAGATGATGACGAGGTGATGACGAGATGATGATGAGATGATGACGAGATGATGACGGGATGATGACGAGATGATGACGAGATGATGACGAGATCATGACCAGATGATGACGGGATGATGACGAGATGATGACGAGACGATGAAGAGACGATGACGAGATGATGACGAGATGACCTGATGACCAGATGACCAGATGACCAGATGATCAGATAGCCAGATGACGAGATGATGAGATGACCAGATGATGACGAGATGACGAGATGATGACGAGATGATGACGAGATGATGACGAGATGATGACGAGATGATGACGGGATGATGACGAGATGATGACGAGATGATGACGAGATGATGATGAGATGATAACAAGATGATGACGAAATGATGACAAGATGATGACAAGATGATGACGAGATGATGACGAGATGATGACGAGATGATGACAAGATGATGACGAGATGATGACGAGATGATGACGAGGTGATGACGAGGTGATGACGAAATGATGACGAGATGATGAGATGATGATGAGATGATGACGAGATAATGACGAGATGATGGCGAGATGATGACGAGGTGATGACGAGGTGATGACGAGATGATGACCACATGATGACCAGATGATGACCAGATGATGACCAGATGATGACGAGATGATGACGAGATGATGACGAGATGATGACGAGATGATGACGAGTTGATGACGAGTTGATGACGAGATGATGACGAGATGATGACGAGATGATGACGAGATGATGACGAGACGATGACGAGATGATGACGAGACGATGAGGAGATGATGACGAGTTGACCAGATGACCAGATGACCAGATGACCAGATGATCAGATAGCCAGATGACGAGATTTCAAGATGACGAGATGACGAGATGATGACGAGATGATGACGAGACGATGACGAGATGATGACGAGACGATGAGGAGATGATGACGAGTTGACCAGATGACCAGATGACCAGATGACCAGATGATCAGATAGCCAGATGACGAGATTTCAAGATGACGAGATGACGAGATGATGACGAGATGATGCCGAGATGATGACGAGATGATGACGAGATGATGACGAGATGATGACGAGATGATGACGAGATGATGACGAGATGATACCGCGATGATGACGAGATGATGACGAGGTGATGACGAGGTGATGACGAAATGATGAGATGACGAGATGATGACGAGATGATGACGAGATGATGACGAGGTGATGACGAGATGATGACGAGATGATGACGAGATGATGACGAGATGATGACGAGATGATGACGAGATGATGACGAGATGATGACGAGATGATGGAGAGATGATGACGAGATGATGACGAGATGATGTCGAGATGACCTGATGACCAGATGATCAGATGACCAGATGATCAGATAGCCAGATGACGAGATGATGAGATGACCAGATGACGAGATGATGACGAGATGATGACGAGATGATGACGAGATGATGACGAGATGATGACGGGATGATGACGAGATGATGACGAGATGATGACGAGATGATACCGAGATGATGACGAGATGATGACGAGGTGATGACGAGGTGATGACGAAATGATGAGATGACGAGATGATGACGAGATGATGACAAGATGATGACGAGATGATGAAGAGATGATGACGAGGTGATGACGAGGTGATGACGGAATGATGACGAGATCATGAGATGATGATGAGATGATGATGAGATGATGACGAGATGATGGCGAGATGATGACGAGGTGATGACGAGGTGATGACGAGATGATGACCACATGATGACCAGATGATGACCAGATGATGACCAGATGATGACGAGATGATGACGAGATGATGACGAGATGATGACGAGATGATGACGAGATGATGACGAGTTAATGACGAGATGATGACGAGATGATGACAAGATAATCAGATGACGAGATGACCAGATGACCAGATGACCAGATGACCAGATGACCAGATGACCAGATGACCCGATGAACAGATGATCAGATGACCAGATGACCGGATGACGAGATGATGACGAGATGATGACGATATGATGACGAGATAATGACGAGATGATGACGAGATGATGACGAGATGATGACGAGATGATGACGAGATGATTACGGGATGATGACGAGATGATGACGAGATGATGACGAGATGATGACGAGATGATGACGAGATGATGACGAAATGATGACAAGATGATGACAGATGATGACGAGATGATGACGAGATGATGACAAGATGATGACGAGACGATGACGAGATGATGACGAGGTGATGACGAGGTGATGACGAGATGATGAGATGATGACGAGATGATGACAAGATGATGACGAGATGATGACGAGATGATGACGAGATGATGACGAGATGATGACAAGATTATGACGAGATGATGACGAGATGATGACGAGATGATGACGAGATGACGACGAGATGATGACGAGATGATGACGAGATGATGACGAGATGATGACGAGATGATGACGAGATGATGACCAGATGATGACCAGATGATGACGAGATGATGACGAGATGATGACGAGATGATAACGAGATGATGACGAGATGATGACGAGATGACCAGATGACTAGATGACCAGAAGACCAGATGATCAGATGAGCAGATGACGAGATGACGAGGTGACGAGATGACGAGGTGACGAGATAACGAGGTGACGAGATGACGAGGTGACGAGATGACGAGATGACGAGGTGACGAGTTGACGAGATGACGAGATGACGATATGATGACGAGATGATGACGAGATGATGACGAGTTGACCAGATGACCAGATGACCAGATGACCAGATGATCAGATAGCTAGATGACAAGATTTCGAGATGACGAGATGACGAGATGACGAGATGATGACGAGATGATGACGAGATGATGACGAGATTATGACGAGATGATGACGAGATGATGACGAGATGATGAAGAGATGATGACGAGATGATGACGAGATGATGACGAGATGATGACGAAATGTTGACAAGATGATGACAAGATGATGACGAGATGATGACGAGATGATGACAAGATGATGACGAGATGATCACGAGATGATAACGAGGTAATGACGAAATGATGACGAGGTGATGGGATGATCACGAGATGATGACAAGATGATGACGAGATGATGAGATGATGACGAGATGATGACAAGATGATGGCGAGATGATGACGAGATGATGACGAGATGATGACGAGATGATGACGAGATGATGACGAGATGATGACGAGTTAATGACGAGATGATGACGAGATGACGAGATGATGACGAGATGATGACGAGATGATAACGAGATGATGACGAGATGATGACGAGATGATGACGAGATGATGACGAGATGATGTCGAGATGATGACGAGATGATGACGAGATGATGAGGAGTTGATGACGAGATGATGTCGAGATGATGACGAGATGATGACGAGACGATGACGAGACGATGACGAGACGATGACGAGACGATGACGAGATGATGACGATTTGACCAGATGACCAGATGACCAGATGACCAGATGATCAGATAGCCAGATGACGAGATTTCGAGATGACGAGATGACGAGATGACGAGATGATGACGAGATGATGACGAGATGATGATGAGATGATGACGAGATGATGACGGGATGATGACGAGATGATGACGAGATCATGACGAGATCATGACCAGATGATGACGGGATGATGACGAGATGATGACGAGACGATGAAGAGACGATGACGAGATGATGACGAGATGACCTGATGACCAGATGACCAGATGACCAGATGATCAGATAGCCAGATGACGAGATGATGAGATGACCAGATGATGACGAGATGACGAGATGATGACGAGATGACGAGATGATGACGAGATGATGACGAGATGATGACGAGATGATGACGAGATGATGACGAGATGATGACGGGATGATGACGAGATGATGACGAGATGATGACGAGATGATGATGAGATGATAACAAGATGATGACGAAATGATGACAAGATGATGACAAGATGATGACGAGATGATGACGAGATGATGACGAGATGATGACAAGATGATGACGAGATGATGACGAGATGATGACGAGGTGATGACGAGGTGATGACGAAATGATGACGAGATGATGAGATGATGATGAGATGATGACGAGATAATGACGAGATGATGGCGAGATGATGACGAGGTGATGACGAGGTGATGACGAGATGATGACCACATGATGACCAGATGATGACCAGATGATGACCAGATGATGACGAGATGATGACGAGATGATGACGAGATGATGACGAGATGATGACGAGTTGATGACGAGTTGATGACGAGATGATGACGAGATGATGACGAGACGATGACGAGACGATGACGAGATGATGACAAGACGATGAGGAGATGATGACGAGTTGACCAGATGACCAGATGACCAGATGACCAGATGATCAGATAGCCAGATGACGAGATTTCAAGATAACGAGATGACGAGATGACGAGATGACGAGATGATGACGAGATGATGACGAGATGATGACGAGATGATGACGAGATGATGACGAGATGATGACGAGATGATGACGAGATGATGACGAGATGATGACGAGATGATGACGAGATGATGACCAGATGATGACGAGATGATGACGAGATGATGACGAGATGATGACGAAGTGATGACGAGATGATGATGAGATGATGACGAGATGAATACGGGATGATGACGAGATGATGACGAGATGATGACGAGATCATGACCAGATGATGACGGGATGATGACGAGATGATGACGAGACGATGAAGAGACGATGACGAGATGATGACGAGATGATGACGAGATGACCTGATGACCAGATGACCAGATGACCAGATGATGAGATAGCCAGATGACGAGATGACGAGATGATGACGAGATGAATCCGAGATGATGACGAGATGATGACGGGATGATGACGAGATGATGACGAGATGATGACGAGATGATGATGAGATGATAACGAGATGATGACAAAATGATGACAAGATGATGACAAGATGATGACGAGATGATGACGAGATGATGACAAGATGATGACGAGATGATGACGAGATGATGACGAGGTGATGACGAGGTGATGACGAAATGATGACGAGATGATGAGATGATGATGAGATGATGACGAGATGATGACGAGATGATGGCGAGATGATGACGAGGTGATGACGAGGTGATGACGAGATGATGACCACATGATGACCAGATGATGACCAGATGACGTCCAGATGATGACGAGATGATGACGAGATGATGACGAGATGATGACGAGATGATGACGAGATGATGACGAGTTGATGACGAGATGATGACGAGATGATGACGAGATGATGACGAGATGATGACGAGATGATGACGAGATGACGAGATGATGACGAGATGATGACGAGATGATGACGAGATGATGACGAGATGATGACGAGATGATGACGAGATGATGACGAGATGATGACGAGATGATGACGAGATGATGACGAGATGATGACGAGATGATGACGAGATGATGACGAGATGATGACGAGATGATGACAAGATGATGACGAGATGACCAGATGACCAGATGACCTGATGACCAGATGACCAGATGACCAGATGACCAGATGACCCGATGACCAGATGACCAGATGACCAGATGATGACGAGATGATGACGAGATGACCAGATGACCAGATGATCAGAAGACCAGATGATCAGATGATCAGATGACGAGATGACGAGGTGACGAGATGACGAGGTGACGAGATGATGACAAGATGATGACGAGATGATGACGAGTTGATGACGAGATGATGACGAGATGATGACAAGATGATGACGAAATGATGACAAGATGATGACCAGATGACCAGATGACCAGATGACCAGATGACCAGATGACCAGATGACCAGATCACCAGATAACCAGATCACCAGATCACCAGATCACCAGATCACCAGATGATTGGATGACGAGATGATGACGAGATGATGACGAGATGATGACGAGATGATGACGAGACGATGAAGAGACGATGACGAGATGTGAACGAGATGATGACGAGGTGATGACGAGACGATGAAGAGACGATGACGAGATGATGACGAGATGACCAGATGACCAGATGACCAGATGACCAGATAACCAGATGATCAGATAGTCAAATGACGAGATGATGAGATGACGAGATGATGACGAGATGACGAGATAATGACGAGATGATGACGAGATGATGATAAGATGATGACGAGATGATGACGAGATGATGACGAGATGATGACGAGATGATGAAAAGACGATGACGAGATGATGACGAGTAGATGACGAGATGATGACGAGATGATGTTGAGATGATGACGAGATGATGACGGGATGATGACGAGATGATGACGAGATGACGACCAGATGATGACGGGATGATGACGAGATGATGACGAGACGATGAAGAGACGATGATGAGATGATGACGAGATGACCAGATGACCAGATGACCAGATGAACAGATGATCAGATGATCAGATAGCCAGATGACGAGATGACCAGATGATCAGATAGCCAGATGACGAGATGACGAGATGATGACGATATGATGACGAGATGATGACAGGATGATGACGAGATAATGACGAGATGCTGACGAGATGGCCAGATGACCAGATGACCAGAAGACCAGATGATCAGATGATCAGATGACGAGATGACGAGGTGACGAGATGACGAGGTGACGAGATGACGAGGTGACGAGATGACGAGATGACGAAATGACGATATGATGACGAGATGATGACGAGGTGATGACGAGATGATGACGAGATGATGACAATATGATGACGAGATGATGACGAGATGATGACGAGATGATGACGAGTTGACCAGATGAACAGATGACCAGATGACCAGATGATCAGATAGCTAGATGACGAGATTTCGAGATGACGAGATGACGAGATGATGATGACGAGATGATGACGAGATGATGACGAGATAATGACGAGATGCTGACGAGATGGCCAGATGACCAGATGACCAGAAGACCAGATGATCAGATGATCAGATGACGAGATGACGAGGTGACGAGATGACGAGGTGACGAGATGACGAGGTGACGAGATGACGAGATGACGAAATGACGATATGATGACGAGATGATGACGAGGTGATGACGAGATGATGACGAGATGATGACAATATGATGACGAGATGATGACGAGATGATGACGAGATGATGACGAGTTGACCAGATGAACAGATGACCAGATGACCAGATGATCAGATAGCTAGATGACGAGATTTCGAGATGACGAGATGACGAGATGATGATGACGAGATGATGACGAGATGATGACGAGATGATGACGAGATGATGACGAGATGATGACGAAATGATGACAAGATGATGACAAGATGATGACGAGATGATGACGAGATGATGACAAGATGATGACGAGACGATGACGAGATGATGACGAGGTGATGACGAGGTGATGACGAGATGACGAGATGATGACAAGATTATGACGAGATGATGACGAGATGATGACGAGATGATGACGAGATGACGACGAGATGATGACGAGATGATGACGAGATGATGACGAGATGATGACGAGATGATGACGAGATGATGACCAGATGATGACCAGATGATGACGAGATGATGACGAGATGATGACGAGATGATAACGAGATGATGACGAGATGATGACGAGATGATGACGAGATGACCAGATGACCAGATGACCAGAAGACCAGATGATCAGATGAGCAGATGACGAGATGACGAGGTGACGAGATGACGAGGTGACGAGATAACGAGGTGACGAGATGACGAGGTGACGAGATGACGAGGTGACGAGTTGACGAGATGACGAGATGACGATATGATGACGAGATGATGACGAGATGATGACGAGATGATGACGAGATGATGACAAGATGATGACGAGTTGACCAGATGACCAGATGACCAGATGACCAGATGATCAGATAGCCAGATGACGAGATTTCGAGATGACGAGATGACGAGATGACGAGATGACGAGATGATGACGAGATGATGACGAGATGATGACGAGATGATGACGAGATGATGACGAGATGATGACGAGATGATGACGAGATTATGACGAGATGATGACGAGATGATGACGAGATGATGATGAGATGATGACGAGATGATGACGAGATGATGACGAGATGATGACGAGATGATGACGAGATGATGACGAGATGATGACGAGATGATGACGAGATGATGACGAGATGATGACGAGATGATGACGAGATGATGACGAGATGATGACGAGATGATGACGAGATGATGACGAGATGATGACGAGATGATGACGAGATGATGACGAGATGATGACGAGATGATGACGAGATGATGACCAGATGATGACCAGATGATGACGAGATGATGACGAGATGATGACGAGATGATGACGAGATGATGACGAGGTGATGACGAGACGATGAAGAGACGATGACGAGATGATGACGAGATGATGTCGAGATGATCTGATGACCAGATGACCAGATGACCAGATGATCAGATAGCCAGATGACGAGATGATGAGATGACCAGATGATGACGAGATGACGAGATGATGACGAGATGATGACGAGATGATGACGAGATGATGACGAGATGATGACGGGATGATGACGAGATGATGACGAGATGATGACGAGATGATGATGAGATGATAACGAGATGATGACGAAATGATGACAAGATGATGACAAGATGATGACGAGATGATGACGAGATGATGACAAGATGATGACGAGATGATGACGAGATGATGACGAGGTGATGACGAGGTGATGACATAATGATGACGAGATGATGAGATGATGATGAGATGATGACGTGATGATGACGAGATGATGGCGAGATGATGACGAGGTGATGACGAGGTGATGACGAGATGATGACCACATGATGACCAGATGATGACCAGATGATGACCAGATGATGACCAGATGATGACGAGATGATGACGAGATGATGACGAGATGATGACGAGTTAATGACGAGATGATGACGAGATGATGACGAGATGATGACAAGATAATCAGATGACGACATCACCAGATGACCAGATGACCCGATGAACAGATGATCAGATGACCAGATGACCGAATGACGAGATGATGACGAGATGATGACGATATGATGACGAGATAATGACGAGATGATGACGAGATGATGACGAGATGATGACGAGATGATGACGAGATGATTACGTGATGATGACGTGATGATGACGAGATGATGACGAGATCATGACCAGATGATGACGGGATGATGACGAGATGATGACGAGATGATGACGAGATCATGACCAGATGATGACGGGATGATGACGAGATGATGACGAGATGATGACGAGATGATGACAAGATTATGACGAGATGATGACGAGATGATGACGAGATGATGACGAGATGACGACGAGATGATGACGAGATGATGACGAGATGATGACGAGATGATGACGAGATGATGACGAGATGATGACCAGATGATGACCAGATGATGACGAGATGATGACGAGATGATGACGAGATGATAACGAGATGATGACGAGATGATGACGAGATGATGACGAGATGACCAGATGACCAGATGACCAGAAGACCAGATGATCAGATGAGCAGATGACGAGATGACGAGGTGACGAGATGACGAGGTGACGAGATAACGAGGTGACGAGATGACGAGGTGACGAGATGACGAGGTGACGAGTTGACGAGATGACGAGATGACGATATGATGACGAGATGATGACGAGATGATGACGAGATGATGACGAGATGATGACAAGATGATGACGAGATGATGACGAGTTGACCAGATGACCAGATGACCAGATGACCAGATGATCAGATAGCCAGATGACGAGATTTCGAGATGACGAGATGACGAGATGACGAGATGACGAGATGATGACGAGATGATGACGAGATGATGACGAGATGATGACGAGATGATGACGAGATGATGACGAGATGATGACGAGATTATGACGAGATGATGACGAGATGATGACGAGATGATGATGAGATGATGACGAGATGATGACGAGATGATGACGAGATGATGACGAGATGATGACGAGATGATGACGAGATGATGACGAGATGATGACGAGATGATGACGAGATGATGACGAGATGATGACGAGATGATGACGAGATGATGACGAGATGATGACGAGATGATGACGAGATGATGACGAGATGATGACGAGATGATGACGAGATGATGACGAGATGATGACGAGATGATGACCAGATGATGACCAGATGATGACGAGATGATGACGAGATGATGACGAGATGATGACGAGATGATGACGAGGTGATGACGAGACGATGAAGAGACGATGACGAGATGATGACGAGATGATGTCGAGATGATCTGATGACCAGATGACCAGATGACCAGATGATCAGATAGCCAGATGACGAGATGATGAGATGACCAGATGATGACGAGATGACGAGATGATGACGAGATGATGACGAGATGATGACGAGATGATGACGAGATGATGACGGGATGATGACGAGATGATGACGAGATGATGACGAGATGATGACGAGATGATGACGAGATGATGACGAGATGATGACGAGATGATGACGAGATGATGACGAGATGATGACGAGATGATGACGAGATGATGACCAGATGATGACCAGATGATGACGAGATGATGACGAGATGATGACGAGATGATGACGAGATGATGACGAGGTGATGACGAGACGATGAAGAGACGATGACGAGATGATGACGAGATGATGTCGAGATGATCTGATGACCAGATGACCAGATGACCAGATGATCAGATAGCCAGATGACGAGATGATGAGATGACCAGATGATGACGAGATGACGAGATGATGACGAGATGATGACGAGATGATGACGAGATGATGACGAGATGATGACGGGATGATGACGAGATGATGACGAGATGATGACGAGATGATGATGAGATGATAACGAGATGATGACGAAATGATGACAAGATGATGACAAGATGATGACGAGATGATGACGAGATGATGACAAGATGATGACGAGATGATGACGAGATGATGACGAGGTGATGACGAGGTGATGACATAATGATGACGAGATGATGAGATGATGATGAGATGATGACGTGATGATGACGAGATGATGGCGAGATGATGACGAGGTGATGACGAGGTGATGACGAGATGATGACCACATGATGACCAGATGATGACCAGATGATGACCAGATGATGACCAGATGATGACGAGATGATGACGAGATGATGACGAGATGATGACGAGTTAATGACGAGATGATGACGAGATGATGACGAGATGATGACAAGATAATCAGATGACGACATCACCAGATGACCAGATGACCCGATGAACAGATGATCAGATGACCAGATGACCGAATGACGAGATGATGACGAGATGATGACGATATGATGACGAGATAATGACGAGATGATGACGAGATGATGACGAGATGATGACGAGATGATGACGAGATGATTACGTGATGATGACGTGATGATGACGAGATGATGACGAGATCATGACCAGATGATGACGGGATGATGACGAGATGATGACGAGATGATGACGAGATCATGACCAGATGATGACGGGATGATGACGAGATGATGACGAGACGATGAAGAGACGATGACGAGATGATGACGAGATGATGTCGAGATGACCTGATGACCAGATGACCACATGACCAGATGATCAGATAGCCAGATGACGAGATGATGAGATGACCAGATGATGACGAGATGACGAGATGATGACGAGATGATGACGAGATGATGACGAGATGATGACGAGATGATGACGGGATGATGACGAGATGATGACGAGATGATGACGAGATGATGATGAGATGATAACGAGATGATGACGAAATGATGACAAGATGATGACAAGATGATGACGAGATGATGACGAGATGATGACAAGATGATGACGAGATGATGACGAGATGATGACGAGGTGATGACGAGATGATGACGAGATGATGACAAGATGATGACGAGATGATGACGAGATGATGACGAGGTGATGAC
This sequence comes from Dyspetes luteomarginatus, assembly GCA_963669185.1. Lineage (NCBI taxonomy): Eukaryota > Metazoa > Arthropoda > Insecta > Hymenoptera > Ichneumonidae > Dyspetes > Dyspetes luteomarginatus. The sequence goes on from OY769904.1 coordinate 14,306,221, forward strand.
GAGGTGATGACGAAATGATGACGAGATGATGAGATGATGATGAGATGATAACGAGATGATGACGAAATGATGACAAGATGATGACAAGATGATGACGAGATGATGACGAGATGATGACGAGATGATGACGAGATGATGACGAGATGATGACGAGGTGATGACGAGGTGATGACGAAATGATGACGAGATGATGAGATGATGATGAGATGATGACGAGATGATGACGAGATGATGGCGAGATGATGACGAAGTGATGACGAGATGATGACCACATGATGACCAGATGATGACCAGATGATGACCAGATGATGACGAGATGATGACGAGATGATGACGAGATGATGACGAGATGATGACGAGATGATGACGAGTTAATGACGAGATGATGACGAGATGATGACGAGATGATGACGAGACGATGACGAGACGATGACGAGATGATGACGAGACGATGAGGAGATGATGACGAGTTGACCAGATGACCAGATGACCAGATGACCAGATGATCAGATAGCCAGATGACGAGATTTCAAGATAACGAGATGACGAGATGACGAGATGACGAGATGATGACGAGATGATGACGAGATGATGACGAGATGATGACGAGATGATGACGAGATGATGACGAGATGATGACGAGATGATGACGAGTTGATGACGAGATGATGTCGAGATGATGACGAGATGATGACGAGACGATGACGAGACGATGACGAGACGATGACGAGATGATGACGATTTGACCAGATGACCAGATGACCAGATGACCAGATGATCAGATAGCCAGATGACGAGATTTCGAGATGACGAGATGACGAGATGACGAGATGACGAGATGATGACGAGATGATGACGAGATGATGACGAGATGATGACGAGATGATGACGAGATGATGACGAGATGATGACGAGATGATGACGAGATTATGACGAGATGATGACGAGATGATGACGAGATGATAACGAGATGATGACGAGATGATGACGAGATGATGACGAGATGATGACGAGATGATGACGAGATGATGACGAGATGATGACGAGATGATGACGAGATGATGACGAGATGATGACGAGATGATGACGAGATGATGACGAGATGATGACGAGATGATGACGAGATGATGACGAGATGATGACGAGATGATGACGAGATGATGACCAGATGATGACCAGATGATGACGAGATGATGACGAGATGATGACGAGATGATGACGAGATGATGACGAGGTGATGACGAGATGATGATGAGATGATGACGAGATGATGACGGGATGATGACGAGATGATGACGAGATGATGACGAGATCATGACCAGATGATGACGGGATGATGACGAGATGATGACGAGACGATGAAGAGACGATGACGAGATGATGACGAGATGACCTGATGACCAGATGACCAGATGACCAGATGATCAGATAGCCAGATGACGAGATGATGAGATGACCAGATGATGACGAGATGACGAGATGATGACGAGATGATGACGAGATGATGACGAGATGATGACGAGATGATGACGGGATGATGACGAGATGATGACGAGATGATGACGAGATGATGATGAGATGATAACAAGATGATGACGAAATGATGACAAGATGATGACAAGATGATGACGAGATGATGACGAGATGATGACGAGATGATGACAAGATGATGACGAGATGATGACGAGATGATGACGAGGTGATGACGAGGTGATGACGAAATGATGACGAGATGATGAGATGATGATGAGATGATGACGAGATAATGACGAGATGATGGCGAGATGATGACGAGGTGATGACGAGGTGATGACGAGATGATGACCACATGATGACCAGATGATGACCAGATGATGACCAGATGATGACGAGATGATGACGAGATGATGACGAGATGATGACGAGATGATGACGAGTTGATGACGAGTTGATGACGAGATGATGACGAGATGATGACGAGATGATGACGAGATGATGACGAGACGATGACGAGATGATGACGAGACGATGAGGAGATGATGACGAGTTGACCAGATGACCAGATGACCAGATGACCAGATGATCAGATAGCCAGATGACGAGATTTCAAGATGACGAGATGACGAGATGATGACGAGATGATGACGAGACGATGACGAGATGATGACGAGACGATGAGGAGATGATGACGAGTTGACCAGATGACCAGATGACCAGATGACCAGATGATCAGATAGCCAGATGACGAGATTTCAAGATGACGAGATGACGAGATGATGACGAGATGATGCCGAGATGATGACGAGATGATGACGAGATGATGACGAGATGATGACGAGATGATGACGAGATGATGACGAGATGATACCGAGATGATGACGAGATGATGACGAGGTGATGACGAGGTGATGACGAAATGATGAGATGACGAGATGATGACGAGATGATGACGAGATGATGACGAGGTGATGACGAGATGATGACGAGATGATGACGAGATGATGACGAGATGATGACGAGATGATGACGAGATGATGACGAGATGATGACGAGATGATGGAGAGATGATGACGAGATGATGACGAGATGATGTCGAGATGACCTGATGACCAGATGACCAGATGACCAGATGATCAGATAGCCAGATGACGAGATGATGAGATGACCAGATGACGAGATGATGACGAGATGATGACGAGATGATGACGAGATGATGACGAGATGATGACGGGATGATGACGAGATGATGACGAGATGATGACGAGATGATACCGAGATGATGACGAGATGATGACGAGGTGATGACGAGGTGATGACGAAATGATGAGATGACGAGATGATGACGAGATGATGACAAGATGATGACGAGATGATGAAGAGATGATGACGAGGTGATGACGAGGTGATGACGGAATGATGACGAGATCATGAGATGATGATGAGATGATGATGAGATGATGACGAGATGATGGCGAGATGATGACGAGGTGATGACGAGGTGATGACGAGATGATGACCACATGATGACCAGATGATGACCAGATGATGACCAGATGATGACGAGATGATGACGAGATGATGACGAGATGATGACGAGATGATGACGAGTTAATGACGAGATGATGACGAGATGATGACGAGATGATGACAAGATAATCAGATGACGAGATGACCAGATGACCAGATGACCAGATGACCAGATGACCCGATGAACAGATGATCAGATGACCAGATGACCGGATGACGAGATGATGACGAGATGATGACGATATGATGACGAGATAATGACGAGATGATGACGAGATGATGACGAGATGATGACGAGATGATGACGAGATGATTACGGGATGATGACGAGATGATGACGAGATGATGACGAGATGATGACGAGATGATGACGAGATGATGACGAAATGATGACAAGATGATGACAAGATGATGACGAGATGATGACGAGATGATGACAAGATGATGACGAGACGATGACGAGATGATGACGAGGTGATGACGAGGTGATGACGAGATGATGAGATGATGACGAGATGATGACAAGATGATGACGAGATGATGACGAGATGATGACGAGATGATGACGAGATGATGACAAGATTATGACGAGATGATGACGAGATGATGACGAGATGATGACGAGATGACGACGAGATGATGACGAGATGATGACGAGATGATGACGAGATGATGACGAGATGATGACGAGATGATGACCAGATGATGACCAGATGATGACGAGATGATGACGAGATGATGACGAGATGATAACGAGATGATGACGAGATGATGACGAGATGATGACGAGATGACCAGATGACTAGATGACCAGAAGACCAGATGATCAGATGAGCAGATGACGAGATGACGAGGTGACGAGATGACGAGGTGACGAGATAACGAGGTGACGAGATGACGAGGTGACGAGATGACGAGATGACGAGGTGACGAGTTGACGAGATGACGAGATGACGATATGATGACGAGATGATGACGAGTTGACCAGATGACCAGATGACCAGATGACCAGATGATCAGATAGCTAGATGACAAGATTTCGAGATGACGAGATGACGAGATGATGACGAGATGATGACGAGATGATGACGAGATGATGACGAGATTATGACGAGATGATGACGAGATGATGACGAGATGATGAAGAGATGATGACGAGATGATGACGAGATGATGACGAGATGATGACGAAATGTTGACAAGATGATGACAAGATGATGACGAGATGATGACGAGATGATGACAAGATGATGACGAGATGATCACGAGATGATAACGAGGTAATGACGAAATGATGACGAGGTGATGGGATGATGACGAGATGATGACAAGATGATGACGAGATGATGAGATGATGACGAGATGATGACAAGATGATGGCGAGATGATGACGAGATGATGACGAGATGATGACGAGATGATGACGAGATGATGACGAGATGATGACGAGTTAATGACGAGATGATGACGAGATGATGACGATTTGACCAGATGACCAGATGACCAGATGACCAGATGATCAGATAGCCAGATGACGAGATTTCGAGATGACGAGATGACGAGATGACGAGATGACGAGATGATGACGAGATGATGACGAGATGATGACGAGATGATGACGAGATGATGACGAGATGATGACGAGATGATGACGAGATGATGACGAGATTATGACGAGATGATGACGAGATGATGACGAGATGATAACGAGATGATGACGAGATGATGACGAGATGATGACGAGATGATGACGAGATGATGACGAGATGATGACGAGATGATGACGAGATGATGACGAGATGATGACGAGATGATGACGAGATGATGACGAGATGATGACGAGATGATGACGAGATGATGACGAGATGATGACGAGATGATGACGAGATGATGACGAGATGATGACCAGATGATGACCAGATGATGACGAGATGATGACGAGATGATGACGAGATGATGACGAGATGATGACGAGGTGATGACGAGATGATGATGAGATGATGACGAGATGATGACGGGATGATGACGAGATGATGACGAGATGATGACGAGATCATGACCAGATGATGACGGGATGATGACGAGATGATGACGAGACGATGAAGAGACGATGACGAGATGATGACGAGATGACCTGATGACCAGATGACCAGATGACCAGATGATCAGATAGCCAGATGACGAGATGATGAGATGACCAGATGATGACGAGATGACGAGATGATGACGAGATGATGACGAGATGATGACGAGATGATGACGAGATGATGACGGGATGATGACGAGATGATGACGAGATGATGACGAGATGATGATGAGATGATAACAAGATGATGACGAAATGATGACAAGATGATGACAAGATGATGACGAGATGATGACGAGATGATGACGAGATGATGACAAGATGATGACGAGATGATGACGAGATGATGACGAGGTGATGACGAGGTGATGACGAAATGATGACGAGATGATGAGATGATGATGAGATGATGACGAGATAATGACGAGATGATGGCGAGATGATGACGAGGTGATGACGAGGTGATGACGAGATGATGACCACATGATGACCAGATGATGACCAGATGATGACCAGATGATGACGAGATGATGACGAGATGATGACGAGATGATGACGAGATGATGACGAGTTGATGACGAGTTGATGACGAGATGATGACGAGATGATGACGAGATGATGACGAGATGATGACGAGACGATGACGAGATGATGACGAGACGATGAGGAGATGATGACGAGTTGACCAGATGACCAGATGACCAGATGACCAGATGATCAGATAGCCAGATGACGAGATTTCAAGATGACGAGATGACGAGATGATGACGAGATGATGACGAGACGATGACGAGATGATGACGAGACGATGAGGAGATGATGACGAGTTGACCAGATGACCAGATGACCAGATGACCAGATGATCAGATAGCCAGATGACGAGATTTCAAGATGACGAGATGACGAGATGATGACGAGATGATGCCGAGATGATGACGAGATGATGACGAGATGATGACGAGATGATGACGAGATGATGACGAGATGATGACGAGATGATACCGAGATGATGACGAGATGATGACGAGGTGATGACGAGGTGATGACGAAATGATGAGATGACGAGATGATGACGAGATGATGACGAGATGATGACGAGGTGATGACGAGATGATGACGAGATGATGACGAGATGATGACGAGATGATGACGAGATGATGACGAGATGATGACGAGATGATGACGAGATGATGGAGAGATGATGACGAGATGATGACGAGATGATGTCGAGATGACCTGATGACCAGATGACCAGATGACCAGATGATCAGATAGCCAGATGACGAGATGATGAGATGACCAGATGACGAGATGATGACGAGATGATGACGAGATGATGACGAGATGATGACGAGATGATGACGGGATGATGACGAGATGATGACGAGATGATGACGAGATGATACCGAGATGATGACGAGATGATGACGAGGTGATGACGAGGTGATGACGAAATGATGAGATGACGAGATGATGACGAGATGATGACAAGATGATGACGAGATGATGAAGAGATGATGACGAGGTGATGACGAGGTGATGACGGAATGATGACGAGATCATGAGATGATGATGAGATGATGATGAGATGATGACGAGATGATGGCGAGATGATGACGAGGTGATGACGAGGTGATGACGAGATGATGACCACATGATGACCAGATGATGACCAGATGATGACCAGATGATGACGAGATGATGACGAGATGATGACGAGATGATGACGAGATGATGACGAGATGATGACGAGTTAATGACGAGATGATGACGAGATGATGACGAGATGATGACAAGATAATCAGATGACGAGATGACCAGATGACCAGATGACCAGATGACCAGATGACCAGATGACCAGATGACCCGATGAACAGATGATCAGATGACCAGATGACCGGATGACGAGATGATGACGAGATGATGACGATATGATGACGAGATAATGACGAGATGATGACGAGATGATGACGAGATGATGACGAGATGATGACGAGATGATTACGGGATGATGACGAGATGATGACGAGATGATGACGAGATGATGACGAGATGATGACGAGATGATGACGAAATGATGACAAGATGATGACAAGATGATGACGAGATGATGACGAGATGATGACAAGATGATGACGAGACGATGACGAGATGATGACGAGGTGATGACGAGGTGATGACGAGATGATGAGATGATGACGAGATGATGACAAGATGATGACGAGATGATGACGAGATGATGACGAGATGATGACGAGATGATGACAAGATTATGACGAGATGATGACGAGATGATGACGAGATGATGACGAGATGACGACGAGATGATGACGAGATGATGACGAGATGATGACGAGATGATGACGAGATGATGACGAGATGATGACCAGATGATGACCAGATGATGACGAGATGATGACGAGATGATGACGAGATGATAACGAGATGATGACGAGATGATGACGAGATGATGACGAGATGACCAGATGACTAGATGACCAGAAGACCAGATGATCAGATGAGCAGATGACGAGATGACGAGGTGACGAGATGACGAGGTGACGAGATAACGAGGTGACGAGATGACGAGGTGACGAGATGACGAGATGACGAGGTGACGAGTTGACGAGATGACGAGATGACGATATGATGACGAGATGATGACGAGATGATGACGAGTTGACCAGATGACCAGATGACCAGATGACCAGATGATCAGATAGCTAGATGACAAGATTTCGAGATGACGAGATGACGAGATGATGACGAGATGATGACGAGATGATGACGAGATGATGACGAGATTATGACGAGATGATGACGAGATGATGACGAGATGATGAAGAGATGATGACGAGATGATGACGAGATGATGACGAGATGATGACGAAATGTTGACAAGATGATGACAAGATGATGACGAGATGATGACGAGATGATGACAAGATGATGACGAGATGATCACGAGATGATAACGAGGTAATGACGAAATGATGACGAGGTGATGGGATGATGACGAGATGATGACAAGATGATGACGAGATGATGAGATGATGACGAGATGATGACAAGATGATGGCGAGATGATGACGAGATGATGACGAGATGATGACGAGATGATGACGAGATGATGACGAGATGATGACGAGTTAATGACGAGATGATGACGAGATGACGAGATGATGACGAGATGATGACGAGATGATAACGAGATGATGACGAGATGATGACGAGATGATGAGGAGTTGATGACGAGATGATGTCGAGATGATGACGAGATGATGACGAGACGATGACGAGACGATGACGAGACGATGACGAGATGATGACGATTTGACCAGATGACCAGATGACCAGATGACCAGATGATCAGATAGCCAGATGACGAGATTTCGAGATGACGAGATGACGAGATGACGAGATGATGACGAGATGATGACGAGATGATGACGAGATGATGACGAGATGATGACGAGATGATGACGAGATGATGACGAGATGATGACGAGATGATGACGAGATTATGACGAGATGATGATGAGATGATGACGAGATGATGACGGGATGATGACGAGATGATGACGAGATGATGACGAGATCATGACCAGATGATGACGGGATGATGACGAGATGATGACGAGACGATGAAGAGACGATGACGAGATGATGACGAGATGACCTGATGACCAGATGACCAGATGACCAGATGATCAGATAGCCAGATGACGAGATGATGAGATGACCAGATGATGACGAGATGACGAGATGATGACGAGATGATGACGAGATGATGACGAGATGATGACGAGATGATGACGGGATGATGACGAGATGATGACGAGATGATGACGAGATGATGATGAGATGATAACAAGATGATGACGAAATGATGACAAGATGATGACAAGATGATGACGAGATGATGACGAGATGATGACGAGATGATGACAAGATGATGACGAGATGATGACGAGATGATGACGAGGTGATGACGAGGTGATGACGAAATGATGACGAGATGATGAGATGATGATGAGATGATGACGAGATAATGACGAGATGATGGCGAGATGATGACGAGGTGATGACGAGGTGATGACGAGATGATGACCACATGATGACCAGATGATGACCAGATGATGACCAGATGATGACGAGATGATGACGAGATGATGACGAGATGATGACGAGATGATAACGAGTTGATGACGAGTTGATGACGAGATGATGACGAGATGATGACGAGACGATGACGAGACGATGACGAGATGATGACAAGACGATGAGGAGATGATGACGAGTTGACCAGATGACCAGATGACCAGATGACCAGATGATCAGATAGCCAGATGACGAGATTTCAAGATAACGAGATGACGAGATGACGAGATGACGAGATGATGACGAGATGATGACGAGATGATGACGAGATGATGACGAGATGATGACGAGATGATGACGAGATGATGACGAGATGATGACGAGATGATGACGAGATGATGACGAGATGATGACCAGATGATGACGAGATGATGACGAGATGATGACGAGATGATGACGAAGTGATGACGAGATGATGATGAGATGATGACGAGATGAATACGGGATGATGACGAGATGATGACGAGATGATGACGAGATCATGACCAGATGATGACGGGATGATGACGAGATGATGACGAGACGATGAAGAGACGATGACGAGATGATGACGAGATGATGACGAGATGACCTGATGACCAGATGACCAGATGACCAGATGATGAGATAGCCAGATGACGAGATGACGAGATGATGACGAGATGAATCCGAGATGATGACGAGATGATGACGGGATGATGACGAGATGATGACGAGATGATGACGAGATGATGATGAGATGATAACGAGATGATGACAAAATGATGACAAGATGATGACAAGATGATGACGAGATGATGACGAGATGATGACAAGATGATGACGAGATGATGACGAGATGATGACGAGGTGATGACGAGGTGATGACGAAATGATGACGAGATGATGAGATGATGATGAGATGATGACGAGATGATGACGAGATGATGGCGAGATGATGACGAGGTGATGACGAGGTGATGACGAGATGATGACCACATGATGACCAGATGATGACCAGATGACGTCCAGATGATGACGAGATGATGACGAGATGATGACGAGATGATGACGAGATGATGACGAGATGATGACGAGTTGATGACGAGATGATGACGAGATGATGACGAGATGATGACGAGATGATGACGAGATGATGACGAGATGACGAGATGATGACGAGATGATGACGAGATGATGACGAGATGATGACGAGATGATGACGAGATGATGACGAGATGATGACGAGATGATGACGAGATGATGACGAGATGATGACGAGATGATGACGAGATGATGACGAGATGATGACGAGATGATGACGAGATGATGACGAGATGATGACAAGATGATGACGAGATGACCAGATGACCAGATGACCTGATGACCAGATGACCAGATGACCAGATGACCAGATGACCCGATGACCAGATGACCAGATGATGACGAGATGATGACGAGATGACCAGATGACCAGATGATCAGAAGACCAGATGATCAGATGATCAGATGACGAGATGACGAGGTGACGAGATGACGAGGTGACGAGATGACGAGGTGACGAGATGATGACAAGATGATGACGAGATGATGACGAGTTGATGACGAGATGATGACGAGATGATGACAAGATGATGACGAAATGATGACAAGATGATGACCAGATGACCAGATGACCAGATGACCCGATGACCAGATGACCAGATGACCAGATGACCCGATGACCAGATGACCAGATGACCAGATGACCAGATGACCAGATGACCAGATCACCAGATAACCAGATCACCAGATCACCAGATCACCAGATCACCAGATCACCAGATGATTGGATGACGAGATGATGACGAGATGATGACGAGATGATGACGAGACGATGAAGAGACGATGACGAGATGTGAACGAGATGATGACGAGGTGATGACGAGACGATGAAGAGACGATGACGAGATGATGACGAGATGACCAGATGACCAGATGACCAGATGACCAGATAACCAGATGATCAGATAGTCAAATGACGAGATGATGAGATGACGAGATGACGAGATAATGACGAGATGATGACGAGATGATGACGAGATGATGTCGAGATGATGACGGGATGATGACGAGATGATGACGAGATGATGACGAGATGATGATAAGATGATGACGAGATGATGACGAGATGATGACGAGATGATGACGAGATGATGAAAAGACGATGACGAGATGATGACGAGTAGATGACGAGATGATGACGAGATGATGTTGAGATGATGACGAGATGATGACGGGATGATGACGAGATGATGACGAGATGACGACCAGATGATGACGGGATGATGACGAGATGATGACGAGACGATGAAGAGACGATGATGAGATGATGACGAGATGACCAGATGACCAGATGACCAGATGAACAGATGATCAGATGATCAGATAGCCAGATGACGAGATGACCAGATGATCAGATAGCCAGATGACGAGATGACGAGATGATGACGATATGATGACGAGATGATGACAGGATGATGACGAGATAATGACGAGATGCTGACGAGATGGCCAGATGACCAGATGACCAGAAGACCAGATGATCAGATGATCAGATGACGAGATGACGAGGTGACGAGATGACGAGGTGACGAGATGACGAGATGACGAAATGACGATATGATGACGAGATGATGACGAGGTGATGACGAGATGATGACGAGATGATGACAATATGATGACGAGATGATGACGAGATGATGACGAGATGATGACGAGTTGACCAGATGAACAGATGACCAGATGACCAGATGATCAGATAGCTAGATGACGAGATTTCGAGATGACAAGATGATGACGAGATGATGACAAGATGATGACGAGACGATGACGAGATGATGACGAGGTGATGACGAGGTGATGACGAGATGATGAGATGATGACGAGATGATGACAAGATGATGACGAGATGATGACGAGATGATGACGAGATGATGACGAGATGATGACAAGATTATGACGAGATGATGACGAGATGATGACGAGATGATGACGAGATGACGACGAGATGATGACGAGATGATGACGAGATGATGACGAGATGATGACGAGATGATGACGAGATGATGACCAGATGATGACCAGATGATGACGAGATGATGACGAGATGATGACGAGATGATAACGAGATGATGACGAGATGATGACGAGATGATGACGAGATGACCAGATGACCAGATGACCAGAAGACCAGATGATCAGATGAGCAGATGACGAGATGACGAGGTGACGAGATGACGAGGTGACGAGATAACGAGGTGACGAGATGACGAGGTGACGAGATGACGAGGTGACGAGTTGACGAGATGACGAGATGACGATATGATGACGAGATGATGACGAGATGATGACGAGATGATGACGAGATGATGACAAGATGATGACGAGATGATGACGAGTTGACCAGATGACCAGATGACCAGATGACCAGATGATCAGATAGCTAGATGACAAGATTTCGAGATGACGAGATGACGAGATGACGAGATGATGACGAGATGATGACGAGATGATGACGAGATTATGACGAGATGATGACGAGATGATGACGAGATGATGAAGAGATGATGACGAGATGATGACGAGATGATGACGAGATGATGACGAAATGTTGACAAGATGATGACAAGATGATGACGAGATGATGACGAGATGATGACAAGATGATGACGAGATGATCACGAGATGATAACGAGGTAATGACGAAATGATGACGAGGTGATGGGATGATGACGAGATGATGACAAGATGATGACGAGATGATGAGATGATGACGAGATGATGACAAGATGATGGTGAGATGATGACGAGATGATGACGAGATGATGACGAGATGATGACGAGATGATGACGAGATGATGACGAGATGATGACGAGTTAATGACGAGATGATGACGAGATGATGACGAGATGATGACGAGATGATGACAAGATGATGACGAGATGATGACGAGTTGACCAGATGACCAGATGACCAGATGACCAGATGATCAGATAGCTAGATGACAAGATTTCGAGATGACGAGATGACGAGATGACGAGATGATGACGAGATGATGACGAGATGATGACGAGATTATGACGAGATGATGACGAGATGATGACGAGATGATGAAGAGATGATGACGAGATGATGACGAGATGATGACGAGATGATGACGAAATGTTGACAAGATGATGACAAGATGATGACGAGATGATGACGAGATGATGACAAGATGATGACGAGATGATCACGAGATGATAACGAGGTAATGACGAAATGATGACGAGGTGATGGGATGATGACGAGATGATGACAAGATGATGACGAGATGATGAGATGATGACGAGATGATGACAAGATGATGGTGAGATGATGACGAGATGATGACGAGATGATGACGAGATGATGACGAGATGATGACGAGATGATGACGAGATGATGACGAGTTAATGACGAGATGATGACGAGATGACGAGATGATGACGAGATGATGACGAGATGATGACGAGATGATGACGAGATGATGACGAGATGATGACGAGTTGATGACGAGATGATGTCGAGATGATGACGAGATGATGACGAGACGATGACGAGACGATGACGAGACGATTACGAGATGATGACGATTTGACCAGATGACCAGATGACCAGATGACCAGATGATCAGATAGCCAGATGACGAGATTTCGAGATGACGTGATGACGAGATGACGAGATGACGAGATGATGACGAGATGATGACGAGATGATGACGAGATGATGACGAGATGATGACGAGATGATGACGAGATGATGACGAGATGATGACGAGATTATGACGAGATGATGACGAGATGATGACGAGATGATGACGAGATGATGACGAGATGATGACGAGATGATGACGAGATGATGACGAGATGATGACGAGATGATGACGAGATGATGACGAGATGATGACGAGATGATGACGAGATGATGACGAGATGATGACGAGATGATGACGAGATGATGACGAGATGATGACGAGATGATGACGAGATGATGACGAGATGATGACGAGATGATGACGAGATGATGACGAGATTATGACGAGATGATGACGAGATGATGACGAGATGATGAAGAGATGATGACGAGATGATGACGAGATGATGACGAGATGATGACGAAATGTTGACAAGATGATGACAAGATGATGACGAGATGATGACGAGATGATGACAAGATGATGACGAGATGATCACGAGATGATAACGAGGTAATGACGAAATGATGACGAGGTGATGGGATGATGACGAGATGATGACAAGATGATGACGAGATGATGAGATGATGACGAGATGATGACAAGATGATGGTGAGATGATGACGAGATGATGACGAGATGATGACGAGATGATGACGAGATGATGACGAGATGATGACGAGATGATGACGAGTTAATGACGAGATGATGACGAGATGACGAGATGATGACGAGATGATGACGAGATGATGACGAGATGATGACGAGATGATGACGAGATGATGACGAGTTGATGACGAGATGATGTCGAGATGATGACGAGATGATGACGAGACGATGACGAGACGATGACGAGACGATTACGAGATGATGACGATTTGACCAGATGACCAGATGACCAGATGACCAGATGATCAGATAGCCAGATGACGAGATTTCGAGATGACGTGATGACGAGATGACGAGATGACGAGATGATGACGAGATGATGACGAGATGATGACGAGATGATGACGAGATGATGACGAGATGATGACGAGATGATGACGAGATGATGACGAGATTATGACGAGATGATGACGAGATGATGACGAGATGATGACGAGATGATGACGAGATGATGACGAGATGATGACGAGATGATGACGAGATGATGACGAGATGATGACGAGATGATGACGAGATGATGACGAGATGATGACGAGATGATGACGAGATGATGACGAGATGATGACGAGATGATGACGAGATGATGACGAGATGATGACGAGATGATGACGAGATGATGACGAGATGATGACGAGATGATGACGAGATGATGACCAGATGATGACCAGATGATGACGAGATGATGACGAGATGATGACGAGATGATGACGAGATGATGACGAGGTGATGACGAGATGATGATGAGATGATGACGAGATGATGACGGGATGATGACGAGATGATGACGAGATGATGACGAGATCATGACCAGATGATGACGGGATGATGACGAGATGATGACGAGACGATGAAGAGACGATGACGAGATGATGACGAGATGACCTGATGACCAGATGACCAGATGACCAGATGATCAGATAGCCAGATGACGAGATGATGAGATGACCAGATGATGACGAGATGACGAGATGATGACGAGATGATGACGAGATGATGACGAGATGATGACGAGATGATGACGGGATGATGACGAGATGATGACGAGATGATGACGAGATGATGATGAGATGATAACAAGATGATGACGAAATGATGACAAGATGATGACAAGATGATGACGAGATGATGACGAGATGATGACGAGATGATGACAAGATGATGACGAGATGATGACGAGATGATGACGAGGTGATGACGAGATGATGACGAGATGATGACAAGATGATGACGAGATGATGACGAGATGATGACGAGGTGATGACGAGGTGATGACGAAATGATGACGAGATGATGAGATGATGATGAGATGATGACGAGATAATGACGAGATGATGGCGAGATGATGACGAGGTGATGACGAGGTGATGACGAGATGATGACCACATGATGACCAGATGATGACCAGATGATGACCAGATGATGACGAGATGATGACGAGATGGTGACGAGATGATGACGAGATGATGACGAGTTGATGACGAGTTGATGACGAGATGATGACGAGATGATGACGAGATGATGACGAGATGATGACGAGACGATGACGAGATGATGACGAGACGATGAGGAGATGATGACGAGTTGACCAGATGACCAGATGACCAGATGACCAGATGATCAGATAGCCAGATGACGAGATTTCAAGATGACGAGATGACGAGATGATGACGAGATGATGCCGAGATGATGACGAGATGATGACGAGATGATGACGAGATGATGACGAGATGATGACGAGATGATGACGAGATGATACCGAGATGATGACGAGATGATGACGAGGTGATGACGAGGTGATGACGAAATGATGAGATGACGAGATGATGACGAGATGATGACGAGATGATGACGAGGTGATGACGAGATGATGACGAGATGATGACGAGATGATGACGAGATGATGACGAGATGATGACGAGATGATGACGAGATGATGACGAGATGATGGAGAGATGATGACGAGATGATGACGAGATGATGTCGAGATGACCTGATGACCAGATGACCAGATGACCAGATGATCAGATAGCCAGATGACGAGATGATGAGATGACCAGATGACGAGATGATGACGAGATGATGACGAGATGATGACGAGATGATGACGAGATGATGACGGGATGATGACGAGATGATGACGAGATGATGACGAGATGATACCGAGATGATGACGAGATGATGACGAGGTGATGACGAGGTGATGACGAAATGATGAGATGACGAGATGATGACGAGATGATGACAAGATGATGACGAGATGATGAAGAGATGATGACGAGGTGATGACGAGGTGATGACGAAATGATGACGAGATCATGAGATGATGATGAGATGATGATGAGATGATGACGAGATGATGGCGAGATGATGACGAGGTGATGACGAGGTGATGACGAGATGTTGACCACATGATGACCAGATGATGACCAGATGATGACCAGATGATGACGAGATGATGACGAGATGATGACGAGATGATGACGAGATGATGACGAGATGATGACGAGTTAATGACGAGATGATGACGAGATGATGACGAGATGATGACAAGATAATCAGATGACGAGATGACCAGATGACCAGATGACCAGATGACCAGATGACCAGATGACCAGATGACCCGATGAACAGATGATCAGATGACCAGATGACCGGATGACGAGATGATGACGAGATGATGACGAGATGATGACGAGATGATTACGGGATGATGACGAGATGATGACGAGATGATGACGAGATGATGACGAGATGATGACGAGATGATGACGAAATGATGACAAGATGATGACAAGATGATGACGAGATGATGACGAGATGATGACAAGATGATGACGAGACGATGACGAGATGATGACGAGGTGATGACGAGGTGATGACGAGATGATGAGATGATGACGAGATGATGACAAGATGATGACGAGATGATGACGAGATGATGACGAGATGATGACGAGATGATGACAAGATTATGACGAGATGATGACGAGATGATGACGAGATGATGACGAGATGACGACGAGATGATGACGAGATGATGACGAGATGATGACGAGATGATGACGAGATGATGACGAGATGATGACCAGATGATGACCAGATGATGACGAGATGATGACGAGATGATGACGAGATGATAACGAGATGATGACGAGATGATGACGAGATGATGACGAGATGACCAGATGACCAGATGACCAGAAGACCAGATGATCAGATGAGCAGATGACGAGATGACGAGGTGACGAGATGACGAGGTGACGAGATAACGAGGTGACGAGATGACGAGGTGACGAGATGACGAGGTGACGAGTTGACGAGATGACGAGATGACGATATGATGACGAGATGATGACGAGATGATGACGAGTTGACCAGATGACCAGATGACCAGACGACCAGATGATCAGATAGCTAGATGACAAGATTTCGAGATGACGAGATGACGAGATGACGAGATGATGACGAGATGATGACGAGATGATGACGAGATTATGACGAGATGATGACGAGATGATGACGAGATGATGAAGAGATGATGACGAGATGATGACGAGATGATGACGAGATGATGACGAAATGTTGACAAGATGATGACAAGATGATGACGAGATGATGACGAGATGATGACAAGATGATGACGAGATGATCACGAGATGATAACGAGGTAATGACGAAATGATGACGAGGTGATGGGATGATGACGAGATGATGACAAGATGATGACGAGATGATGAGATGATGACGAGATGATGACAAGATGATGGCGAGATGATGACGAGATGATGACGAGACGATGACGAGACGATGACGAGATGATGACAAGACGATGAGGAGATGATGACGAGTTGACCAGATGACCAGATGACCAGATGACCAGATGATCAGATAGCCAGATGACGAGATTTCAAGATAACGAGATGACGAGATGACGAGATGACGAGATGATGACGAGATGATGACGAGATGATGACGAGATGATGACGAGATGATGACGAGATGATGACGAGATGATGACGAGATGATGACGAGATGATGACGAGATGATGACGAGATGATGACCAGATGATGACGAGATGATGACGAGATGATGACGAGATGATGACGAAGTGATGACGAGATGATGATGAGATGATGACGAGATGAATACGGGATGATGACGAGATGATGACGAGATGATGACGAGATCATGACCAGATGATGACGGGATGATGACGAGATGATGACGAGACGATGAAGAGACGATGACGAGATGATGACGAGATGATGACGAGATGACCTGATGACCAGATGACCAGATGACCAGATGATGAGATAGCCAGATGACGAGATGACGAGATGATGACGAGATGAATCCGAGATGATGACGAGATGATGACGGGATGATGACGAGATGATGACGAGATGATGACGAGATGATGATGAGATGATAACGAGATGATGACAAAATGATGACAAGATGATGACAAGATGATGACGAGATGATGACGAGATGATGACAAGATGATGACGAGATGATGACGAGATGATGACGAGGTGATGACGAGGTGATGACGAAATGATGACGAGATGATGAGATGATGATGAGATGATGACGAGATGATGACGAGATGATGGCGAGATGATGACGAGGTGATGACGAGGTGATGACGAGATGATGACCACATGATGACCAGATGATGACCAGATGACGTCCAGATGATGACGAGATGATGACGAGATGATGACGAGATGATGACGAGATGATGACGAGATGATGACGAGTTGATGACGAGATGATGACGAGATGATGACGAGATGATGACGAGATGATGACGAGATGATGACGAGATGACGAGATGATGACGAGATGATGACGAGATGATGACGAGATGATGACGAGATGATGACGAGATGATGACGAGATGATGACGAGATGATGACGAGATGATGACGAGATGATGACGAGATGATGACGAGATGATGACGAGATGATGACGAGATGATGACGAGATGATGACGAGATGATGACAAGATGATGACGAGATGACCAGATGACCAGATGACCTGATGACCAGATGACCAGATGACCAGATGACCAGATGACCCGATGACCAGATGACCAGATGATGACGAGATGATGACGAGATGACCAGATGACCAGATGATCAGAAGACCAGATGATCAGATGATCAGATGACGAGATGACGAGGTGACGAGATGACGAGGTGACGAGATGACGAGGTGACGAGATGATGACAAGATGATGACGAGATGATGACGAGTTGATGACGAGATGATGACGAGATGATGACAAGATGATGACGAAATGATGACAAGATGATGACCAGATGACCAGATGACCAGATGACCCGATGACCAGATGACCAGATGACCAGATGACCCGATGACCAGATGACCAGATGACCAGATGACCAGATGACCAGATGACCAGATCACCAGATAACCAGATCACCAGATCACCAGATCACCAGATCACCAGATCACCAGATGATTGGATGACGAGATGATGACGAGATGATGACGAGATGATGACGAGACGATGAAGAGACGATGACGAGATGTGAACGAGATGATGACGAGGTGATGACGAGACGATGAAGAGACGATGACGAGATGATGACGAGATGACCAGATGACCAGATGACCAGATGACCAGATAACCAGATGATCAGATAGTCAAATGACGAGATGATGAGATGACGAGATGATGACGAGATGACGAGATAATGACGAGATGATGACGAGATGATGACGAGATGATGTCGAGATGATGACGGGATGATGACGAGATGATGACGAGATGATGACGAGATGATGATAAGATGATGACGAGATGATGACGAGATGATGACGAGATGATGACGAGATGATGAAAAGACGATGACGAGATGATGACGAGTAGATGACGAGATGATGACGAGATGATGTTGAGATGATGACGAGATGATGACGGGATGATGACGAGATGATGACGAGATGACGACCAGATGATGACGGGATGATGACGAGATGATGACGAGACGATGAAGAGACGATGATGAGATGATGACGAGATGACCAGATGACCAGATGACCAGATGAACAGATGATCAGATGATCAGATAGCCAGATGACGAGATGACCAGATGATCAGATAGCCAGATGACGAGATGACGAGATGATGACGATATGATGACGAGATGATGACAGGATGATGACGAGATAATGACGAGATGCTGACGAGATGGCCAGATGACCAGATGACCAGAAGACCAGATGATCAGATGATCAGATGACGAGATGACGAGGTGACGAGATGACGAGGTGACGAGATGACGAGATGACGAAATGACGATATGATGACGAGATGATGACGAGGTGATGACGAGATGATGACGAGATGATGACAATATGATGACGAGATGATGACGAGATGATGACGAGATGATGACGAGTTGACCAGATGAACAGATGACCAGATGACCAGATGATCAGATAGCTAGATGACGAGATTTCGAGATGACAAGATGATGACGAGATGATGACAAGATGATGACGAGACGATGACGAGATGATGACGAGGTGATGACGAGGTGATGACGAGATGATGAGATGATGACGAGATGATGACAAGATGATGACGAGATGATGACGAGATGATGACGAGATGATGACGAGATGATGACAAGATTATGACGAGATGATGACGAGATGATGACGAGATGATGACGAGATGACGACGAGATGATGACGAGATGATGACGAGATGATGACGAGATGATGACGAGATGATGACGAGATGATGACCAGATGATGACCAGATGATGACGAGATGATGACGAGATGATGACGAGATGATAACGAGATGATGACGAGATGATGACGAGATGATGACGAGATGACCAGATGACCAGATGACCAGAAGACCAGATGATCAGATGAGCAGATGACGAGATGACGAGGTGACGAGATGACGAGGTGACGAGATAACGAGGTGACGAGATGACGAGGTGACGAGATGACGAGGTGACGAGTTGACGAGATGACGAGATGACGATATGATGACGAGATGATGACGAGATGATGACGAGATGATGACGAGATGATGACAAGATGATGACGAGATGATGACGAGTTGACCAGATGACCAGATGACCAGATGACCAGATGATCAGATAGCTAGATGACAAGATTTCGAGATGACGAGATGACGAGATGACGAGATGATGACGAGATGATGACGAGATGATGACGAGATTATGACGAGATGATGACGAGATGATGACGAGATGATGAAGAGATGATGACGAGATGATGACGAGATGATGACGAGATGATGACGAAATGTTGACAAGATGATGACAAGATGATGACGAGATGATGACGAGATGATGACAAGATGATGACGAGATGATCACGAGATGATAACGAGGTAATGACGAAATGATGACGAGGTGATGGGATGATGACGAGATGATGACAAGATGATGACGAGATGATGAGATGATGACGAGATGATGACAAGATGATGGTGAGATGATGACGAGATGATGACGAGATGATGACGAGATGATGACGAGATGATGACGAGATGATGACGAGATGATGACGAGTTAATGACGAGATGATGACGAGATGACGAGATGATGACGAGATGATGACGAGATGATGACGAGATGATGACGAGATGATGACGAGATGATGACGAGTTGATGACGAGATGATGTCGAGATGATGACGAGATGATGACGAGACGATGACGAGACGATGACGAGACGATTACGAGATGATGACGATTTGACCAGATGACCAGATGACCAGATGACCAGATGATCAGATAGCCAGATGACGAGATTTCGAGATGACGTGATGACGAGATGACGAGATGACGAGATGATGACGAGATGATGACGAGATGATGACGAGATGATGACGAGATGATGACGAGATGATGACGAGATGATGACGAGATTATGACGAGATGATGACGAGATGATGACGAGATGATGACGAGATGATGACGAGATGATGACGAGATGATGACGAGATGATGACGAGATGATGACGAGATGATGACGAGATGATGACGAGATGATGACGAGATGATGACGAGATGATGACGAGATGATGACGAGATGATGACGAGATGATGACGAGATGATGACCAGATGATGACGAGATGATGACGAGATGATGACGAGATGATGACGAGATGATGACGAGATGATGACGAGATGATGACCAGATGATGACGAGATGATGACGAGATGATGACGAGATGATGACGAGATGATGACGAGGTGATGACGAGATGATGATGAGATGATGACGAGATGATGACGGGATGATGACGAGATGATGACGAGATGATGACGAGATCATGACCAGATGATGACGGGATGATGACGAGATGATGACGAGACGATGAAGAGACGATGACGAGATGATGACGAGATGACCTGATGACCAGATGACCAGATGACCAGATGATCAGATAGCCAGATGACGAGATGATGAGATGACCAGATGATGACGAGATGACGAGATGATGACGAGATGATGACGAGATGATGACGAGATGATGACGAGATGATGACGGGATGATGACGAGATGATGACGAGATGATGACGAGATGATGATGAGATGATAACAAGATGATGACGAAATGATGACAAGATGATGACAAGATGATGACGAGATGATGACGAGATGATGACGAGATGATGACAAGATGATGACGAGATGATGACGAGATGATGACGAGGTGATGACGAGGTGATGACGAAATGATGACGAGATGATGAGATGATGATGAGATGATGACGAGATAATGACGAGATGATGGCGAGATGATGACGAGGTGATGACGAGGTGATGACGAGATGATGACCACATGATGACCAGATGATGACCAGATGATGACCAGATGATGACGAGATGATGACGAGATGGTGACGAGATGATGACGAGATGATGACGAGTTGATGACGAGTTGATGACGAGATGATGACGAGATGATGACGAGATGATGACGAGATGATGACGAGACGATGACGAGATGATGACGAGACGATGAGGAGATGATGACGAGTTGACCAGATGACCAGATGACCAGATGACCAGATGATCAGATAGCCAGATGACGAGATTTCAAGATGACGAGATGACGAGATGATGACGAGATGATGCCGAGATGATGACGAGATGATGACGAGATGATGACGAGATGATGACGAGATGATGACGAGATGATGACGAGATGATACCGAGATGATGACGAGATGATGACGAGGTGATGACGAGGTGATGACGAAATGATGAGATGACGAGATGATGACGAGATGATGACGAGATGATGACGAGGTGATGACGAGATGATGACGAGATGATGACGAGATGATGACGAGATGATGACGAGATGATGACGAGATGATGACGAGATGATGGAGAGATGATGACGAGATGATGACGAGATGATGTCGAGATGACCTGATGACCAGATGACCAGATGACCAGATGATCAGATAGCCAGATGACGAGATGATGAGATGACCAGATGACGAGATGATGACGAGATGATGACGAGATGATGACGAGATGATGACGAGATGATGACGGGATGATGACGAGATGATGACGAGATGATGACGAGATGATACCGAGATGATGACGAGATGATGACGAGGTGATGACGAGGTGATGACGAAATGATGAGATGACGAGATGATGACGAGATGATGACAAGATGATGACGAGATGATGAAGAGATGATGACGAGGTGATGACGAGGTGATGACGAAATGATGACGAGATCATGAGATGATGATGAGATGATGATGAGATGATGACGAGATGATGGCGAGATGATGACGAGGTGATGACGAGGTGATGACGAGATGTTGACCACATGATGACCAGATGATGACCAGATGATGACCAGATGATGACGAGATGATGACGAGATGATGACGAGATGATGACGAGATGATGACGAGATGATGACGAGTTAATGACGAGATGATGACGAGATGATGACGAGATGATGACAAGATAATCAGATGACGAGATGACCAGATGACCAGATGACCAGATGACCAGATGACCAGATGACCAGATGACCCGATGAACAGATGATCAGATGACCAGATGACCGGATGACGAGATGATGACGAGATGATGACGAGATGATGACGAGATGATTACGGGATGATGACGAGATGATGACGAGATGATGACGAGATGATGACGAGATGATGACGAGATGATGACGAAATGATGACAAGATGATGACAAGATGATGACGAGATGATGACGAGATGATGACAAGATGATGACGAGACGATGACGAGATGATGACGAGGTGATGACGAGGTGATGACGAGATGATGAGATGATGACGAGATGATGACAAGATGATGACGAGATGATGACGAGATGATGACGAGATGATGACGAGATGATGACAAGATTATGACGAGATGATGACGAGATGATGACGAGATGATGACGAGATGACGACGAGATGATGACGAGATGATGACGAGATGATGACGAGATGATGACGAGATGATGACGAGATGATGACCAGATGATGACCAGATGATGACGAGATGATGACGAGATGATGACGAGATGATAACGAGATGATGACGAGATGATGACGAGATGATGACGAGATGACCAGATGACCAGATGACCAGAAGACCAGATGATCAGATGAGCAGATGACGAGATGACGAGGTGACGAGATGACGAGGTGACGAGATAACGAGGTGACGAGATGACGAGGTGACGAGATGACGAGGTGACGAGTTGACGAGATGACGAGATGACGATATGATGACGAGATGATGACGAGATGATGACGAGTTGACCAGATGACCAGATGACCAGACGACCAGATGATCAGATAGCTAGATGACAAGATTTCGAGATGACGAGATGACGAGATGACGAGATGATGACGAGATGATGACGAGATGATGACGAGATTATGACGAGATGATGACGAGATGATGACGAGATGATGAAGAGATGATGACGAGATGATGACGAGATGATGACGAGATGATGACGAAATGTTGACAAGATGATGACAAGATGATGACGAGATGATGACGAGATGATGACAAGATGATGACGAGATGATCACGAGATGATAACGAGGTAATGACGAAATGATGACGAGGTGATGGGATGATGACGAGATGATGACAAGATGATGACGAGATGATGAGATGATGACGAGATGATGACAAGATGATGGCGAGATGATGACGAGATGATGACGAGATGATGACGAGATGATGACGAGATGATGACGAGATGATGACGAGTTAATGACGAGATGATGACGAGATGACGAGATGATGACGAGATGATGACGAGATGATAACGAGATGATGACGAGATGATGACGAGATGATGACGAGTTGATGACGAGATGATGTCGAGATGATGACGAGATGATGACGAGACGATGACGAGACGATGACGAGACGATGACGAGATGATGACGATTTGACCAGATGACCAGATGACCAGATGACCAGATGATCAGATAGCCAGATGACGAGATTTCGAGATGACGAGATGACGAGATGACGAGATGATGACGAGATGATGACGAGATGATGACGAGATGATGACGAGATGATGACGAGATGATGACGAGATGATACCGAGATGATGACGAGATGATGACGAGGTGATGACGAGGTGATGACGAAATGATGAGATGACGAGATGATGACGAGATGATGACGAGATGATGACGAGATGATGACGAGATGATGACGAGTTGATGACGAGATGATGTCGAGATGATGACGAGATGATGACGAGACGATGACGAGACGATGACGAGACGATGACGAGATGATGACGATTTGACCAGATGACCAGATGACCAGATGACCAGATGATCAGATAGCCAGATGACGAGATTTCGAGATGACGAGATGACGAGATGACGAGATGACGAGATGATGACGAGATGATGACGAGATGATGACGAGATGATGACGAGATGATGACGAGATGATGACGAGATGATGACGAGATTATGACGAGATGATGACGAGATGATGACGAGATGATGACGAGATGATGACGAGATGATGACGAGATGATGACGAGATGATGACGAGATGATGACGAGATGATGACGAGATGATGACGAGATGATGACGAGATGATGACGAGTTAATGACGAGATGATGACGAGATGATGACGAGATGATGACAAGATAATCAGATGACGAGATGACCAGATGACCAGATGACCAGATGACCAGATGACCAGATGACCAGATGACCCGATGAACAGATGATCAGATGACCAGATGACCGGATGACGAGATGATGACGAGATGATGACGAGATGATGACGAGATGATTACGGGATGATGACGAGATGATGACGAGATGATGACGAGATGATGACGAGATGATGACGAGATGATGACGAAATGATGACAAGATGATGACAAGATGATGACGAGATGATGACGAGATGATGACAAGATGATGACGAGACGATGACGAGATGATGACGAGGTGATGACGAGGTGATGACGAGATGATGAGATGATGACGAGATGATGACAAGATGATGACGAGATGATGACGAGATGATGACGAGATGATGACGAGATGATGACAAGATTATGACGAGATGATGACGAGATGATGACGAGATGATGACGAGATGACGACGAGATGATGACGAGATGATGACGAGATGATGACGAGATGATGACGAGATGATGACGAGATGATGACCAGATGATGACCAGATGATGACGAGATGATGACGAGATGATGACGAGATGATAACGAGATGATGACGAGATGATGACGAGATGATGACGAGATGACCAGATGACCAGATGACCAGAAGACCAGATGATCAGATGAGCAGATGACGAGATGACGAGGTGACGAGATGACGAGGTGACGAGATAACGAGGTGACGAGATGACGAGGTGACGAGATGACGAGGTGACGAGTTGACGAGATGACGAGATGACGATATGATGACGAGATGATGACGAGATGATGACGAGTTGACCAGATGACCAGATGACCAGACGACCAGATGATCAGATAGCTAGATGACAAGATTTCGAGATGACGAGATGACGAGATGACGAGATGATGACGAGATGATGACGAGATGATGACGAGATTATGACGAGATGATGACGAGATGATGACGAGATGATGAAGAGATGATGACGAGATGATGACGAGATGATGACGAGATGATGACGAAATGTTGACAAGATGATGACAAGATGATGACGAGATGATGACGAGATGATGACAAGATGATGACGAGATGATCACGAGATGATAACGAGGTAATGACGAAATGATGACGAGGTGATGGGATGATGACGAGATGATGACAAGATGATGACGAGATGATGAGATGATGACGAGATGATGACAAGATGATGGCGAGATGATGACGAGATGATGACGAGATGATGACGAGATGATGACGAGATGATGACGAGATGATGACGAGTTAATGACGAGATGATGACGAGATGACGAGATGATGACGAGATGATGACGAGATGATAACGAGATGATGACGAGATGATGACGAGATGATGACGAGTTGATGACGAGATGATGTCGAGATGATGACGAGATGATGACGAGACGATGACGAGACGATGACGAGACGATGACGAGATGATGACGATTTGACCAGATGACCAGATGACCAGATGACCAGATGATCAGATAGCCAGATGACGAGATTTCGAGATGACGAGATGACGAGATGACGAGATGATGACGAGATGATGACGAGATGATGACGAGATGATGACGAGATGATGACGAGATGATGACGAGATGATGACGAGATGATACCGAGATGATGACGAGATGATGACGAGGTGATGACGAGGTGATGACGAAATGATGAGATGACGAGATGATGACGAGATGATGACGAGATGATGACGAGATGATGACGAGTTGATGACGAGATGATGTCGAGATGATGACGAGATGATGACGAGACGATGACGAGACGATGACGAGACGATGACGAGATGATGACGATTTGACCAGATGACCAGATGACCAGATGACCAGATGATCAGATAGCCAGATGACGAGATTTCGAGATGACGAGATGACGAGATGACGAGATGACGAGATGATGACGAGATGATGACGAGATGATGACGAGATGATGACGAGATGATGACGAGATGATGACGAGATGATGACGAGATTATGACGAGATGATGACGAGATGATGACGAGATGATGACGAGATGATGACGAGATGATGACGAGATGATGACGAGATGATGACGAGATGATGACGAGATGATGACGAGATGATGACGAGATGATGACGAGATGATGACGAGATGATGACGAGATGATGACGAGATGATGACGAGATGATGACGAGATGATGACGAGATGATGACGAGATGATGACGAGATGATGACGAGATGATGACGAGATGATGACGAGATGATGACGAGATGATGACCAGATGATGACCAGATGATGACGAGATGATGACGAGATGATGACGAGATGATGACGAGATGATGACGAGGTGATGACGAGATGATGATGAGATGATGACGAGATGATGACGGGATGATGACGAGATGATGACGAGATGATGACGAGATCATGACCAGATGATGACGGGATGATGACGAGATGATGACGAGACGATGAAGAGACGATGACGAGATGATGACGAGATGACCTGATGACCAGATGACCAGATGACCAGATGACCAGATGATCAGATAGCCAGATGACGAGATGATGAGATGACCAGATGATGACGAGATGACGAGATGATGACGAGATGATGACGAGATGATGACGAGATGATGACGAGATGATGACGGGATGATGACGAGATGATGACGAGATGATGACGAGATGATGATGAGATGATAACAAGATGATGACGAAATGATGACAAGATGATGACAAGATGATGACGAGATGATGACGAGATGATGACGAGATGATGACGAGATGATGACGAGATGATGACGAGGTGATGACGAGGTGATGACGAAATGATGACTAGATGATGAGATGATGATGAGATGATGACGAGATAATGACGAGATGATGGCGAGATGATGACGAGGTGATGACGAGGTGATGACGAGATGATGACCACATGATGACCAGATGATGACCAGATGATGACCAGATGATGACGAGATGATGACGAGATGATGACGAGATGATGACGAGATGATGACGAGTTGATGACGAGTTGATGACGAGATGATGACGAGATGATGACGAGATGATGACGAGATGATGACGAGACGATGACGAGATGATGACGAGACGATGAGGAGATGATGACGAGTTGACCAGATGACCAGATGACCAGATGACCAGATGATCAGATAGCCAGATGACGAGATTTCAAGATGACGAGATGACGAGATGATGACGAGATGATGCCGAGATGATGACGAGATGATGACGAGACGATGACGAGATGATGACGAGACGATGAGGAGATGATGACGAGTTGACCAGATGACCAGATGACCAGATGACCAGATGATCAGATAGCCAGATGACGAGATTTCAAGATGACGAGATGACGAGATGATGACGAGATGATGACGAGATGATGACGAGATGATGACGAGATGATGACGAGATGATGACGAGATGATGACGAGATGATACCGAGATGATGACGAGATGATGACGAGGTGATGACGAGGTGATGACGAAATGATGAGATGACGAGATGATGACGAGATGATGACGAGATGATGACGAGATGATGACGAGATGATGACGAGTTGATGACGAGATGATGTCGAGATGATGACGAGATGATGACGAGACGATGACGAGACGATGACGAGACGATGACGAGATGATGACGATTTGACCAGATGACCAGATGACCAGATGACCAGATGACCAGATGATCAGATAGCCAGATGACGAGATTTCGAGATGACGAGATGACGAGATGACGAGATGACGAGATGATGACGAGATGATGACGAGATGATGACGAGATGATGACGAGATGATGACGAGATGATGACGAGATGATGACGAGATGATGACGAGATTATGACGAGATGATGACGAGATGATGACGAGATGATGACGAGATGATGACGAGATGATGACGAGATGATGACGAGATGAGGACGAGATGATGACGAGATGACGACGAGATGATGACGAGATGATGACGAGATGATGACGAGATGATGACGAGATGATGACGAGATGATGACGAGATGATGACGAGATGATGACGAGATGATGACGAGATGATGACGAGATGATGACGAGATGATGACGAGATGATGACCAGATGATGACCAGATGATGACGAGATGATGACGAGATGATGACGAGATGATGACGAGATGATGACGAGGTGATGACGAGATGATGATGAGATGATGACGAGATGATGACGGGATGATGACGAGATGATGACGAGATGATGACGAGATCATGACCAGATGATGACGGGATGATGACGAGATGATGACGAGACGATGAAGAGACGATGACGAGATGATGACGAGATGACCTGATGACCAGATGACCAGATGACCAGATGATCAGATAGCCAGATGACGAGATGATGAGATGACCAGATGATGACGAGATGACGAGATGATGACGAGATGATGACGAGATGATGACGAGATGATGACGAGATGATGACGGGATGATGACGAGATGATGACGAGATGATGACGAGATGATGATCAGATGATAACAAGATGATGACGAAATGATGACAAGATGATGACAAGATGATGACGAGATGATGACGAGATGATGACGAGATGATGACAAGATGATGACGAGATGATGACGAGATGATGACGAGGTGATGACGAGGTGATGACGAAATGATGACTAGATGATGAGATGATGATGAGATGATGACGAGATAATGACGAGATGATGGCGAGATGATGACGAGGTGATGACGAGGTGATGACGAGATGATGACCACATGATGACCAGATGATGACCAGATGATGACCAGATGATGTCGAGATGATGACGAGATGATGACGAGATGATGACGAGATGATGACGAGTTGATGACGAGTTGATGACGAGATGATGACGAGATGATGACGAGATGATGACGAGATGATGACGAGACGATGACGAGATGATGACGAGACGATGAGGAGATGATGACGAGTTGACCAGATGACCAGATGACCAGATGACCAGATGATCAGATAGCCAGATGACGAGATTTCAAGATGACGAGATGACGAGATGATGACGAGATGATGCCGAGATGATGACGAGATGATGACGAGATGATGACGAGATGATGACGAGATGATGACGAGATGATACCGAGATGATGACGAGGTGATGACGAGGTGATGACGAAATGATGAGATGACGAGATGATGACGAGATGATGACGAGATGATGACGAGGTGATGACGAAATGATGACGAGATGATGACGAGATGATGACGAGATGATGACGAGATGATGACGAGATGATGACGAGATGATGACGAGATGATGGAGAGATGATGACGAGATGATGACGAGATGATGTCGAGATGACCTGATGACCAGATGACCAGATGACCAGATGATCAGATAGCCAGATGACGAGATGATGAGATGACCAGATGACGAGATGATGACGAGATGATGACGAGATGATGACGAGATGATGACGAGATGATGACGGGATGATGACGAGATGATGACGAGATGATGACGAGATGATACCGAGATGATGACGAGATGATGACGAGGTGATGACGAGGTGATGACGAAATGATGAGATGACGAGATGATGACGAGATGATGACAAGATGATGACGAGATGATGAAGAGATGATGACGAGGTGATGACGAGGTGATGACGAAATGATGACGAGATGATGAGATGATGATGAGATGATGATGAGATGATGACGAGATGATGGCGAGATGATGACGAGGTGATGACGAGGTGATGACGAGATGATGACCACATGATGACCAGATGATGACCAGATGATGACCAGATGATGACGAGATGATGACGAGATGATGACGAGATGATGACGAGATGATGACGAGATGATGACGAGTTAATGACGAGATGATGACGAGATGATGACGAGATGATGACAAGATAATCAGATGACGAGATGACCAGATGACCAGATGACCAGATGACCAGATGACCAGATGACCAGATGACCCGATGAACAGATGATCAGATGACCAGATGACCGGATGACGAGATGATGACGAGATGATGACGATATGATGACGAGATAATGACGAGATGATGACGAGATGATGACGAGATGATGACGAGATGATGACGAGATGATTACGGGATGATGACGAGATGATGACGAGATGATGACGAGATGATGACGAGATGATGACGAGATGATGACGAAATGATGACAAGATGATGACAAGATGATGACGAGATGATGACGAGATGATGACAAGATGATGACGAGACGATGACGAGATGATGACGAGGTGATGACGAGGTGATGACGAGATGATGAGATGATGACGAGATGATGACAAGATGATGACGAGATGATGACAAGATGATGACGAGATGATGACGAGATGATGACAAGATTATGACGAGATGATGACGAGATGATGACGAGATGATGACGAGATGACGACGAGATGATGACGAGATGATGACGAGATGATGACGAGATGATGACGAGATGATGACGAGATGATGACCAGATGATGACCAGATGATGACCAGATGATGACGAGATGATCACGAGATGATAACGAGATGATGACGAGATGATGACGAGATGATGACGAGATGATGACGAGATGACCAGATGACCAGATGACCAGAAGACCAGATGATCAAATGAGCAGATGACGAGATGACGAGGTGACGAGATGACG
The DNA here is from genome assembly GCA_963669185.1 of Dyspetes luteomarginatus. Taxonomy (NCBI): domain Eukaryota; kingdom Metazoa; phylum Arthropoda; class Insecta; order Hymenoptera; family Ichneumonidae; genus Dyspetes; species Dyspetes luteomarginatus. The sequence goes on from OY769904.1 coordinate 14,339,790, forward strand.
AGGTGACGAGATAACGAGGTGACGAGATGACGAGGTGACGAGATGACGAGGTGACGAGTTGACGAGATGACGAGATGACGATATGATGACGAGATGATGACGAGATGATGACGAGATGATGACGAGATGATGACAAGATGATGACGAGATGATGACGAGTTGACCAGATGACCAGATGACCAGATGACCAGATGATCAGATAGCTAGATGACAAGATTTCGAGATGACGAGATGATGACGAGATGATGACGAGATGATGACGAGATTATGACGAGATGATGACGAGATGATGACGAGATGATGAAGAGATGATGACGAGATGATGACGAGATGATGACGAGATGATGACGAAATGTTGACAAGATGATGACAAGATGATGACGAGATGATGACGAGATGATGACAAGATGATGACGAGATGATCACGAGATGATAACGAGGTAATGACGAAATGATGACGAGGTGATGGGATGATGACGAGATGATGACAAGATGATGACGAGATGATGAGATGATGACGAGATGATGACAAGATGATGGCGAGATGATGACGAGATGATGACGAGATGATGACGAGATGATGACGAGATGATGACGAGATGATGACGAGTTAATGACGAGATGATGACGAGATGACGAGATGATGACGAGATGATGACGAGATGATAACGAGATGATGACGAGATGATGACGAGATGATGACGAGTCGATGACGAGATGATGTCGAGATGATGACGAGATGATGACGAGACGATGACGAGACGATGACGAGATGATGACGATTTGACCAGATGACCAGATGACCAGATGACCAGATGATCAGATAGCCAGATGACGAGATTTCGAGATGACGAGATGACGAGATGACGAGATGATGACGAGATGATGACGAGATGATGACGAGATGATGACGAGATGATGACGAGATGATGACGAGATGATGACGAGATGATGACGAGATGATGACGAGATGATGACGAGATGATGACGAGATGATGACGAGATGATACCGAGATGATGACGAGGTGATGACGAGGTGATGACGAAATGATGAGATGACGAGATGATGACGAGATGATGACGAGATGATGACGAGGTGATGACGAGATGATGACGAGATGATGACGAGATGATGACGAGATGATGACGAGATGATGACGAGATGATGACGAGATGATGACGAGATGATGGAGAGATGATGACGAGATGATGACGAGATGATGTCGAGATGACCTGATGACCAGATGACCAGATGACCAGATGATCAGATAGCCAGATGACGAGATGATGAGATGACCAGATGACGAGATGATGACGAGATGATGACGAGATGATGACGAGATGATGACGAGATGATGACGGGATGATGACGAGATGATGACGAGATGATGACGAGATGATACCGAGATGATGACGAGATGATGACGAGGTGATGACGAGGTGATGACGAAATGATGAGATGACGAGATGATGACGAGATGATGACAAGATGATGACGAGATGATGAAGAGATGATGACGAGGTGATGACGAGGTGATGACGAAATGATGACGAGATGATGAGATGATGATGAGATGATGATGAGATGATGACGAGATGATGGCGAGATGATGACGAGGTGATGACGAGGTGATGACGAGATGATGACCACATGATGACCAGATGATGACCAGATGATGACCAGATGATGACGAGATGATGACGAGATGATGACGAGATGATGACGAGATGATGACGAGATGATGACGAGTTAATGACGAGATGATGACGAGATGATGACGAGATGATGACAAGATAATCAGATGACGAGATGACCAGATGACCAGATGACCAGATGACCAGATGACCAGATGACCAGATGACCCGATGAACAGATGATCAGATGACCAGATGACCGGATGACGAGATGATGACGAGATGATGACGATATGATGACGAGATAATGACGAGATGATGACGAGATGATGACGAGATGATGACGAGATGATGACGAGATGATTACGGGATGATGACGAGATGATGACGAGATGATGACGAGATGATGACGAGATGATGACGAGATGATGACGAGATGATGACGAAATGATGACAAGATGATGACAAGATGATGACGAGATGATGACGAGATGATGACAAGATGATGACGAGACGATGACGAGATGATGACGAGGTGATGACGAGGTGATGACGAGATGATGAGATGATGACGAGATGATGACAAGATGATGACGAGATGATGACAAGATGATGACGAGATGATGACGAGATGATGACAAGATTATGACGAGATGATGACGAGATGATGACGAGATGATGACGAGATGACGACGAGATGATGACGAGATGATGACGAGATGATGACGAGATGATGACGAGATGATGACGAGATGATGACCAGATGATGACCAGATGATGACCAGATGATGACGAGATGATGACGAGATGATAACGAGATGATGACGAGATGATGACGAGATGATGACGAGATGATGACGAGATGACCAGATGACCAGATGACCAGAAGACCAGATGATCAAATGAGCAGATGACGAGATGACGAGGTGACGAGATGACGAGGTGACGAGATAACGAGGTGACGAGATGACGAGGTGACGAGATGACGAGGTGACGAGTTGACGAGATGACGAGATGACGATATGATGACGAGATGATGACGAGATGATGACGAGATGATGACGAGATGATGACAAGATGATGACGAGATGATGACGAGTTGACCAGATGACCAGATGACCAGATGACCAGATGATCAGATAGCTAGATGACAAGATTTCGAGATGACGAGATGATGACGAGATGATGACGAGATGATGACGAGATTATGACGAGACGATGACGAGATGATGACGAGATGATGAAGAGATGATGACGAGATGATGACGAGATGATGACGAAATGTTGACAAGATGATGACAAGATGATGACGAGATGATGACGAGATGATGACAAGATGATGACGAGATGATCACGAGATGATAACGAGGTAATGACGAAATGATGACGAGGTGATGGGATGATGACGAGATGATGACAAGATGATGACGAGATGATGAGATGATGACGAGATGATGACAAGATGATGGCGAGATGATGACGAGATGATGACGAGATGATGACGAGATGATGACGAGATGATGACGAGATGATGACGAGTTAATGACGAGATGATGACGAGATGACGAGATGATGACGAGATGATGACGAGATGATAACGAGATGATGACGAGATGATGACGAGTCGATGACGAGATGATGTCGAGATGATGACGAGATGATGACGAGACGATGACGAGACGATGACGAGATGATGACGATTTGACCAGATGACCAGATGACCAGATGACCAGATGATCAGATAGCCAGATGACGAGATTTCGAGATGACGAGATGACGAGATGACGAGATGATGACGAGATGATGACGAGATGATGACGAGATGATGACGAGATGATGACGAGATGATGACGAGATGATGACGAGATGATGACGAGATTATGACGAGATGATGACGAGATGATGACGAGATGATGACGAGATGATGACGAGATGATGACGAGATGATGACGAGATGATGACGAGATGATGACGAGATGATGACGAGATGATGACGAGATGATGACGAGATGATGACGAGATGATGACGAGATGATGACGAGATGATGACGAGATGATGACGAGATGATGACGAGATGATGACGAGATGATGACGAGATGATGACGAGATGATGACGAGATGATGACGAGATGATGACCAGATGATGACCAGATGATGACGAGATGATGACGAGATGATGACGAGATGATGACGAGATGATGACGAGGTGATGACGAGATGATGATGAGATGATGACGAGATGATGACGGGATGATGACGAGATGATGACGAGATGATGACGAGATCATGACCAGATGATGACGGGATGATGACGAGATGATGACGAGACGATGAAGAGACGATGACGAGATGATGACGAGATGACCTGATGACCAGATGACCAGATGACCAGATGATCAGATAGCCAGATGACGAGATGATAAGATGACCAGATGATGACGAGATGACGAGATGATGACGAGATGATGACGAGATGATGACGAGATGATGACGAGATGATGACGGGATGATGACGAGATGATGACGAGATGATGACGAGATGATGATGAGATGATAACAAGATGATGACGAGGTGATGACGAGGTGATGACGAAATGATGACGAGATGATGAGATGATGATGAGATGATGATGAGATGATGACGAGATGATGGCGAGATGATGACGAGGTGATGACGAGGTGATGACGAGATGATGACCACATGATGACCAGATGATGACGAGATGATGACCAGATGATGACGAGATGATGACGAGATGATGACGAGATGATGACGAGATGATGACGAGATGATGACAAGATAATCAGATGACGAGATGACCAGATGACCAGATGACCAGATGACCAGATGACCAGATGACCAGATGACCCGATGAACAGATGATCAGATGACCAGATGACCGGATGACGAGATGATGACGAGATGATGACGATATGATGACGAGATAATGACGAGATGATGACGAGATGATGACGAGATGATGACGAGATGATGACGAGATGATTACGGGATGATGACGAGATGATGACGAGATGATGACGAGATGATGACGAGATGATGACGAGATGATGACGAAATGATGACAAGATGATGACAAGATGATGACGAGATGATGACGAGATGATGACAAGATGATGACGAGACGATGACGAGATGATGACGAGGTGATGACGAGGTGATGACGAGATGATGAGATGATGACGAGATGATGACAAGATGATGACGAGATGATGACAAAATGATGACGAGATGATGACGAGATGATGACAAGATTATGACGAGATGATGACGAGATGATGACGAGATGATGACGAGATGACGACGAGATGATGACGAGATGATGACGAGATGATGACGAGATGATGACGAGACGATGACGAGATGATGACCAGATGATGACCAGATGATGACCAGATGATGACGAGATGATGACGAGATGATAACGAGATGATGACGAGATGATGACGAGATGATGACGAGATGATGACGAGATGACCAGATGACCAGATGACCAGAAGACCAGATGATCAAATGAGCAGATGACGAGATGACGAGGTGACGAGATGACGAGGTGACGAGATAACGAGGTGACGAGATGACGAGGTGACGAGATGACGAGGTGACGAGTTGACGAGATGACGAGATGACGATATGATGACGAGATGATGACGAGATGATGACGAGATGATGACGAGATGATGACAAGATGCTGACGAGATGATGACGAGTTGACCAGATGACCAGATGACCAGATGACCAGATGATCAGATAGCTAGATGACAAGATTTCGAGATGACGAGATGACGAGATGACGAGATGATGACGAGATGATGACGAGATGATGACGAGATTATGACGAGATGATGACGAGATGATGACGAGATGATGAAGAGATGATGACGAGATGATGACGAGATGATGACGAAATGTTGACAAGATGATGACAAGATGATGACGAGATGATGACGAGATGATGACAAGATGATGACGAGATGATCACGAGATGATAACGAGGTAATGACGAAATGATGACGAGGTGATGGGATGATGACGAGATGATGACAAGATGATGACGAGATGATGAGATGATGACGAGATGATGACAAGATGATGGCGAGATGATGACGAGATGATGACGAGATGATGACGAGATGATGACGAGATGATGACGAGATGATGACGAGTTAATGACGAGATGATGACGAGATGACGAGATGATGACGAGATGATGACGAGATGATAACGAGATGATGACGAGATGATGACGAGATGATGACGAGTTGATGACGAGATGATGTCGAGATGATGACGAGATGATGACGAGACGATGACGAGACGATGACGAGATGATGACGATTTGACCAGATGACCAGATGATCAGATAGCCAGATGACGAGATTTCGAGATGACGAGATGACGAGATGACGAGATGATGACGAGATGATGACGAGATGATGACGAGATGATGACGAGATGATGACGAGATGATGACGAGATGATGACGAGATGATGACGAGATGATGACGAGATTATGACGAGATGATGACGAGATGATGACGAGATGATGACGAGATGATGACGAGATGATGACGAGATGATGACGAGATGATGACGAGATGATGACGAGATGATGACGAGATGATGACGAGATGATGACGAGATGATGACGAGATGATGACGAGATGATGACGAGATGATGACGAGATGATGACGAGATGATGACGAGATGATGACGAGATGATGACGAGATGATGACGAGATGATGACGAGATGATGACGAGATGATGACCAGATGATGACCAGATGATGACGAGATGATGACGAGATGATGACGAGATGATGACGAGATGATGACGAGGTGATGACGAGATGATGATGAGATGATGACGAGATGATGACGGGATGATGACGAGATGATGACGAGATGATGACGAGATCATGACCAGATGATGACGGGATGATGACGAGATGATGACGAGACGATGAAGAGACGATGACGAGATGATGACGAGATGACCTGATGACCAGATGACCAGATGACCAGATGATCAGATAGCCAGATGACGAGATGATGAGATGACCAGATGATGACGAGATGACGAGATGATGACGAGATGATGACGAGATGATGACGAGATGATGACGAGATGATGACGGGATGATGACGAGATGATGACGAGATGATGACGAGATGATGATGAGATGATAACAAGATGATGACGAAATGATGACAAGATGATGACAAGATGATGACGAGATGATGACGAGATGATGACGAGATGATGACAAGATGATGACGAGATGATGACGAGATGATGACGAGGTGATGACGAGGTGATGACGAAATGATGACGAGATGATGAGATGATGATGAGATGATGACGAGATAATGACGAGATGATGGCGAGATGATGACGAGTTGATGACGAGGTGATGACGAGATGATGACCACATGATGACCAGATGATGACCAGATGATGACGAGATGATGACGAGATGATGACGAGATGATGACGAGATGATGACGAGTTGATGACGAGTTGATGACGAGATGATGACGAGATGATGACGAGATGATGACGAGATGATGACGAGATGATGACGAGATGATGACGAGACGATGAGGAGATGATGACGAGTTGACCAGATGACCAGATGACCAGATGACCAGATGATCAGATAGCCAGATGACGAGATTTCAAGATGACGAGATGACGAGATGATGACGAGATGATGACGAGATGATGACGAGATGATGACGAGATGATGACGAGATGATGACGAGATGATGACGAGATGATGACGAGATGATGACGAGATGATACCGAGATGATGACGAGATGATGACGAGGTGATGACGAAATGATGAGATGACGAGATGATGACGAGATGATGACGAGATGATGACGAGGTGATGACGAGATGATGACGAGATGATGACGAGATGATGACGAGATGATGACGAGATGATGACGAGATGATGACGAGAAGATGACGAGATGATGGAGAGATGATGACGAGATGATGTCGAGATGATGACGAGATGATGAGATGATGATGAGATGATGATGAGATGATGACGAGATGATGGCGAGATGATGACGAGGTGATGACGAGGTGATGACGAGATGATGACCACATGATGACCAGATGATGACCAGATGATGACCAGATGATGACGAGATGATGACGAGATGATGACGAGATGATGACGAGATGATGACGAGATGATGACGAGTTAATGACGAGATGATGACGAGATGATGACGAGATGATGACAAGATAATCAGATGACGAGATGACCAGATGACCAGATGACCAGATGACCAGATGACCCGATGAACAGATGATCAGATGACCAGATGACCGGATGACGAGATGATGACGAGATGATGACGATATGATGACGAGATAATGACGAGATGATGACGAGATGATGACGAGATGATGACGAGATGATGACGAGATGATTACGGGATGATGACGAGATGATGACGAGATGATGACGAGATGATGACGAGATGATGACGAGATGATGACGAGATGATGACGAGATGATGACGAGATGATGACGAGATGATGACGAGATGATGACCAGATGATGACGAGATGATGACGGGATGATGACGAGATGATGACGAGATGATGACGAGGTGATGACGAGATGATGATGAGATGATGACGAGATGATGACGGGATGATGACGAGATGATGACGAGATGATGACGAGATCATGACCAGATGATGACGGGATGATGACGAGATGATGACGAGACGATGAAGAGACGATGACGAGATGATGACGAGATGATGTCGAGATGATCTGATGACCAGATGACCAGATGACCAGATGGTCAGATAACCAGATGACGAGATGATGAGATGACCAGATGATGACGAGATGACGAGATGATGACGAGATGATGACGAGATGATGACGAGATGATGACGAGATGATGACGGGATGATGACGAGATGATGACGAGATGATGACGAGATGATGATGAGATGATAACGAGATGATGACGAAATGATGACAAGATGATGACAAGATGATGACGAGATGATGACGAGATGATGACAAGATGATGACGAGATGATGACGAGATGATGACGAGGTGATGACGAGGTGATGACATAATGATGACGAGATGATGAGATGATGATGAGATGATGACGTGATGATGACGAGATGACGGCGAGATGATGACGAGGTGATGACGAGGTGATGACGAGATGATGACCACATGATGACCAGATGATGACCAGATGATGACCAGATGATGACGAGATGATGACGAGATGATGACGAGATGATGACGAGATGATGACGAGTTAATGACGAGATGATGACGAGATGATGACGAGATGATGACAAGATAATCAGATGACGACATCACCAGATGACCAGATGACCCGATGAACAGATGATCAGATGACCAGATGACCGAATGACGAGATGATGACGAGATGATGACGATATGATGACGAGATAATGACGAGATGATGACGAGATGATGACGAGATGATGACGAGATGATGACGAGATGATTACGTGATGATGACGTGATGATGACGAGATGATGACGAGATCATGACCAGATGATGACGGGATGATGACGAGATGATGACGAGATGATGACGAGATCATGACCAGATGATGACGGGATGATGACGAGACGATGAAGAGACGATGACTAGATGATGACGAGATGATGTCGAGATGACCTGATGACCAGATGACCAGATGACCAGATGATCAGATAGCCAGATGACGAGATGATGAGATGACCAGATGATGACGAGATGACGAGATGATGACGAGATGATGACGAGATGATGACGAGATGATGACGAGATGATGACGGGATGATGACGAGATGATGACGAGATGATGACGAGATGATGATGGGATGATAACGAGATGATGACGAAATGATGACAAGATGATGACAAGATGATGACGAGATGATGACGAGATGATGACAAGATGATGACGAGATGATGACGAGATGATGACGAGGTGATGACGAGGTGATGACGAAATGATGACGAGATGATGAGATGATGATGAGATGATGACGAGATGATGACGAGATGATGGCGAGATGATGACGAGGTGATGACGAGATGATGACGAGATGATGACGAGATGATGACGAGATGATGACGAGATGATGACGAGTTAATGACGAGATGATGACGAGATGATGACGAGATGATGACGAGATGATGACGAGATGATGACGAGATGATGACGAGATGATGACGAGATGATGACGAGATGATGACGAGATGATGACGAGATGATGACGAGATGATGACGAGATGATGACGAGATGACCTGATGACCAGATGACCAGATGACCAGATGATGAGATAGTCAGATGACGAGATGACGAGATGATGACGAGATGAATCCGAGATGATGACGAGATGATGACGAGATGATGACGGGATGATGACGAGATGATGACGAGATGATGACGAGATGATGATGAGATGATAACGAGATGATGACAAAATGATGACAAGATGATGACAAGATGATGACGAGATGATGACGAGATGATGACAAGATGATGACGAGATGATGACGAAATGATGACGAGGTGATGACGAGGTGATGACGAAATGATGACGAGATGATGAGATGATGATGAGATGATGACGAGATGATGACGAGATGATGGCGAGATGATGACGAGGTGATGACGAGGTGATGACGAGATGATGACCACATGATGACCAGATGATGACCAGATGACGTCCAGATGATGACGAGATGATGACGAGATGATGACGAGATGATGACGAGATGATGACGAGATGATGACGAGATGATGACGAGTTGATGACGAGATGATGACGAGATGATGACGAGATGATGACGAGATGATGACGAGATGACGAGATGATGACGAGATGATGACGAGATGATGACGAGATGATGACGAGATGATGACGAGATGATGACGAGATGATGACGAGATGATGACGAGATGATGACGAGATGATGACGAGATGATGACGAGATGATGACGAGATGATGACGAGATGATGACGAGATGATGACGAGATGATGACGAGATGATGACGAGATGATGACAAGATGATGACGAGATGACCAGATGACCAGATGACCTGATGACCAGATGACCAGATGACCAGATGACCAGATGACCCGATGACCAGATGACCAGATGACCAGATGATGACGAGATGATGACGAGATGACCAGATGACCAGATGATCAGAAGACCAGATGATCAGATGATCAGATGACGAGATGACGAGGTGACGAGATGACGAGGTGACGAGATGATGACAAGATGATGACGAGATGATGACGAGTTGATGACGAGATGATGACGAGATGATGACGAGATGATGACCAGATGACCAGATGACCAGATGACCCGATGACCAGATGACCAGATGACCAGATGACCCGATGACCAGATGACCAGATGACCAGATGACCAGATCACCAGATGACCAGATCACCAGATAACCAGATCACCAGATCACCAGATCACCAGATGATTGGATGACGAGATGATGACGAGATGATGACGAGATGATGACGAGATGAAGACGAGATGATGACAAGATGATGACGAGATGATGACGAGATCATGACGAGACGATGAAGAGACGATGACGAGATGTGAACGAGATGATGACGAGGTGATGACGAGACGATGAAGAGACGATGACGAGATGATGACGAGATGACCAGATGACCAGATGACCAGATGACCAGATAACCAGATGATCAGATAGTCAAATGACGAGATGATGAGATGACGAAATGATGACGAGATGACGAGATAATGACGAGATGATGACGAGATGATGACGAGATGATGTCGAGATGATGACGGAATGATGACGAGATGATGACGAGATGATGACGAGATGATGATAAGATGATGACGAGATGATGACGAGATGATGACGAGATGATGACGAGATGATGAAGAGACGATGACGAGATGATGACGAGTAGATGACGAGATGATGACGAGATGATGTTGAGATGATGACGAGATGATGACGGGATGATGACGAGATGATGACGAGATGATGACCAGATGATGACGGGATGATGACGAGATGATGACGAGACGATGAAGAGACGATGACGAGATGATGACGAGATGACCAGATGACGAGATGACCAGATGACCAGATGACCAGATGAACAGATAATCAGATGATCAGATAGCCAGATGACGAGATGACCAGATGATCAGATAGCCAGATGACGAGATGACGAGATGATGACGATATGATGACGAGATGATGACAGGATGATGACGAGATAATGACGAGATGCTGACGAGATGGCCAGATGACCAGATGACCAGAAGACCAGATGATCAGATGATCAGATGACGAGATGACGAGGTGACGAGATGACGAGATGACGAAATGACGATATGATGACGAGATGATGACGAGGTGATGACGAGATGATGACGAGATGATGACAATATGATGACGAGATTATGACGAGATGATGACGAGATGATGACGAGATGATGACGAGATGATGACGAGTTGACCAGATGAACCGATGACCAGATGACCAGATGATCAGATAGCTAGATGACGAGATGATGATGACGAGATGATGACGAGATGATGACGAGATGATGACGAGATGATGACGAGATGATGACGAAATGATGACAAGATGATGACAAGATGATGACGAGATGATGACGAGATGATGACAAGATGATGACGAGACGATGACGAGATGATGACGAGGTGATGACGAGGTGATGACGAGATGATGAGATGATGACGAAATGATGACGAGGTGATGGGATGATGACAAGATGATGACAAGATGATGACGAGATGATGAGATGATGACGAGATGATGACAAGATGATGACGAGACGATGACGAGATGATGACGAGATGATGACCATATGATGACCAGATGATGACCAGTTGATGACGAGATGATGACGAGATGATGACGAGATGATGACGAGTTGATGACGAGATGATGACGAGATGATGACGAGATGATGACGAGACGATGACGAGACGATGACGAGACGATGACGAGTTGACCAGAAGACCAGATGACCAGATGACCAGATGACCAGATGATCAGATAGCCAGATGACGACATTTCAAGATGACGAGATGACGAGATGATGACGAGATGATGACGAGATGATGACGAGATGATGACGAGATGATGACCAGATGATGACGAGATGATGACGAGATGACCGGATGACCAGATAACCAGATGATGACAAGAAGATGACGAGATGATATCAAGATGATGACGAGATGATGACGAGATGATGACGAGTTGACCAGATTACCAGATGACCAGATGATCAGATAGCTAGATGACGAGATTTCGAGATGACGAGATGACGAGATGATGACGAGATGATGACGAGATGATAACGAGATGATGACGAGATGATGACGAGATGATGACAAAATGATGACAAGATGATGACAAGATGATGACGAGATGATGACGAGATGATGACAAGATGATGACGAGATGATGACGAGATGATGACGAGGTGATGACGAGGTGATGACGAAATGATGACGAGATAATGAGATGATGACGAGATGATGACAAGATGATGACGAGATGATGACGAGATGATGACGAGATGATGACGAGATGATGACGAGATGATGACGAGATGATGACGAGATGATGACGACATGATGACGAGATGATGACGAGATGATGACGAGATGATGACGAGATGACCAGAAGACCAGATGACCTGATGACCAGATGACCAGATGATGACGAGATGATGACGAGATGATGACATGATGACCAGATGACCAGATGACCAGAAGACCAGATGATCAGATGATCAGATGACAAGATGACGACGTGACGAGATGACGAGGTGACGAGATGACGAGATGACGAGATGACGATATGATGACGAGATGATGACGAGATGATGACGAGATGATGACGAGATGATGATAAGATGATGACGACATGATGACGAGATGATGACGAGTTGACCAGATCACCAGATGATCAGATAGCTAGATGACCAGATGATCAGATAGCTAGATGACGAGATTTCGAGATGACGAGATGACAAGATGACGAGATGATGACAAGATGATGACGAGATGATGACAAGATGATGACGAGATGATGACGAGATGATGACGAGATGATGACGAGATGATGACGAGGTGATGACGAGGTGATGACGAAATGATGACGAGATGATGAGATGATGACGAGTTGACCAGATGACCAGATGACCAGATGACCAGATGATCAGATAGCCAGATGACGAGATTTCAAGATGACGAGATGACGAGATGATGACGAGATGATGCCGAGATGATGACGAGATGATGACGAGATGATGACGAGATGATGACGAGATGATGACGAGATGATACCGAGATGATGACGAGGTGATGACGAGGTGATGACGAAATGATGAGATGACGAGATGATGACGAGATGATGACGAGATGATGACGAGGTGATGACGAAATGATGACGAGATGATGACGAGATGATGACGAGATGATGACGAGATGATGACGAGATGATGACGAGATGATGACGAGATGATGGAGAGATGATGACGAGATGATGACGAGATGATGTCGAGATGACCTGATGACCAGATGACCAGATGACCAGATGATCAGATAGCCAGATGACGAGATGATGAGATGACCAGATGACGAGATGATGACGAGATGATGACGAGATGATGACGAGATGATGACGAGATGATGACGGGATGATGACGAGATGATGACGAGATGATGACGAGATGATACCGAGATGATGACGAGATGATGACGAGGTGATGACGAGGTGATGACGAAATGATGAGATGACGAGATGATGACGAGATGATGACAAGATGATGACGAGATGATGAAGAGATGATGACGAGGTGATGACGAGGTGATGACGAAATGATGACGAGATGATGAGATGATGATGAGATGATGATGAGATGATGACGAGATGATGGCGAGATGATGACGAGGTGATGACGAGGTGATGACGAGATGATGACCACATGATGACCAGATGATGACCAGATGATGACCAGATGATGACGAGATGATGACGAGATGATGACGAGATGATGACGAGATGATGACGAGATGATGACGAGTTAATGACGAGATGATGACGAGATGATGACGAGATGATGACAAGATAATCAGATGACGAGATGACCAGATGACCAGATGACCAGATGACCAGATGACCAGATGACCAGATGACCCGATGAACAGATGATCAGATGACCAGATGACCGGATGACGAGATGATGACGAGATGATGACGATATGATGACGAGATAATGACGAGATGATGACGAGATGATGACGAGATGATGACGAGATGATGACGAGATGATTACGGGATGATGACGAGATGATGACGAGATGATGACGAGATGATGACGAGATGATGACGAGATGATGACGAAATGATGACAAGATGATGACAAGATGATGACGAGATGATGACGAGATGATGACAAGATGATGACGAGACGATGACGAGATGATGACGAGGTGATGACGAGGTGATGACGAGATGATGAGATGATGACGAGATGATGACAAGATGATGACGAGATGATGACAAGATGATGACGAGATGATGACGAGATGATGACAAGATTATGACGAGATGATGACGAGATGATGACGAGATGATGACGAGATGACGACGAGATGATGACGAGATGATGACGAGATGATGACGAGATGATGACGAGATGATGACGAGATGATGACCAGATGATGACCAGATGATGACCAGATGATGACGAGATGATGACGAGATGATAACGAGATGATGACGAGATGATGACGAGATGATGACGAGATGATGACGAGATGACCAGATGACCAGATGACCAGAAGACCAGATGATCAAATGAGCAGATGACGAGATGACGAGGTGACGAGATGACGAGGTGACGAGATAACGAGGTGACGAGATGACGAGGTGACGAGATGACGAGGTGACGAGTTGACGAGATGACGAGATGACGATATGATGACGAGATGATGACGAGATGATGACGAGATGATGACGAGATGATGACAAGATGATGACGAGATGATGACGAGTTGACCAGATGACCAGATGACCAGATGACCAGATGATCAGATAGCTAGATGACAAGATTTCGAGATGACGAGATGATGACGAGATGATGACGAGATGATGACGAGATTATGACGAGATGATGACGAGATGATGACGAGATGATGAAGAGATGATGACGAGATGATGACGAGATGATGACGAGATGATGACGAAATGTTGACAAGATGATGACAAGATGATGACGAGATGATGACGAGATGATGACAAGATGATGACGAGATGATCACGAGATGATAACGAGGTAATGACGAAATGATGACGAGGTGATGGGATGATGACGAGATGATGACAAGATGATGACGAGATGATGAGATGATGACGAGATGATGACAAGATGATGGCGAGATGATGACGAGATGATGACGAGATGATGACGAGATGATGACGAGATGATGACGAGATGATGACGAGTTAATGACGAGATGATGACGAGATGACGAGATGATGACGAGATGATGACGAGATGATAACGAGATGATGACGAGATGATGACGAGATGATGACGAGTCGATGACGAGATGATGTCGAGATGATGACGAGATGATGACGAGACGATGACGAGACGATGACGAGATGATGACGATTTGACCAGATGACCAGATGACCAGATGACCAGATGATCAGATAGCCAGATGACGAGATTTCGAGATGACGAGATGACGAGATGACGAGATGATGACGAGATGATGACGAGATGATGACGAGATGATGACGAGATGATGACGAGATGATGACGAGATGATGACGAGATGATGACGAGATGATGACGAGATGATGACGAGATGATGACGAGATGATGACGAGATGATACCGAGATGATGACGAGGTGATGACGAGGTGATGACGAAATGATGAGATGACGAGATGATGACGAGATGATGACGAGATGATGACGAGGTGATGACGAGATGATGACGAGATGATGACGAGATGATGACGAGATGATGACGAGATGATGACGAGATGATGACGAGATGATGACGAGATGATGGAGAGATGATGACGAGATGATGACGAGATGATGTCGAGATGACCTGATGACCAGATGACCAGATGACCAGATGATCAGATAGCCAGATGACGAGATGATGAGATGACCAGATGACGAGATGATGACGAGATGATGACGAGATGATGACGAGATGATGACGAGATGATGACGGGATGATGACGAGATGATGACGAGATGATGACGAGATGATACCGAGATGATGACGAGATGATGACGAGGTGATGACGAGGTGATGACGAAATGATGAGATGACGAGATGATGACGAGATGATGACAAGATGATGACGAGATGATGAAGAGATGATGACGAGGTGATGACGAGGTGATGACGAAATGATGACGAGATGATGAGATGATGATGAGATGATGATGAGATGATGACGAGATGATGGCGAGATGATGACGAGGTGATGACGAGGTGATGACGAGATGATGACCACATGATGACCAGATGATGACCAGATGATGACCAGATGATGACGAGATGATGACGAGATGATGACGAGATGATGACGAGATGATGACGAGATGATGACGAGTTAATGACGAGATGATGACGAGATGATGACGAGATGATGACAAGATAATCAGATGACGAGATGACCAGATGACCAGATGACCAGATGACCAGATGACCAGATGACCAGATGACCCGATGAACAGATGATCAGATGACCAGATGACCGGATGACGAGATGATGACGAGATGATGACGATATGATGACGAGATAATGACGAGATGATGACGAGATGATGACGAGATGATGACGAGATGATGACGAGATGATTACGGGATGATGACGAGATGATGACGAGATGATGACGAGATGATGACGAGATGATGACGAGATGATGACGAGATGATGACGAAATGATGACAAGATGATGACAAGATGATGACGAGATGATGACGAGATGATGACAAGATGATGACGAGACGATGACGAGATGATGACGAGGTGATGACGAGGTGATGACGAGATGATGAGATGATGACGAGATGATGACAAGATGATGACGAGATGATGACAAGATGATGACGAGATGATGACGAGATGATGACAAGATTATGACGAGATGATGACGAGATGATGACGAGATGATGACGAGATGACGACGAGATGATGACGAGATGATGACGAGATGATGACGAGATGATGACGAGATGATGACGAGATGATGACCAGATGATGACCAGATGATGACCAGATGATGACGAGATGATGACGAGATGATAACGAGATGATGACGAGATGATGACGAGATGATGACGAGATGATGACGAGATGACCAGATGACCAGATGACCAGAAGACCAGATGATCAAATGAGCAGATGACGAGATGACGAGGTGACGAGATGACGAGGTGACGAGATAACGAGGTGACGAGATGACGAGGTGACGAGATGACGAGGTGACGAGTTGACGAGATGACGAGATGACGATATGATGACGAGATGATGACGAGATGATGACGAGATGATGACGAGATGATGACAAGATGATGACGAGATGATGACGAGTTGACCAGATGACCAGATGACCAGATGACCAGATGATCAGATAGCTAGATGACAAGATTTCGAGATGACGAGATGATGACGAGATGATGACGAGATGATGACGAGATTATGACGAGACGATGACGAGATGATGACGAGATGATGAAGAGATGATGACGAGATGATGACGAGATGATGACGAAATGTTGACAAGATGATGACAAGATGATGACGAGATGATGACGAGATGATGACAAGATGATGACGAGATGATCACGAGATGATAACGAGGTAATGACGAAATGATGACGAGGTGATGGGATGATGACGAGATGATGACAAGATGATGACGAGATGATGAGATGATGACGAGATGATGACAAGATGATGGCGAGATGATGACGAGATGATGACGAGATGATGACGAGATGATGACGAGATGATGACGAGATGATGACGAGTTAATGACGAGATGATGACGAGATGACGAGATGATGACGAGATGATAACGAGATGATGACGAGATGATGACGAGTCGATGACGAGATGATGTCGAGATGATGACGAGATGATGACGAGACGATGACGAGACGATGACGAGATGATGACGATTTGACCAGATGACCAGATGACCAGATGACCAGATGATCAGATAGCCAGATGACGAGATTTCGAGATGACGAGATGACGAGATGACGAGATGATGACGAGATGATGACGAGATGATGACGAGATGATGACGAGATGATGACGAGATGATGACGAGATGATGACGAGATGATGACGAGATTATGACGAGATGATGACGAGATGATGACGAGATGATGACGAGATGATGACGAGATGATGACGAGATGATGACGAGATGATGACGAGATGATGACGAGATGATGACGAGATGATGACGAGATGATGACGAGATGATGACGAGATGATGACGAGATGATGACGAGATGATGACGAGATGATGACGAGATGATGACGAGATGATGACGAGATGATGACGAGATGATGACGAGATGATGACGAGATGATGACGAGATGATGACGAGGTGATGACGAGATGATGATGAGATGATGACGAGATGATGACGGGATGATGACGAGATGATGACGAGATGATGACGAGATCATGACCAGATGATGACGGGATGATGACGAGATGATGACGAGACGATGAAGAGACGATGACGAGATGATGACGAGATGACCTGATGACCAGATGACCAGATGACCAGATGATCAGATAGCCAGATGACGAGATGATGAGATGACCAGATGATGACGAGATGACGAGATGATGACGAGATGATGACGAGATGATGACGAGATGATGACGAGATGATGACGGGATGATGACGAGATGATGACGAGATGATGACGAGATGATGATGAGATGATAACAAGATGATGACGAGGTGATGACGAGGTGATGACGAAATGATGACGAGATGATGAGATGATGATGAGATGATGATGAGATGATGACGAGATGATGGCGAGATGATGACGAGGTGATGACGAGGTGATGACGAGATGATGACCACATGATGACCAGATGATGACGAGATGATGACCAGATGATGACGAGATGATGACGAGATGATGACGAGATGATGACGAGATGATGACGAGATGATGACAAGATAATCAGATGACGAGATGACCAGATGACCAGATGACCAGATGACCAGATGACCAGATGACCAGATGACCCGATGAACAGATGATCAGATGACCAGATGACCGGATGACGAGATGATGACGAGATGATGACGATATGATGACGAGATAATGACGAGATGATGACGAGATGATGACGAGATGATGACGAGATGATGACGAGATGATTACGGGATGATGACGAGATGATGACGAGATGATGACGAGATGATGACGAGATGATGACGAGATGATGACGAAATGATGACAAGATGATGACAAGATGATGACGAGATGATGACGAGATGATGACAAGATGATGACGAGACGATGACGAGATGATGACGAGGTGATGACGAGGTGATGACGAGATGATGAGATGATGACGAGATGATGACAAGATGATGACGAGATGATGACAAAATGATGACGAGATGATGACGAGATGATGACAAGATTATGACGAGATGATGACGAGATGATGACGAGATGATGACGAGATGACGACGAGATGATGACGAGATGATGACGAGATGATGACGAGATGATGACGAGACGATGACGAGATGATGACCAGATGATGACCAGATGATGACCAGATGATGACGAGATGATGACGAGATGATAACGAGATGATGACGAGATGATGACGAGATGATGACGAGATGATGACGAGATGACCAGATGACCAGATGACCAGAAGACCAGATGATCAAATGAGCAGATGACGAGATGACGAGGTGACGAGATGACGAGGTGACGAGATAACGAGGTGACGAGATGACGAGGTGACGAGATGACGAGGTGACGAGTTGACGAGATGACGAGATGACGATATGATGACGAGATGATGACGAGATGATGACGAGATGATGACGAGATGATGACAAGATGCTGACGAGATGATGACGAGTTGACCAGATGACCAGATGACCAGATGACCAGATGATCAGATAGCTAGATGACAAGATTTCGAGATGACGAGATGACGAGATGACGAGATGATGACGAGATGATGACGAGATGATGACGAGATTATGACGAGATGATGACGAGATGATGACGAGATGATGAAGAGATGATGACGAGATGATGACGAGATGATGACGAAATGTTGACAAGATGATGACAAGATGATGACGAGATGATGACGAGATGATGACAAGATGATGACGAGATGATCACGAGATGATAACGAGGTAATGACGAAATGATGACGAGGTGATGGGATGATGACGAGATGATGACAAGATGATGACGAGATGATGAGATGATGACGAGATGATGACAAGATGATGGCGAGATGATGACGAGATGATGACGAGATGATGACGAGATGATGACGAGATGATGACGAGATGATGACGAGTTAATGACGAGATGATGACGAGATGACGAGATGATGACGAGATGATGACGAGATGATAACGAGATGATGACGAGATGATGACGAGATGATGACGAGTTGATGACGAGATGATGTCGAGATGATGACGAGATGATGACGAGACGATGACGAGACGATGACGAGATGATGACGATTTGACCAGATGACCAGATGATCAGATAGCCAGATGACGAGATTTCGAGATGACGAGATGACGAGATGACGAGATGATGACGAGATGATGACGAGATGATGACGAGATGATGACGAGATGATGACGAGATGATGACGAGATGATGACGAGATGATGACGAGATGATGACGAGATTATGACGAGATGATGACGAGATGATGACGAGATGATGACGAGATGATGACGAGATGATGACGAGATGATGACGAGATGATGACGAGATGATGACGAGATGATGACGAGATGATGACGAGATGATGACGAGATGATGACGAGATGATGACGAGATGATGACGAGATGATGACGAGATGATGACGAGATGATGACGAGATGATGACGAGATGATGACGAGATGATGACGAGATGATGACGAGATGATGACGAGATGATGACCAGATGATGACCAGATGATGACGAGATGATGACGAGATGATGACGAGATGATGACGAGATGATGACGAGGTGATGACGAGATGATGATGAGATGATGACGAGATGATGACGGGATGATGACGAGATGATGACGAGATGATGACGAGATCATGACCAGATGATGA
This sequence comes from Dyspetes luteomarginatus, assembly GCA_963669185.1. NCBI lineage: Eukaryota > Metazoa > Arthropoda > Insecta > Hymenoptera > Ichneumonidae > Dyspetes > Dyspetes luteomarginatus. The sequence goes on from OY769904.1 coordinate 14,361,932, forward strand.
CGGGATGATGACGAGATGATGACGAGACGATGAAGAGACGATGACGAGATGATGACGAGATGACCTGATGACCAGATGACCAGATGACCAGATGATCAGATAGCCAGATGACGAGATGATGAGATGACCAGATGATGACGAGATGACGAGATGATGACGAGATGATGACGAGATGATGACGAGATGATGACGAGATGATGACGGGATGATGACGAGATGATGACGAGATGATGACGAGATGATGATGAGATGATAACAAGATGATGACGAAATGATGACAAGATGATGACAAGATGATGACGAGATGATGACGAGATGATGACGAGATGATGACAAGATGATGACGAGATGATGACGAGATGATGACGAGGTGATGACGAGGTGATGACGAAATGATGACGAGATGATGAGATGATGATGAGATGATGACGAGATAATGACGAGATGATGGCGAGATGATGACGAGTTGATGACGAGGTGATGACGAGATGATGACCACATGATGACCAGATGATGACCAGATGATGACGAGATGATGACGAGATGATGACGAGATGATGACGAGATGATGACGAGTTGATGACGAGTTGATGACGAGATGATGACGAGATGATGACGAGATGATGACGAGATGATGACGAGATGATGACGAGATGATGACGAGACGATGAGGAGATGATGACGAGTTGACCAGATGACCAGATGACCAGATGACCAGATGATCAGATAGCCAGATGACGAGATTTCAAGATGACGAGATGACGAGATGATGACGAGATGATGACGAGATGATGACGAGATGATGACGAGATGATGACGAGATGATGACGAGATGATGACGAGATGATGACGAGATGATGACGAGATGATACCGAGATGATGACGAGATGATGACGAGGTGATGACGAAATGATGAGATGACGAGATGATGACGAGATGATGACGAGATGATGACGAGGTGATGACGAGATGATGACGAGATGATGACGAGATGATGACGAGATGATGACGAGATGATGACGAGATGATGACGAGAAGATGACGAGATGATGGAGAGATGATGACGAGATGATGTCGAGATGATGACGAGATGATGAGATGATGATGAGATGATGATGAGATGATGACGAGATGATGGCGAGATGATGACGAGGTGATGACGAGGTGATGACGAGATGATGACCACATGATGACCAGATGATGACCAGATGATGACCAGATGATGACGAGATGATGACGAGATGATGACGAGATGATGACGAGATGATGACGAGTTAATGACGAGATGATGACGAGATGATGACGAGATGATGACAAGATAATCAGATGACGAGATGACCAGATGACCAGATGACCAGATGACCAGATGACCCGATGAACAGATGATCAGATGACCAGATGACCGGATGACGAGATGATGACGAGATGATGACGATATGATGACGAGATAATGACGAGATGATGACGAGATGATGACGAGATGATGACGAGATGATGACGAGATGATTACGGGATGATGACGAGATGATGACGAGATGATGACGAGATGATGACGAGATGATGACGAGATGATGACGAGATGATGACGAGATGATGACGAGATGATGACGAGATGATGACCAGATGATGACCAGATGATGACGAGATGATGACGGGATGATGACGAGATGATGACGAGATGATGACGAGGTGATGACGAGATGATGATGAGATGATGACGAGATGATGACGGGATGATGACGAGATGATGACGAGATGATGACGAGATCATGACCAGATGATGACGGGATGATGACGAGATGATGACGAGACGATGAAGAGACGATGACGAGATGATGACGAGATGATGTCGAGATGATCTGATGACCAGATGACCAGATGACCAGATGATCAGATAACCAGATGACGAGATGATGAGATGACCAGATGATGACGAGATGACGAGATGATGACGAGATGATGACGAGATGATGACGAGATGATGACGAGATGATGACGGGATGATGACGAGATGATGACGAGATGATGATGAGATGATAACGAGATGATGACGAAATGATGACAAGATGATGACAAGATGATGACGAGATGATGACGAGATGATGACAAGATGATGACGAGATGATGACGAGATGATGACGAGGTGATGACGAGGTGATGACATAATGATGACGAGATGATGAGATGATGATGAGATGATGACGTGATGATGACGAGATGACGGCGAGATGATGACGAGGTGATGACGAGGTGATGACGAGATGATGACCACATGATGACCAGATGATGACCAGATGATGACCAGATGATGACGAGATGATGACGAGATGATGACGAGATGATGACGAGATGATGACGAGTTAATGACGAGATGATGACGAGATGATGACGAGATGATGACAAGATAATCAGATGACGACATCACCAGATGACCAGATGACCCGATGAACAGATGATCAGATGACCAGATGACCGAATGACGAGATGATGACGAGATGATGACGATATGATGACGAGATAATGACGAGATGATGACGAGATGATGACGAGATGATGACGAGATGATGACGAGATGATTACGTGATGATGACGTGATGATGACGAGATGATGACGAGATCATGACCAGATGATGACGGGATGATGACGAGATGATGACGAGATGATGACGAGATCATGACCAGATGATGACGGGATGATGACGAGACGATGAAGAGACGATGACTAGATGATGACGAGATGATGTCGAGATGACCTGATGACCAGATGACCAGATGACCAGATGATCAGATAGCCAGATGACGAGATGATGAGATGACCAGATGATGACGAGATGACGAGATGATGACGAGATGATGACGAGATGATGACGAGATGATGACGAGATGATGACGGGATGATGACGAGATGATGACGAGATGATGACGAGATGATGATGGGATGATAACGAGATGATGACGAAATGATGACAAGATGATGACAAGATGATGACGAGATGATGACGAGATGATGACAAGATGATGACGAGATGATGACGAGATGATGACGAGGTGATGACGAGGTGATGACGAAATGATGACGAGATGATGAGATGATGATGAGATGATGACGAGATGATGACGAGATGATGGCGAGATGATGACGAGGTGATGACGAGATGATGACGAGATGATGACGAGATGATGACGAGATGATGACGAGATGATGACGAGTTAATGACGAGATGATGACGAGATGATGACGAGATGATGACGAGATGATGACGAGATGATGACGAGATGATGACGAGATGATGACGAGATGATGACGAGATGATGACGAGATGATGACGAGATGATGACGAGATGATGACGAGATGACCTGATGACCAGATGACCAGATGACCAGATGATGAGATAGTCAGATGACGAGATGACGAGATGATGACGAGATGAATCCGAGATGATGACGAGATGATGACGAGATGATGACGGGATGATGACGAGATGATGACGAGATGATGACGAGATGATGATGAGATGATAACGAGATGATGACAAAATGATGACAAGATGATGACAAGATGATGACGAGATGATGACGAGATGATGACAAGATGATGACGAGATGATGACGAAATGATGACGAGGTGATGACGAGGTGATGACGAAATGATGACGAGATGATGAGATGATGATGAGATGATGACGAGATGATGACGAGATGATGGCGAGATGATGACGAGGTGATGACGAGGTGATGACGAGATGATGACCACATGATGACCAGATGATGACCAGATGACGTCCAGATGATGACGAGATGATGACGAGATGATGACGAGATGATGACGAGATGATGACGAGATGATGACGAGATGATGACGAGTTGATGACGAGATGATGACGAGATGATGACGAGATGATGACGAGATGATGACGAGATGACGAGATGATGACGAGATGATGACGAGATGATGACGAGATGATGACGAGATGATGACGAGATGATGACGAGATGATGACGAGATGATGACGAGATGATGACGAGATGATGACGAGATGATGACGAGATGATGACGAGATGATGACGAGATGATGACGAGATGATGACGAGATGATGACGAGATGATGACGAGATGATGACAAGATGATGACGAGATGACCAGATGACCAGATGACCTGATGACCAGATGACCAGATGACCAGATGACCAGATGACCCGATGACCAGATGACCAGATGACCAGATGATGACGAGATGATGACGAGATGACCAGATGACCAGATGATCAGAAGACCAGATGATCAGATGATCAGATGACGAGATGACGAGGTGACGAGATGACGAGGTGACGAGATGATGACAAGATGATGACGAGATGATGACGAGTTGATGACGAGATGATGACGAGATGATGACGAGATGATGACCAGATGACCAGATGACCAGATGACCCGATGACCAGATGACCAGATGACCAGATGACCCGATGACCAGATGACCAGATGACCAGATGACCAGATCACCAGATGACCAGATCACCAGATAACCAGATCACCAGATCACCAGATCACCAGATGATTGGATGACGAGATGATGACGAGATGATGACGAGATGATGACGAGATGAAGACGAGATGATGACAAGATGATGACGAGATGATGACGAGATGATGACGAGACGATGAAGAGACGATGACGAGATGTGAACGAGATGATGACGAGGTGATGACGAGACGATGAAGAGACGATGACGAGATGATGACGAGATGACCAGATGACCAGATGACCAGATGACCAGATAACCAGATGATCAGATAGTCAAATGACGAGATGATGAGATGACGAAATGATGACGAGATGACGAGATAATGACGAGATGATGACGAGATGATGACGAGATGATGTCGAGATGATGACGGAATGATGACGAGATGATGACGAGATGATGACGAGATGATGATAAGATGATGACGAGATGATGACGAGATGATGACGAGATGATGACGAGATGATGAAGAGACGATGACGAGATGATGACGAGTAGATGACGAGATGATGACGAGATGATGTTGAGATGATGACGAGATGATGACGGGATGATGACGAGATGATGACGAGATGATGACCAGATGATGACGGGATGATGACGAGATGATGACGAGACGATGAAGAGACGATGACGAGATGATGACGAGATGACCAGATGACGAGATGACCAGATGACCAGATGACCAGATGAACAGATAATCAGATGATCAGATAGCCAGATGACGAGATGACCAGATGATCAGATAGCCAGATGACGAGATGACGAGATGATGACGATATGATGACGAGATGATGACAGGATGATGACGAGATAATGACGAGATGCTGACGAGATGGCCAGATGACCAGATGACCAGAAGACCAGATGATCAGATGATCAGATGACGAGATGACGAGGTGACGAGATGACGAGATGACGAAATGACGATATGATGACGAGATGATGACGAGGTGATGACGAGATGATGACGAGATGATGACAATATGATGACGAGATTATGACGAGATGATGACGAGATGATGACGAGATGATGACGAGATGATGACGAGTTGACCAGATGAACCGATGACCAGATGACCAGATGATCAGATAGCTAGATGACGAGATGATGATGACGAGATGATGACGAGATGATGACGAGATGATGACGAGATGATGACGAGATGATGACGAAATGATGACAAGATGATGACAAGATGATGACGAGATGATGACGAGATGATGACAAGATGATGACGAGACGATGACGAGATGATGACGAGGTGATGACGAGGTGATGACGAGATGATGAGATGATGACGAAATGATGACGAGGTGATGGGATGATGACAAGATGATGACAAGATGATGACGAGATGATGAGATGATGACGAGATGATGACAAGATGATGACGAGACGATGACGAGATGATGACGAGATGATGACCATATGATGACCAGATGATGACCAGTTGATGACGAGATGATGACGAGATGATGACGAGATGATGACGAGTTGATGACGAGATGATGACGAGATGATGACGAGATGATGACGAGACGATGACGAGACGATGACGAGACGATGACGAGTTGACCAGAAGACCAGATGACCAGATGACCAGATGACCAGATGATCAGATAGCCAGATGACGACATTTCAAGATGACGAGATGACGAGATGATGACGAGATGATGACGAGATGATGACGAGATGATGACGAGATGATGACCAGATGATGACGAGATGATGACGAGATGACCGGATGACCAGATAACCAGATGATGACAAGAAGATGACGAGATGATATCAAGATGATGACGAGATGATGACGAGATGATGACGAGTTGACCAGATTACCAGATGACCAGATGATCAGATAGCTAGATGACGAGATTTCGAGATGACGAGATGACGAGATGATGACGAGATGATGACGAGATGATAACGAGATGATGACGAGATGATGACGAGATGATGACAAAATGATGACAAGATGATGACAAGATGATGACGAGATGATGACGAGATGATGACAAGATGATGACGAGATGATGACGAGATGATGACGAGGTGATGACGAGGTGATGACGAAATGATGACGAGATAATGAGATGATGACGAGATGATGACAAGATGATGACGAGATGATGACGAGATGATGACGAGATGATGACGAGATGATGACGAGATGATGACGAGATGATGACGAGATGATGACGACATGATGACGAGATGATGACGAGATGATGACGAGATGATGACGAGATGACCAGAAGACCAGATGACCTGATGACCAGATGACCAGATGATGACGAGATGATGACGAGATGATGACATGATGACCAGATGACCAGATGACCAGAAGACCAGATGATCAGATGATCAGATGACAAGATGACGACGTGACGAGATGACGAGGTGACGAGATGACGAGATGACGAGATGACGATATGATGACGAGATGATGACGAGATGATGACGAGATGATGACGAGATGATGATAAGATGATGACGACATGATGACGAGATGATGACGAGTTGACCAGATCACCAGATGATCAGATAGCTAGATGACCAGATGATCAGATAGCTAGATGACGAGATTTCGAGATGACGAGATGACAAGATGACGAGATGATGACAAGATGATGACGAGATGATGACAAGATGATGACGAGATGATGACGAGATGATGACGAGATGATGACGAGATGATGACGAGGTGATGACGAGGTGATGACGAAATGATGACGAGATGATGAGATGATGACGAGATGATGACAAGATGATCAGATAGCCAGATGACGAGATGATGAGATGACGAGATGACGAGATGATGACGAGATGATGACGAGATGATGACGAGATGATGACAGGATGATGACGAGATGATGACGAGATGCTGACGAGATGGCCAGATGACCAGATGACCAGAAGACCAGATGATCAGATGATCAGATGACGAGATGAAGAGGTGACGAGATGACGAGGTGACGAGATGACGAGGTGACGAGATGACGAGGTGACGAGATGACGAGATGACGAGATGACGATATGGTGACGAGATGATGACGAGATGATGACGAGATGATGACGAGATGATGACGAGATGATGACGAGATGGTGACGAGATGATGACGAGGTGATGACGAGGTGATGACGAAATGATGACGAGATGATGAGATGATGATGAGATGATGACGAGATAATGACGAGATGATGGCGAGATGATGACGAGTTGATGACGAGGTGATGACGAGATGATGACCACATGATGACCAGATGATGACCAGATGATGACGAGATGATGACGAGATGATGACGAGATGATGACGAGATGATGACGAGTTGATGACGAGTTGATGACGAGATGATGACGAGATGATGACGAGATGATGACGAGATGATGACGAGATGATGACGAGACGATGAGGAGATGATGACGAGTTGACCAGATGACCAGATGACCAGATGACCAGATGATCAGATAGCCAGATGACGAGATTTCAAGATGACGAGATGACGAGATGATGACGAGATGATGACGAGATGATGACGAGATGATGACGAGATGATGACGAGATGATGACGAGATGATGACGAGATGATGACGAGATGATGACGAGATGATACCGAGATGATGACGAGATGATGACGAGGTGATGACGAGGTGATGACGAAATGATGAGATGACGAGATGATGACGAGATGATGACGAGATGATGACGAGGTGATGACGAGATGATGACGAGATGATGACGAGATGATGACGAGATGATGACGAGATGATGACGAGATGATGACGAGAAGATGACGAGATGATGGAGAGATGATGACGAGATGATGTCGAGATGACCTGATGACCAGATGACCAGATGACCAGATGATCAGATAGCCAGATGACGAGATGATGAGATGACCAGATGACGAGATGATGACGAGATGATGACGAGATGATGACGAGATGATGACGAGATGATGACGGGATGATGACGAGATGATGACGAGATGATGACGAGATGATACCGAGATGATGACGAGATGATGACGAGGTGATGACGAGGTGATGACGAAATGATGAGATGACGAGATGATGACGAGATGATGACAAGATGATGACGAGGTGATGAAGAGATGATGACGAGGTGATGACGAGGTGATGACGAAATGATGACGAGATGATGAGATGATGATGAGATGATGATGAGATGATGACGAGATGATGGCGAGATGATGACGAGGTGATGACGAGGTGATGACGAGATGATGACCACATGATGACCAGATGATGACCAGATGATGACCAGATGATGACGAGATGATGACGAGATGATGACGAGATGATGACGAGATGATGACGAGATGATGACGAGTTAATGACGAGATGATGACGAGATGATGACGAGATGATGACAAGATAATCAGATGACGAGATGACCAGATGACCAGATGACCAGATGACCAGATGACCCGATGAACAGATGATCAGATGACCAGATGACCGGATGACGAGATGATGACGAGATGATGACGATATGATGACGAGATAATGACGAGATGATGACGAGATGATGACGAGATGATGACGAGATGATGACGAGATGATTACGGGATGATGACGAGATGATGACGAGATGATGACGAGATGATGACGAGATGATGACGAGATGATGACGAGATGATGACGAGATGATGACGAGATGATGACGAGATGATGACCAGATGATGACCAGATGATGACGAGATGATGACGGGATGATGACGAGATGATGACGAGATGATGACGAGGTGATGACGAGATGATGATGAGATGATGACGAGATGATGACGGGATGATGACGAGATGATGACGAGATGATGACGAGATCATGACCAGATGATGACGGGATGATGACGAGATGATGACGAGACGATGAAGAGACGATGACGAGATGATGACGAGATGATGTCGAGATGATCTGATGACCAGATGACCAGATGACCAGATGATCAGATAACCAGATGACGAGATGATGAGATGACCAGATGATGACGAGATGACGAGATGATGACGAGATGATGACGAGATGATGACGAGATGATGACGAGATGATGACGGGATGATGACGAGATGATGACGAGATGATGACGAGATGATGATGAGATGATAACGAGATGATGACGAAATGATGACAAGATGATGACAAGATGATGACGAGATGATGACGAGATGATGACAAGATGATGACGAGATGATGACGAGATGATGACGAGGTGATGACGAGGTGATGACATAATGATGACGAGATGATGAGATGATGATGAGATGATGACGTGATGATGACGAGATGACGGCGAGATGATGACGAGGTGATGACGAGATGATGACGAGTTGATGACGAGATGATGACGAGATGATGACCAGATGATGACCAGATGATGACGAGATGATGACGGGATGATGACGAGATGATGACGAGATGATGACGAGGTGATGACGAGATGATGATGAGATGATGACGAGATGATGACGGGATGATGACGAGATGATGACGAGATGATGACGAGATCATGACCAGATGATGACGGGATGATGACGAGATGATGACGAGACGATGAAGAGACGATGACGAGATGATGACGAGATGATGTCGAGATGATCTGATGACCAGATGACCAGATGACCAGATGATCAGATAACCAGATGACGAGATGATGAGATGACCAGATGATGACGAGATGACGAGATGATGACGAGATGATGACGAGATGATGACGAGATGATGACGAGATGATGACGGGATGATGACGAGATGATGACGAGATGATGACGAGATGATGATGAGATGATAACGAGATGATGACGAAATGATGACAAGATGATGACAAGATGATGACGAGATGATGACGAGATGATGACAAGATGATGACGAGATGATGACGAGATGATGACGAGGTGATGACGAGGTGATGACATAATGATGACGAGATGATGAGATGATGATGAGATGATGACGTGATGATGACGAGATGACGGCGAGATGATGACGAGGTGATGACGAGGTGATGACGAGATGATGACCACATGATGACCAGATGATGACCAGATGATGACCAGATGATGACGAGATGATGACGAGATGATGACGAGATGATGACGAGATGATGACGAGTTAATGACGAGATGATGACGAGATGATGACGAGATGATGACAAGATAATCAGATGACGACATCACCAGATGACCAGATGACCCGATGAACAGATGATCAGATGACCAGATGACCGAATGACGAGATGATGACGAGATGATGACGATATGATGACGAGATAATGACGAGATGATGACGAGATGATGACGAGATGATGACGAGATGATGACGAGATGATTACGTGATGATGACGTGATGATGACGAGATGATGACGAGATCATGACCAGATGATGACGGGATGATGACGAGATGATGACGAGATGATGACGAGATCATGACCAGATGATGACGGGATGATGACGAGACGATGAAGAGACGATGACTAGATGATGACGAGATGATGTCGAGATGACCTGATGACCAGATGACCAGATGACCAGATGATCAGATAGCCAGATGACGAGATGATGAGATGACCAGATGATGACGAGATGACGAGATGATGACGAGATGATGACGAGATGATGACGAGATGATGACGAGATGATGACGGGATGATGACGAGATGATGACGAGATGATGACGAGATGATGATGGGATGATAACGAGATGATGACGAAATGATGACAAGATGATGACAAGATGATGACGAGATGATGACGAGATGATGACAAGATGATGACGAGATGATGACGAGATGATGACGAGGTGATGACGAGGTGATGACGAAATGATGACGAGATGATGAGATGATGATGAGATGATGACGAGATGATGACGAGATGATGGCGAGATGATGACGAGGTGATGACGAGATGATGACGAGATGATGACGAGATGATGACGAGATGATGACGAGATGATGACGAGTTAATGACGAGATGATGACGAGATGATGACGAGATGATGACGAGATGATGACGAGATGATGACGAGATGATGACGAGATGATGACGAGATGATGACGAGATGATGACGAGATGATGACGAGATGATGACGAGATGACCTGATGACCAGATGACCAGATGACCAGATGATGAGATAGTCAGATGACGAGATGACGAGATGATGACGAGATGAATCCGAGATGATGACGAGATGATGACGAGATGATGACGGGATGATGACGAGATGATGACGAGATGATGACGAGATGATGATGAGATGATAACGAGATGATGACAAAATGATGACAAGATGATGACAAGATGATGACGAGATGATGACGAGATGATGACAAGATGATGACGAGATGATGACGAGATGATGACGAGGTGATGACGAGGTGATGACGAAATGATGACGAGATGATGAGATGATGATGAGATGATGACGAGATGATGACGAGATGATGGCGAGATGATGACGAGGTGATGACGAGGTGATGACGAGATGATGACCACATGATGACCAGATGATGACCAGATGACGTCCAGATGATGACGAGATGATGACGAGATGATGACGAGATGATGACGAGATGATGACGAGATGATGACGAGTTGATGACGAGATGATGACGAGATGATGACGAGATGATGACGAGATGATGACGAGATGACGAGATGATGACGAGATGATGACGAGATGATGACGAGATGATGACGAGATGATGACGAGATGATGACGAGATGATGACGAGATGATGACGAGATGATGACGAGATGATGACGAGATGATGACGAGATGATGACGAGATGATGACGAGATGATGACGAGATGATGACGAGATGATGACGAGATGATGACGAGATGATGACGAGATGATGACAAGATGATGACGAGATGACCAGATGACCAGATGACCTGATGACCAGATGACCAGATGACCAGATGACCAGATGACCCGATGACCAGATGACCAGATGACCAGATGATGACGAGATGATGACGAGATGACCAGATGACCAGATGATCAGAAGACCAGATGATCAGATGATCAGATGACGAGATGACGAGGTGACGAGATGACGAGGTGACGAGATGATGACAAGATGATGACGAGATGATGACGAGTTGATGACGAGATGATGACGAGATGATGACGAGATGATGACCAGATGACCAGATGACCAGATGACCCGATGACCAGATGACCAGATGACCAGATGACCCGATGACCAGATGACCAGATGACCAGATGACCAGATGATCAGATGACCAGATCACCAGATAACCAGATCACCAGATCACCAGATCACCAGATGATTGGATGACGAGATGATGACGAGATGATGACGAGATGATGACGAGATGAAGACGAGATGATGACAAGATGATGACGAGATGATGACGAGATGATGACGAGACGATGAAGAGACGATGACGAGATGTGAACGAGATGATGACGAGGTGATGACGAGACGATGAAGAGACGATGACGAGATGATGACGAGATGACCAGATGACCAGATGACCAGATGACCAGATAACCAGATGATCAGATAGTCAAATGACGAGATGATGAGATGACGAAATGATGACGAGATGACGAGATAATGACGAGATGATGACGAGATGATGACGAGATGATGTCGAGATGATGACGGGATGATGACGAGATGATGACGAGATGATGACGAGATGATGATAAGATGATGACGAGATGATGACGAGATGATGACGAGATGATGACGAGATGATGAAGAGACGATGACGAGATGATGACGAGTAGATGACGAGATGATGACGAGATGATGTTGAGATGATGACGAGATGATGACGGGATGATGACGAGATGATGACGAGATGATGACCAGATGATGACGGGATGATGACGAGATGATGACGAGACGATGAAGAGACGATGACGAGATGATGACGAGATGACCAGATGACGAGATGACCAGATGACCAGATGACCAGATGAACAGATAATCAGATGATCAGATAGCCAGATGACGAGATGACCAGATGATCAGATAGCCAGATGACGAGATGACGAGATGATGACGATATGATGACGAGATGATGACAGGATGATGACGAGATAATGACGAGATGCTGACGAGATGGCCAGATGACCAGATGACCAGAAGACCAGATGATCAGATGATCAGATGACGAGATGACGAGGTGACGAGATGACGAGATGACGAAATGACGATATGATGACGAGATGATGACGAGGTGATGACGAGATGATGACGAGATGATGACAATATGATGACGAGATTATGACGAGATGATGACGAGATGATGACGAGATGATGACGAGATGATGACGAGTTGACCAGATGAACCGATGACCAGATGACCAGATGATCAGATAGCTAGATGACGAGATGATGATGACGAGATGATGACGAGATGATGACGAGATGATGACGAGATGATGACGAGATGATGACGAAATGATGACAAGATGATGACAAGATGATGACGAGATGATGACGAGATGATGACAAGATGATGACGAGACGATGACGAGATGATGACGAGGTGATGACGAGGTGATGACGAGATGATGAGATGATGACGAGATGATGACAAGATGATGACGAGATGATGACGAGATGATGACGAGATGATGACGAGATGATGACAAGATGATGACGAGATGATGACGAGATGATGACGAGATGATGACGAGATGACGACGAGATGATGACGAGATGATGACGAGATGATGACGAGATGATGACGAGATGATGACGAGATGATGACCAGATGATGAGAAGATGATGACGAGATGATGACCAGATGATGACAAGATGATGACGAGATGATGACGAGTTGACCAGATGAACAGATGACCAGATGACCAGATGATCAGATAGCTAGATGACAAGATTTCGAGATGACGAGATGACTAGATGATGATGAGATGATGACGAGATGATGACGAGATGATGACGAGATGATGACGAGATGATGACGAGATGATGACGAGATGATGACGAGATGATGACGAGATGATGACGAGATGATGACGAGATGATGACGAGATGATGACAAAATGATGACAAGATGATGACAAGATGATGACGAGATGATGACGAGATGATGACAAGATGATGACGAGATGATGACGAGATGATGACGAGGTGATGACGAGGTGATGACGAGATGATGAGATGATGACAAGATGACGACGTGACGAGATGACGAGGTGACGAGATGACGAGATGACGAGATGACGATATGATGACGAGATGATGACGAGATGATGACGAGATGATGACGAGTTGATGACGAGATGATGATAAGATGATGACGAGATGATGACGAGATGATGACGAGTTGACCAGATGACCAGATGATCAAATAGCTAGATGACCAGATGATCAGATAGCTAGATGACGAGATTTCGAGATGACGAGATGACGAGATGATGACAAGATGATGACGAGATGATGACGAGATGATGACGAGATGATGACGGGATGATGACGAGATGATGACGAGATGATGACGAGATGATGACGAGATGATGACGAGATGATGACGAAATGATGACAAGATGATGACAAGATGATGACGAGATGATGACGAGATGATGACAAGATGATGACGAGATGATGACGAAATGATGACGAGGTGATGACGAGGTGATGACGAAATGATGACGAGATGATGAGATGATGACGAGATGATGACCAGATGATGACGAGATGATGACGAGATGATGACGAGATAATGACGAGTTGATGACGGGATGATGTCGAGATGATGACGAGACGATTACGAGACGATGACGAGAAGATGACGAGATGATGACAAGATGACCAGATGACGAGATGACCAGATGACCAGATGACCAGATGACCAGATGACCAGATGACCAGATGACCAGATGACCAGATGACCAGATGACCGGATAACGAGATGATGACGAGATGATTACAAGATGATGACCAGATGATGACGAGATGACCAGATGATCAGATAACCAGATGAACGGATAGCCAGATGACGAGATGACAAGATGACCAGATGATGACGAGATGATGACGAGATGATGACGAGACGATGACGCGATGATGACGAGATGATGACGAGATGATGACGAGATGATGACAAGATGATGACGAGATGACAAGATGACCAGATGACCAGAAGACCGGATAACGAGATGATGACGAGATGATTACGAGATGATGACGAGAAGACCAGATGACCAGATGATCAGATGATCAGATGCCGAGATGACGAGGTGACGGAATGACGAGATGATGACGAGATGATGACGAGATGATAACGAGATGATGACGAGATGATGACGAGATGATCAGATAGCCAGATGACGAGATGACAAGATGACGAGATGATGACAAGATGATGACGAGATGATGACAAGATGATGACGAGATGATGACGAGATGATGACGAGATGATGACGAGATGATGACGAGGTGATGACGAGGTGATGACGTAATGATGACGAGATGATGAGATGATGACGAGATGATGACAAGATGATCAGATAGCCAGATGACGAGATGATGAGATGACGAGATGACGAGATGATGACGAGATGATGACGAGATGATGACGAGATGATGACGGGATGATGACGAGACGATGACAAGATGACCAGATGACCAGATGACGAGATGACCAGATGACCAGATGACCAGATGACCAGATGACCAGATGACCAGATGACCGGATGACGAGATGATGACGAGATGATTACAAGATGACGACGAGATGATGACGAGATGACCAGATGATCAGATAACCAGATGAACGGATAGCCAGATGACGAAATGACAAGATGACCAGATGATGACGAGATGATGACGAGATGATGACGAGATGATGACGCGATGATGACGAGATGATGACGAGATGATGACGAGATGATGACAAGATGATGACGAGATGACAAGATGACCAGATGACCGGATGACGAGATGATGACGAGATGATTACGAGATGATGACGAGATGACCAGATGACCAGATAATCAGATGATCAGATGCCGAGATGACGAGGTGACGGAATGACGAGATGATGACGAGATGATGACGAGATGATGACGAGATGGTGACGAGATGATGACGAGATGATGACGAGATGATGACGAGATGATGACGAGATGATGACGAGTTGACGAGATAACCAGATGATGACGAGATGACGAGATGATGACGAGATGACGAGATGATGACGAGATGATGACGAGATTATGACGAGATGATGACGAGATGAAGACGAGATGATGACGAGATGATGACGAGATGATGACGAGATGATGACGAGGTGATGACGAGATGATGACGCGATGATGACGAGATGATGAGATGATGACGAGATGATGGCAAGATGATGACGAGATGATGACGAGATGATGACGAGATGATGACGAGATGATGACCAGATGATGACGGGATGATGACGAGATGATGACGAGACGATGAAGAGACGATGACGAGATGATGACGAGATGACCAGATGACCAGATGACCAGAAGACCAGATGATCAGATGATCAGATGACGAGATCACGAGGTGACGAGATGACGAGGTGACGAGATGACGAGGTGACGAGTTGACGAGATGACAAGATGACGATATGATGACGAGATGATGACGAGATGATGACGAGATGATGACGAGATGATGACAAGATGATGACGAGATGATGACGAGTTGAAAAGATGACCAGATGACCAGATGACCAGATGATCAGATAGCTAGATGACGAGATTTCGAGATGACGAGATGACGAGATGACGAGATGATGACGAGATGATGACGAGATGATGACGAAATTATGACGAGATGATGACAAGATGATGACGAGATGATGACGAGATGATGACGAGATGATGACGAGATGATGACGAAATGTTGACAAGATGATGACAAGATGATGACGAGATGATGACGAGATGATGACAAGATGATGACGAGATGATGACGAGATGATAACGAGGTGATGACGAAATGATGACGAGGTGATGGGATGATGACAAGATGATGACAAGATGATGACGAGATGATGAGATGATGACGAGATGATGACAAGATGATGACGAGACGATGACGAGATGATGACGAGATGATGACCATATGATGACCAGATGATGACCAGTTGATGACGAGATGATGACGAGATGATGACGAGATGATGACGAGTTGATGACGAGATGATGACGAGATGATGACGAGATGATGACGAGACGATGACGAGACGATGACGAGACGATGACGAGTTGACCAGAAGACCAGATGACCAGATGACCAGATGACCAGATGATCAGATAGCCAGATGACGACATTTCAAGATGACGAGATGACGAGATGATGACGAGATGATGACGAGATGATGACGAGATGATGACGAGATGATGACCAGATGATGACGAGATGATGACGAGATGACCGGATGACCAGATAACCAGATGATGACAAGATGATGACGAGATGATATCAAGATGATGACGAGATGATGACGAGATGATGACGAGTTGACCAGATTACCAGATGACCAGATGATCAGATAGCTAGATGACGAGATTTCGAGATGACGAGATGACGAGATGATGACGAGATGATGACGAGATGATAACGAGATGATGACGAGATGATGACGAGATGATGACAAAATGATGACAAGATGATGACAAGATGATGACGAGATGATGACGAGATGATGACAAGATGATGACGAGATGATGACGAGATGATGACGAGGTGATGACGAGGTGATGACGAAATGATGACGAGATAATGAGATGATGACGAGATGATGACAAGATGATGACGAGATGATGACGAGATGATGACGAGATGATGACGAGATGATGACGAGATGATGACGAGATGATGACGAGATGATGACGACATGATGACGAGATGATGACGAGATGATGACGAGATGACCAGAAGACCAGATGACCTGATGACCAGATGACCAGATGATGACGAGATGATGACATGATGACCAGATGACCAGATGACCAGAAGACCAGATGATCAGATGATCAGATGACAAGATGACGACGTGACGAGATGACGAGGTGACGAGATGACGAGATGACGAGATGACGATATGATGACGAGATGATGACGAGATGATGACGAGATGATGACGAGATGATGACGAGATGATGATAAGATGATGACGACATGATGACGAGATGATGACGAGTTGACCAGATCACCAGATGATCAGATAGCTAGATGACCAGATGATCAGATAGCTAGATGACGAGATTTCGAGATGACGAGATGACAAGATGACGAGATGATGACAAGATGATGACGAGATGATGACAAGATGATGACGAGATGATGACGAGATGATGACGAGATGATGACGAGATGATGACGAGGTGATGACGAGGTGATGACGAAATGATGACGAGATGATGAGATGATGACGAGATGATGACAAGATGATCAGATAGCCAGATGACGAGATGATGAGATGACGAGATGACGAGATGACGAGATGATGACGAGATGATGACGAGATGATGACGAGATGATGACAGGATGATGACGAGATGATGACGAGATGCTGACGAGATGGCCAGATGACCAGATGACCAGAAGACCAGATGATCAGATGATCAGATGACGAGATGAAGAGGTGACGAGATGACGAGGTGACGAGATGACGAGGTGACGAGATGACGAGGTGACGAGATGACGAGATGACGAGATGACGATATGGTGACGAGATGATGACGAGATGATGACGAGATGATGACGAGATGATGACGAGATGATGACGAGATGGTGACGAGATGATGACGAGATGATGACGAGACGATGACGAGATGATGACGAGTAGATGACGAGATGATGACGAGATGATGTTGAGATGATGACGAGATGATGACGGGATGATGACGAGATGATGACGAGATGATGACCAGATGATGACGGGATGATGACGAGATGATGACGAGACGATGAAGAGACGATGACGAGATGATGACGAGATGATGACGAGATGACCAGATGACCGGATGACCAGATGACCAGATGATCAGATAGCCAGATGACGAGATGATGAGATGACCAGATGATGACGAGATGACGAGATGATGACGAGATGATGACGAGATGATGACGAGATGATGACGAGATGATGACGAGATGATGACGAGATGATGACGGGATGATGACGAGATGATGACGAGATGGCCAGATGACCAGATGACCAGGAGACCAGATGATCAGATGATCAGATGACGAGATGACGAGGTGACGAGATGACGAGGTGACGAGATGACGAGGTGACGAGATGACAAGATGACGAGATGACGATATGATGACGAGATGATGACGAGATGATGACGAGATGATGAAGAGATGATGACGAGATGATGACAAGATGATGACGAGTTGACCAGATGAACAGATGACCAGATGACCAGATGATCAGATAGCTAGATGACAAGATTTCGAGATGACGAGATGACTAGATGATGATGAGATGATGACGAGATGATGACGAGATGATGACGAGATGATGACAAAATGATGACAAGACGATGACAAGATGATGACGAGATGATGACGAGATGATGACAAGATGATGACGAGATGATGACGAGATGATGACGAGGTGATGACGAGGTGATGACGAGATGATGAGATGATGACAAGATGACGACGTGACGAGATGACGAGGTGACGAGATGACGAGATGACGAGATGACGAGATGACCAGATGATGACGAGATGACGAGATGATGACGAGATGATGACGAGATGATGACGAGATGATGACGAGATGATGACGGGATGATGACGAGATGATGACGAGATGATGACGAGATGATGACGAGATGATGACGAGATGATGACGAGTTGATGACGAGATGATGACGAGATGATGACGAGATGATGAAGAAATGATGACAAGATGATGACCAGATGACCAGATGACCAGATGACCCGATGACCAGTTGACCAGATGACCAGATGACCCGATGACCAGATGACCAGATGACCAGATGACCAGATGACCAGATGATCAGATGACCAGATGACCAGATCACCAGATCACCAGATCACCAGATCACCAGATCACCAGATCACCAGATCACCAGATCACCAGATCACCAGATGATTGGATGACGAGATGATGACGAGATGATGACGAGATGATGACGAGATGATGACGAGATGATGACGAGATGAAGACGAGATGATGACAAGATGATGACGAGATGATGACGAGATGATGACGAGACGATGAAGAGACGATGACGAGATGTGAACGAGATGATGACGAGACGATGAAGAGACGATGACGAGATGATGACGAGATGATGACGAGATGACCAGATAACCAGATGACCAGATGACCAGATAACCAGATGATCAGATAGTCAAATGACGAGATGATGAGATGACCAGATGATGACGAGATGACGAGATAATGACGAGATGATGACGAGATGATGACGAGATGATGACGAGATGATGACGGGATGATGACGAGATGATGACGAGATGATGACGAGATGATGATAAGATGATGACGAGATGATGACGAGATGATGACGAGATGATGACGAGATGATGACGAGATGATGACGAGACGATGACGAGATGATGACGAGTAGATGACGAGATGATGACGAGATGATGTTGAGATGATGACGAGATGATGACGGGATGATGACGAGATGATGACGAGATGATGACGAGATGATGACCAGATGATGACGGGATGATGACGAGATGATGACGAGACGATGAAGAGACGATGACGAGATGATGACGAGATGATGACCAGATGACCAGATGACCAGATGACCAGATGACCAGATGACCAGATGAACAGATGACCAGATGATCAGATGACGAGATGATGAGATGACCAGATGATGACGAGATGACGAGATGATGACGAGATGATGACGAGATGATGACGAGATGCTGACGAGATGTCCAGATGACCAGATGACCAGAAGACCAGATGATCAGATGATCAGATGACGAGATGACGAGGTGACGAGATGACGAGGTGACGAGATGACGAGATGACGAGATGACGATATGATGACGAGATGATGACGAGATGATGACGAGATGATGACGAGATGATGACGAGATGATGACAAGATGATGACGAGATGATGACGAGATGATGACGAGTTGACCAGATGAACAGATGACCAGATGATCAGATGATCAGATAGCTAGATGACGAGATTTCGAGATGACGAGATGACGAGATGATGATGAGATGATGACGAGATGATGACGAGATGATGACGAGATGATGACGAGATGATGACGAGATGATGACGAGATGATGACGAGATGATGACGAGATGATGACGAGATGATGACGAGATGATGACGAGATGATGACGAGATGATGACGAGATGATGACGAGATGATGACGAAATGATGACAAGATGATGACAAGATGATGACGAGATGATGACGAGATGATGACAAGATGATGACGAGATGATGACGAGATGATGACGAGGTGATGACGAGGTGATGACGAGATGATGAGATGATGACGAGATGATGACAAGATGATGACGAGATGATGACGAGATGATGACGAGATGATGACGAGATGATGACGAGATGATGACGAGATGATCACGAGATGATGACGAGATGACCAGATGACCAGATGACCTGATGACCAGGTGACCAGATGACCAGATGACCAGATGACACGATGACCAGATGACCAGATGACGAGATGATGACGAGATGATGACGAGATGATGACGAGATGATGACGAGATGATGACGAGATGATGACGAGATGACCAGATGACCAGATGACCAGATGATGACGAGATGATGACGAGATGACCAGATGACCAGATGACCAGATGACCAGATGATCGGATGATCAGATGACGAGATGACGAGGTGACGAGATGACGAGATGACACGATGACGATATGATGACGAGATGATGACGAGATGATGACAAGATGATGACGAGATGATGACGAGTTGACCAGATGACCAGATGACCAGATGACCAGATGATCAGATAGCTAGATGACGAGATTTCAAAATGACGTGATGACGAGATGATGACGAGATGATGACGAGATGATGACGAGATGATGACGAGGTGATGACGAGATGATGACGAGATGATGACGAGATGATGACGAGATGATGACGAGATGATGACGAGATGATGACGAGATGATGACGAGATGATGACGAGACGATGACGAGATGACCAGATGACGAGATGACCAGATGACGAGATGACCAGATGACCAGATGACGAGATGACCAGATGACCAGATGACCAGATGACCAGATGACCAGATGACCAGATGACCAGATGACCAGATGACCGGATAACGAGATGATTACAAGATGATGACGAGATGATGACGAGATGATCAGATGATCAGATAACCAGATGAACGGATAGCCAGATGACGAGATGACAAGATGACCAGATGATGACGAGATGATGACGAGATGATGACGAGATGATGACGCGATGATGACGAGATGATGACGAGATGATGACGAGATGATGACAAGATGATGACGAGATGACAAGATGACCAGATGACCAGATGACCAGATGACCGGATAACGAGATGATGACGAGATGATTACGAGATGATGACGAGATGACCAGATGACCAGATGATCAGATGATCAGATGCCGAGATGACGAGGTGACGGAATGACGAGATGATGACGAGATGATGACGAGATGATGACGAGATGATGACGAGATGATGACGAGATGATGACGAGATGATGACGAGTTGACGAGATAACCAGATGATGACGAGATGACGAGATGATGACGAGATGACGAGATGATGACGAGATGATGACGAGATGATGACGAGATGATGACGAGATGAAGACGAGATGATGACGAGATGATGACGAGATGATGACGAGGTGATGACGAGGTGATGACGAGATGATGACGCGATGATGACGAGATGATGAGATGATGACGAGATGATGGCAAGATGATGACGAGATGATGACGAGATGATGACGAGATGATGACGAGACGATGACGAGATGATGACGAGATGATGACGAGATGATTACGAGATGATGACGAGATGATGACGAGATGATGACGAGATGACCAGATGACCAGATGACCAGATGATCAGATGATCAGATGACGAGGTGACGAGATGACGAGATGATGACGAGATGATGACGAGATGATGACGAGATGATGACGAGATGATGACGAGATGATGACGAGATGATGACGAGATGATGACGAGATGATGACGAGATGATGACGAGATGATGACGAGACGATGACGAGATGATGACAAGTAGATGACGAGATGATGACGAGATGATGTTGAGATGATGACGAGATGATGACGGGATGATGACGAGATGATGACGATATGATGACGAGAAGATGACCAGATGATGACGGGATGATGACGAGATGATGACGAGACGATGAAGAGACGATGACGAGATGATGACGAGATGATGACGAGATGATGACGAGATGACCAGATGACCAGATGACCAGATGACCAGATGACCAGATGACGAGATGACGAGGTGACGAGATGACGAGGTGACGAGATGACGAGATGACGAGATGACGAGATGATGACGAGATGATGACGAGATGATGACGAGATGATGACGAGATGATGACGAGATGATGACGAAATGATGACGAGATGATGACGAGACGATGACGAGATGATGACGAGTAGATGACGAGATGATGACGAGATGATGTTGAGATGATGACGAGATGATGACGGGATGATGACGAGATGATGACGAGATGATGACGAGATGATGACCAGATGATGACCAGATGATGACGGGATGATGACAAGATGATGACGAGACGATGAAGAGACGATGACGAGATGATGACGAGATGATGACGAGATGACCAGATGACCAGATGACCAGATAATCAGATGACCAGATGACCAGATGACGAGATGACGAGGTGACGAGATGACGAGGTAACGAGATGACGAGATGACGAGATGACGATATGATGACGAGATGATGACGAGATGATGACAAGATGATGACAAGATGATGACGAGATGATGACAAGATGATGACGAGATGATGACGAGATGATGACGAGTTGACCAGATGAACAGATGACCAGATGATCAGATGATCAGATAGCTAGATGACGAGATTTCGAGATGACGAGATGACGAGATGATGACGAGATGATGACGAGATGATGACGAGATGATGACGAAATGATGACGAGATGATGACGAGACGATGACGAGATGATGACGAGTAGATGACGAGATGATGACGAGATGATGTTGAGATGATGACGAGATGATGACGGGATGATGACGAGATGATGACGAGATGATGACGAGATGATGACCAGATGATGACCAGATGATGACGGGATGATGACAAGATGATGACGAGACGATGAAGAGACGATGACGAGATGATGACGAGATGATGACGAGATGACCAGATGACCAGATGACCAGATAATCAGATGACCAGATGACCAGATGACGAGATGACGAGGTGACGAGATGACGAGGTAACGAGATGACGAGATGACGAGATGACGATATGATGACGAGATGATGACGAGATGATGACAAGATGATGACAAGATGATGACGAGATGATGACAAGATGATGACGAGATGATGACGAGATGATGACGAGTTGACCAGATGAACAGATGACCAGATGATCAGATGATCAGATAGCTAGATGACGAGATTTCGAGATGACGAGATGACGAGATGATGATGAGATGATGACGAGATGATGACGAGATGATGACGAGATGATGACGAGATGATGACGAGATGATGACGAGATGATGACGAGATGATGACGAGATGATGACGAGATGATGACGAGATGATGACGAGATGATGACGAAATGATGACAAGATGATGACAAGATGATGACGAGATGATGACGAGATGATGACAAGATGATGACGAGATGATGACGAGATGATGACGAGGTGATGACGAGGTGATGACGAGATGATGAGATGATGACGAGATGATGACAAGATGATGACGAGATGATGACGAGATGATGACGAGATGACCAGATGACCAGATGACCTGATGACCAGGTGACCAGATGACCAGATGACCAGATGACACGATGACCAGATGACCAGATGACCAGATGATGACGAGATGATGACGAGATGATGACGAGATGACCAGATGACCAGATGACCAGATGACCAGATGATCGGATGATCAGATGACGAGATGACGAGATGACACGATGACGATATGATGACGAGATGATGACGAGATGATGACGAGATGATGACGAGATGATGACAAGATGATGACGAGATGATGACGAGTTGACCAGATGACCAGATGACCAGATGACCAGATGATCAGATAGCTAGATGACGAGATTTCAAAATGACGTGATGACGAGATGATGACGAGATGATGACGAGATGATGACGAGATGATGACGAGATGATGACGAGATGATGACGAGATGATGACGAGATGATGACGAGATGATGACGAAATGATGACAAGATGATGGCAAGATGATAACGAGATGATGACGAGATGATGACAAGGTGATGACGAGATGATGACGAGATGATGACGAGGTGATGACGAAATGATGACGAGATGATGAGATGATGACGAGATGATGACGGGATGATGACGAGATGATGACGAGATGATGACCATATGATGACCACATGATGACCAGATGATGACTAGATGATGACCAGATGATGACGAGATGATGACGAGATGATGACGAGATGATGACGAGATAATGACGAGACGATGACGAGACGTTGACGAGACGATGACGAGATGATGACGAGTTGACCAGATGACCAGATGACCAGATGACCAGATGATCAGATAGCCAGATGACGAGATTTCGAGATGACGAGATGACGAGATAATGACGAGATGATGACGAGATGACGAGATAATGACGAGATGATGACAAGATGATGACAAGATGATGACAAGATGATGACGAGATAATGACGAGATGATGACAAGATGATGACGAGATGATGACGAGATGATGACGAGATGATGACGAGATGATGACGAGATGATGACGGGATGATGACGAGATCATGACGAGATGATGACGAGATGACCAGATGACCAGATGACCAGATGACCTGATGACCAGATGACCAGATGACCAGATGACCAGATGACCAGATGATGACGAGATGATGACGAGATGACCAGATGACGAGATGACGAGATGACGATATGATGACGAGATGATGACGAGATGATGACGAGATGATGACGAGATGATGACGAGATGATGACGAGATGATGACAAGATGATGACAAGATGATGACGAGATGATGACGAGTTGACCAGATGACCAGATTCACAGATGACCAGATGATCAGATAGCTAGATGACGAGATTTCGAGATGACGAGATGACGAGATGACGAGATGATGACGAGATGATGACGAGATGATGACGAGAAGATGACAAGATGATGACGAGATGATGACGAGATGATGACGAGATGATGACGAGATGATGACGAAATGATGACAAGATGATGACAAGATGATGACGAGATGATGGCGAGATGACCGGATGACCAGATGACCAGATGATGACGAGATGATGACGGGATGATGACGAGATGATGACGAGATGACCAGATGACCAGATGACCAGATGACCTGATGACCAGATGACCAGATGACCAGATGACCAGATGACCAGATGATGACGAGATGATGACGAGATGATGACGAGATGATGACGAGATGACCAGATGACGAGATGATGACGAGATGATGACGAGATGATGACGAGATGATGACGAGATGATGACGAGATGATGACGAGATGATGACGAGATGATGACGAGATGATGACGAGATGATGACGAGATGATGACGAGATGATGACGAGATGATGACGAGATGACCAGATGACCAGATGACCTGATGACCAGATGACCAGATGACCAGATGATCAGATGACCCGATGACCGGATGACCAGATGACCAGATGATGACGAGATGATGACGAGATGATGACGAGATGACCAGATGACCAGATGATCAGAAGTCCAGATGATCAGATGATCAGATGACGAGATGACGAGGTGACGAGATGACGAGGTGACGAGATGACGAGATGACGAGATGACGATATGATGACGAGATGATGACGAGATGATGACAAGATGATGACAAGATGATGACGAGATGATGACGAGTTGACCAGATGACCAGATGAACAGATGACCAGATGATCAGATAGCTAGATGACGAGATTTCGAGATGACGAGATGACGAGATGACAAGATGATGACGAGATGATGACGAGATGATGACGAGAAGATGACAAGATGATGACGAGATGATGACGAGATGATGACGAGATGATGACGAGATGATGACGAAATGATGACAAGATGATGACAAGATGATGACGAGATGATGGCGAGATGACCGGATGACCAGATGACCAGATGATGACGAGATGATGACGAGATGATGACGAGTCGACCAGATGACCAGATGACCAGATGATCAGATAGCTAGATGACAAGATTTCGAGATGACGAGATGACGAGATGATGAGGAGTTGTTGACGAGATGATGACGAGATGATGACGAGATGATGACGAAATGATGACAAGATGATGACAAGATGATGACGAGATGATGACGAGATGATGACAAGATGATGACAAGATGATGACGAGATTATGACGAGGTGATGACGAAATGATGACGAGATGATGAGATGATGACGAGATGATGACAAGATGATGACGAGATGATGACGAGATGATGACGAGATGATGACGAGATGATGACCATATGATGACCACATGATGACCAGATGATGACTAGATGATGACCAGATGATGACGAGATGATGACGAGATGATGACGAGATGATGACGAGATGATGACGAGATGATGACGAGGCGATGACGAGACGATGACGAGACGATGACGAGATGATGACGAGTTGACCAGATGACCAGATGACTAGATGACCAGAAGAACAGATGGACAGATGACGAGATTTCGAGATGACGAGATGACGAGATGATGACGAAATGATGACGAGATGACCAGATGACCCGATGACCGGATGACCAGATGACCAGATAATGACGAGATGATGACGAGATGATGACGAGATGATGACGAGATCATGACGAGATGATGACGAGATGATGACGAGATGACCAGATGACCAGATGACCAGATGATGACGAGATGATGACGAGATGATGACGAGATGACCAGATGACCAGATGATCAGAAGAATAGATGATCAGATGATCAGATGACGAGATGACGAGGTGACGAGATGACGAGGTGACGAGATGACGAGATAACGAGATGACGATATGATGACGAGATGATGACGAGATGATGACGAGATGATGACGAGATGATGACGAGATGATGACGAGATGATGACAAGATGATGACGAGATGATGACGAGTTGACCAGATGACCGGATGACCAGATGACCAGATGATCAGATAGCCAGATGACGAGATTTCGAGATAACGAGATGACGAGATGACGAGATCACCAGATGATGACGAGATGACGAGATGATGACGAGATGATGACGAGATGATGACGAGATGATGACGAGATGATGACGGGATGATGACGAGATGATGACGAGATGATGACGAGATGATGACGAGATGATGACGAGATGATGACGAGTTGATGACGAGATGATGACGAGATGATGACCATATGATGACCACATGATGACCAGTTGATGACGAGATGATGACGAGATGATGACGAGATGATGACGAGATGATGACGAGTTGATGACGAGATGATGACGAGATGATGACGAGATGATGACGAGATGATGACAAGATGATGACGAGACGATGACGAGATGATGACGCGGTGATGACGAGATGATGACGAGATGATGACGAGGTGATGACGAGGTGATGACGAGATGATGACGCGATGATGACGAGATGATGA
The DNA here is from genome assembly GCA_963669185.1 of Dyspetes luteomarginatus. Classification (NCBI taxonomy): domain Eukaryota; kingdom Metazoa; phylum Arthropoda; class Insecta; order Hymenoptera; family Ichneumonidae; genus Dyspetes; species Dyspetes luteomarginatus. The sequence continues at coordinate 14,391,513 of OY769904.1, forward strand.
GATCATGACGAGATGATGACAAGATGATGACAGATGATGACGAGATGATGACGAGATGATGACGAGACGATGACGAGATGATGACGAGACGATGACGAGACGATGACGAGATGATGACGAGATGATGACGAGATGATGACGAGATGATGACGAGATGATGACGAGATGATGACGAGATGATGATGATATAATGATGATATAATGACGAGATAATGACGAGATGATGACGAGATGATGACGAGATGATGACGAGATGATGACAAGATGACTACGAGATGATGACGAGATGACCAGATGACCAGATGATCAGATGATCAGATGACGAGATGACGAGGTGACGAGATGATGAGATGATGACGAGATGACGAGATGATGACGACATGATGACGAGATGATGACGAGATGATGACGAGATGATGACGAGATGATGACGAGATGATGACGAGATGATGACAAGATGATGACGAGATGATGACAAGATGATGACGAGATGATGACGAGATGATGACGAGGTGATGACGAGATGATGACGAGATGATGACGAGATGATGACGAGATGATGACGAGATGATGAGATGATGACGAGATGATAACGAGATGATGACGAGATGATGACGAGATGATGACGAGATGATGACGAGATGATGACGAGATGATGACGAGATAATGATGAGATGATGACGAGGTGATGACGAGATGATGACGAGATGAAGACGAGATGACCAGATGATCAGATGACCAGACGATCGGATAGCCAGAAGTCGCAAAGACGAGATGACGAGATGATAAGATGACCAGATGATGACGAGATGACGAGATGATGACGAGTAGATTACGAGATGATGACGAGATGATGACGAGATGATGACGAGATGATGACGAGATGATGACGAGATGATGACGAGATGATGACGAGATGATGACGAGATGATGACAAGATGATGACGAGATGATGACGAGATGATGTCGAGATGATGATGAGATGATGACGAGATGATGACGAGATGATGACAAGATGATGACGAGATGATGACAGGATGATGACGAGATGATGACGAGATGATGACGAGGTGATGACGAGATGATGACGAGATGATGACGAGATGATGACGAGATGATGAGATGACGACGAGATGATGACGAGATGATGACGAGATGATGACGAGATGATGACGAGGTGATGACAAGGTGATGACGAGATGATGACGCGATGATGACGAGATGATGAGATGATGACGAGATGATGACAAGATGATGACAGATGATGACGAGATGATGACGAGATGATGACGAGATGATGACGAGATGATGACGAGATGATGACGAGATGATGACGAGATGATGATGATATAATGATGATATAATGACGAGATAATGACGAGATGATGACGAGATGATGACGAGATGATGACGAGATGATGACAAGATGACTGCGAGATGATGACGAGATGACCAGATGACCAGATGATCAGATGATTAGATGACGAGATGACGAGGTGACGAGATGATGAGATGATGACGAGATGACGAGATGATGACGACATGATGACGAGATGATGACGAGATGATGACGAGATGATGACGAGATGATGACGAGATGATGACGAGATGATGACAAGATGATGACGAGATGATGACAAGATGATGACGAGATGATGACGAGATGATGACGAGGTGATGACGAGATGATGACGAGATGATGACGAGATGATGACGAGATGATGACGAGATGATGACGAGATGATGACGAGATGATGACGAGATAATGACGAGATGATGACGAGATGATGACGAGATGATGACGAGATGATGACGAGATGATGACGAGATAATGATGAGATGATGACGAGGTGATGACGAGATGATGACGAGATGATGACGAGATAATGATGAGATGATGACGAGGTGATGACGAGATGATGACGAGATGATGACGAGATGAAGACGAGATGACCAGATGATCAGATGACCAGACGATCGGATAGCCAGAAGTCGCAAAGACGAGATGACGAGATGATAAGATGACCAGATGATGACGAGATGACGAGATGATGACGAGTATATTACGAGATGAAAACGAGATGATGACGAGATGATGACGAGATGATGACGAGATGATGACGAGATGATGACGAGATGATGACGAGATGATGACGAGATGATGACGAGATGATGACAAGATGATGACGAGATGATGACGAGATGATGATGAGATGATGACGAGATGATGACGAGATGATGACGAGATGATGACGAGATGATGACAAGATGATGACGAGATGATGACGAGATGATGACGAGATGATGACGAGATGATGACGAGGGGATGACGAGATGATGACGAGATGATGACGAGATGATGACGAGATGATGACGAGATGATGAGATGATGACGAGATGATGACGAGATGATGACGAGATGATGACGAGATGATGACGAGATGATGACGAGATGATGACGAGATCATGACGAGATCATGACGAGATGATGACGAGATGATGACGAGATGATGACGAGATGATGACGAGATGATGACGAGATAATGATGAGATGATGACGAGGTGATGACGAGATGATGACGAGATGATGACGAGATGAAGACGAGATGACCAGATGATCAGATGACCAGACGATCGGATAGCCAGAAGTCGCAAAGACGAGATGACGAGATGATAAGATGACCAGATGATGACGAGATGACCAGATGATGACGAGTAGATGACGAGATGATGACGAGATGATGACGAGATGATGACGAGATGATGACGAGATGATGACGAGATGATGACGAGATGATGACGAGATGATGACGAGATGATGACGAGATGATGACGAAATGATGACGAGATGATGACGAGATGATGATGAGATGATGACGAGATGATGACGAGATGATGACGAGATGATGACGAGATGATGACAAGATGATGACGAGATGATGACGAGATTATGACGAGATGATGACGAGATTATGACGAGATAATGACGAGATGATGATGTGATGATGACGAGATGATGACGAGATGATGACGAGATGAACAGATGACGAGATGACCAGATGACGAGATGACCACATGACCACATGACCGGATGACCAGATGACCAGATGACCAGATGGCCAGATGACCAGATGCATAGATGACCAGATGACCATATGACGAGATGATGACGTGATGATGACCAGATGATGACGAGATGATGACCAGATGACCAGATGACGAGATGACGAGATGACCAGATAGTCAGATGACGAGATGACGAGATGACCAGATAACCAGATGATGAGATGACGAGATGACGAGATGACGAGTTGATGACGAGATGACGAGTTGATGACGAGATGATGACAAGATGATGACGAGATGATGGAGAGTTGATGAAGAGATGATGACGGGATGATGACGAGTAGATGCAGAGATGATGACGAGATGATGACGAGATGATGACGAGATGATGACGAGATGATGACGAGATGATGACGAGATGATGACGAGATGATGACGAGATGATGACAAGATGATGACTAGATGACCAGATGACCAGATGACCAGATTACCGGATGACGAGATGATGACGAGATGATGACGAGATGACCAAATGACCAGATAATCAGATGATCAGATGACGAGGTGACGGAATGACGAGATAATGACGAGATGATGACGAGATGATGTCGAGATGACGAGATGATGACGAGATGACGAGATGATGACGAGATGATGACGAGATGATGACGAGATGATGACGAGTTGATGACGAGATGATGTCGAGATGATGACGAGATGATGACGAGACGATGACGAGACGATGACGAGACGATGACGAGATGATGACGAGTTGACCAGATGACCAGATGATCAGATAGCCAGATGACGAAATTTCGAGATGACGAGATGACAAGATGACGAGATGATGACGAGATGATGACGAGATGATGGCGAGATGATGACGAGACGATGACGAGACGATGACGAGACGATGACGAGATGATGACGAGTTGACCAGATGACCAGATGACCAGATGACCAGATGATCAGATAGCCAGATGACGAGATTTCAAGATGACGAGATGACGAGATGACGAGATGACCTGATGATGACGAGATGATGACGAGCTGATGACGAGATGATGACGAGATGATGACGAGATGATGACGGGATGATGACGAGATGATGACGAGATGATGACGAGATGATGACGAGATGATGACAAGATGATGACGGGATGATGACGAGATGATGACGAGATGATGACGAGATGATGACGAGATGATGACGAGATGATGACGAGATGATGACGAGGTGATGACGAGACGATGAAGAGATGATGACGAGATGATGACGATATGATGACGAAATGACCAGATGACCAGATGACCAGATGATCAGATAGCCAAATGACGAGATGATGAGATGACCAGATGATGACGAGATGACGAGATGATGACGAGATGATGACGAGATGATGACGAGATGATGACGAGATGATGACGGGATGATGACGAGATGATGACGAGATGATGACGAGATGATGACGAGATGATGACGAGATGATGACGAGATGATGACGAGATGATGACGAGACGATAACGAGATGATGACGAGTAGATGACGAGATGATGACGAGCTGATGTTGAGATGATGACGAGATGATGACAATATGATGACAAGATGATGACGAGATGATGACGAGATGATAACAAGTTGATGACGAGATGATGACGAGATGATGACGAGATGATGACGAGATGATGACGAGATGATGACGAGGTGATGACGAGGTGATGACGAGATGATGACGAGATGATGATGAGATGATGACGAGATGATGACGGGATGATGACGAGATGATGACGAGATGATGACCAGATGATGACGGGATGATGACGAGACGACGACGAGACGATGAAGAGACGATGGAGAGATGATGACGAGATGATGACGAGATAATGACGAGGAGATGACGAGATGAGAACGAGTAGATGACGAGATGATGACGAGATGATGACGAGATGATGACAAGATGATCAGATGACGCGATGACCAGATGAATAGATGACCAGATGACCAGATGACCCGATGAACAGATGATCAGATGATCAGATGACCGGATAACGAGATGATGACGAGATGATGACGAGATGATGACGAGATGATGACGAGATGATTACGAGATGATGACGAGATGACCAGATGACCAGATGACCAGATGATCAGATGATGAGATGACAAGGTGACGGGATGACGAGATGATGACGAGATGATGACGAGATTATGACGAGATGATGACGAGATGATGACGAGATGATGATGAGATGATGACGACATCATGACGAGATGATGACGAGATGATAACGAGGTGATGACGAGGTGATGACGAGGTGATGACGAGATGATGACGAGATGATGACGAGATGATGAGATGATGGCGAGATTATGACGAGATTATGACGAGATGATGACGAAATGATGACGAGATGATGACGAGATGATGATGAGATGATGACGAGATGATGACGAGATGATGACGAGATGATGACGAGATGATGACGAGATGATGACGAGATGATGACAAGATGATGACGAGATGATGACGAGATTATGACGAGATGATGACGAGATTATGACGAGATAATGACGAGATGATGATGTGATGATGACGAGATGATGACGAGATGATGACGAGATGACCAGATGACGAGATGACCAGATGACGAGATGACCACATGACCAGATGACCGGATGACCAGATGACCAGATGACCAGATGGCCAGATGACCAGATGCATAGATGACCAGATGACCATATGACGAGATGATGACGAGATGATGACCAGATGATGACGAGATGATGACCAGATGACCAGATGACGAGATGACGAGATGACCAGATAGTCAGATGACGAGATGACGAGATGACCAGATAACCAGATGATGAGATGACGAGATGACGAGATGACGAGTTGATGACGAGATGATGACAAGATGATGACGAGATGATGACAAGATGATGACGAGATGATGGAGAGTTGATGAAGAGATGATGACGGGATGATGACGAGTAGATGCAGAGATGATGACGAGATGATGACGAGATGATGACGAGATGATGACGAGATGATGACGAGATGATGACGAGATGATGACGAGATGATGCCGAGATGATGACAAGATGATGACTAGATGACCAGATGACCAGATGACCAGATTACCGGATGACGAGATGATGACGAGATGATGACGAGATGACCAGATGACCAGATAATCAGATGATCAGATGACGAGGTGACGGAATGACGAGATAATGACGAGATGATGACGAGATGATGACGAGATGATGTCGAGATGACGAGATGATGACGAGATGACGAGATGATGACGAGATGATGACGAGATGATGACGAGATGATGACGAGTTGATGACGAGATGATGTCGAGATGATGACGAGATGATGACGAGACGATGACGAGACGATGACGAGACGATGACGAGATGATGACGAGTTGACCAGATGACCAGATGATCAGATAGCCAGATGACGAAATTTCGAGATGACGAGATGACAAGATGACGAGATGACCAGATGATGACGAGATGATGACGAGATGATGACGAGATGATGACGAGATGATGACGAAATGATGACAAGATGATGACCAGATGACGAGATGACCAGATAACCAGATGACCAGATGACCAGATGACCAGATGATCAGATGACCAGATGACCAGATGATCAGATGACCAGATGACCAGATGACCGAATGACCAGATTACCATATCACCAGATCACCAGATCACCAGATCACCAGATCACCAAATGACCGGATGACGAGATGATGACGAGATGATGACGAGATGATGACAAAATGATGACGAGATGATGACGAGATGATGACGAGACGATGGAGAGACGATGACGAGATGATGACGACGTGATGACGAGACGATGAAGAGACGATGACGAGATGATGACGATATGATGACGAGATGACCAGATGACCAGATGACCAGATGACCAGATGATCAGATAGCCAAATGACGAGATGATGAGATGACCAGATGATGACGAGATGACGAGATGATGACGAGATGATGACGAGATGATGACGGGATGATGACGAGATGATGACGAGATGATGACGAGATGATGACGAGATGATGACGGGATGATGACGAGTAGATGCAGAGATGATGACGAGATGATGACGAGATGATGACGAGATGATGACGAGATGATGACGAGATGATGACGAGATGATGACGAGATGATGCCGAGATGATGACAAGATGATGACTAGATGACCAGATGACCAGATGACCAGATTACCGGATGACGAGATGATGACGAGATGATGACGAGATGACCAGATGACCAGATAATCAGATGATCAGATGACGAGGTGACGGAATGACGAGATAATGACGAGATGATGACGAGATGATGACGAGATGATGTCGAGATGACGAGATGATGACGAGATGACGAGATGATGACGAGATGATGACGAGATGATGACGAGATGATGACGAGTTGATGACGAGATGATGTCGAGATGATGACGAGATGATGACGAGACGATGACGAGACGATGACGAGACGATGACGAGATGATGACGAGTTGACCAGATGACCAGATGATCAGATAGCCAGATGACGAAATTTCGAGATGACGAGATGACAAGATGACGAGATGACCAGATGATGACGAGATGATGACGAGATGATGACGAGATGATGACGAGATGATGACGAAATGATGACAAGATGATGACCAGATGACGAGATGACCAGATAACCAGATGACCAGATGACCAGATGACCAGATGATCAGATGACCAGATGACCAGATGATCAGATGACCAGATGACCAGATGACCGAATGACCAGATTACCATATCACCAGATCACCAGATCACCAGATCACCAGATCACCAAATGACCGGATGACGAGATGATGACGAGATGATGACGAGATGATGACAAAATGATGACGAGATGATGACGAGATGATGACGAGACGATGGAGAGACGATGACGAGATGATGACGACGTGATGACGAGACGATGAAGAGACGATGACGAGATGATGACGATATGATGACGAGATGACCAGATGACCAGATGACCAGATGACCAGATGATCAGATAGCCAAATGACGAGATGATGAGATGACCAGATGATGACGAGATGACGAGATGATGACGAGATGATGACGAGATGATGACGGGATGATGACGAGATGATGACGAGATGATGACGAGATGATGACGAGATGATGACGAGATGATGACGAGATGATGACGAGACGATGACGAGATGATGACGAGTAGATGACGAGATGATGACGAGGTGATGACGAGACGATGAAGAGACGATGACGAGATGATGACGATATGATGACGAAATGACCAGATGACCAGACGACCAGATGACCAGATGACCAAATGATCAGATAGCCAAATGACGAGATGATGAGATGACCAGATGATGACGAGATGACGAGATGATAACGAGATGATGACGAGATGATGACGGGATGATGACGAGATGATGACGAGATGATGACGAGATGATGACGAGATGATGACGAGATGATGACGAGATGACGACGAGATGATGACGAGATGATGACGAGATGATGACGAGATGATGACGAGACGATAACGAGATGATGACGAGTAGATGACGAGATGATGTTGAGATGATGACGAGATGATGACAATATGATGACAAGATGATGACGAGATGATGACGAGATGATGACAAGTTGATGACGAGATGATGACGAGATGATGACGAGATGATGACGAGATGATGACGAGGTGATGACGAGGTGATGACGAGATGATGACGAGATGATGATGAGATGATGACGAGATGATGACGGGATGATGACGAGATGGTGACGAGATGATGACGAGATGATGACCAGATGATGACGGGATGATGACGAGACGACGACGAGACGATGAAGAGACAATGACGAGATGATGACGAGATGATAAAGAGATGACCAGATGACCAGATGACCAGATGACCAGATGATCAGATAGCCAGATGACGAGATGATGAGATGAACAGATGAAGACGAGATGACGAGATGATGACGAGATGACGAGATGACGAGATGACGAGATGATGACGAGATGATGACGAGATGATGACGAGATGATGACGAGATGATGACGAGATGATGACGAGATGATGACGAGATGATGACGAGACGATGACGAGATGATGACGAGATGATGACGAGATGATGACGAGATGATGACGAGATGATGACGAGATGATGACGAGATGATGACGAGATGATGACCAGATGATGACGAGATGATGACGAGATGATGACGAGATGATAACGAGATGATGACGAGATGATGACGAGATGATGACGAGATGATGACGAGATGATGACGAGATGATGACGAGATGATTACGAGATGATGACGAGATGACCAGATGACCAGATGACCAGATGACCAGATGATCAGATGATGAGATGACAAGGTGACGAGATGACGAGATGATGACGAGATGACGAGATGATGACGAGATGATGACGAGATGATGACGAGATGATGACGAGATGATGACGAGATGATGACGAGATGATGACGAGATGATGACGAGATGATGACGAGATGATGACGAGATGATGACGAGATGATGACGAGATGATGACGAGATGATGACGAGATGATGACGAGATGATGACGAGATGATGATGAGATGATGACGACATTATGACGAGATGATGACGAGATGATGACGAGGTGATGACGAGGTGATGTCGAGATGATGACGAGATGATGACGAGATGATGAGATGATGGCGAGATTATGACGAGATTATGACGAGATTATAACGAGATGATGACGAGATAATGACGAGATGATCAGATAGCCAGATGACGAGATGATGAGATGACCAGATCATGACGAGATGACGAGATGATGACGAGATGATGACGAGATGATGACATGATGATGACGAGATGATGACGGGATGATGACGAGATGATGACGAGATGATGACGAGATGATGATGAGATGATGACGGGATGATGACGAAATGATGACAAGATGATGACAAGATGATGACGAGATGATGACGAGATGATGACAAGATGATGACGAGATGATGACGAGATGATGACGAGGTGATGACGAGGTGATGACGAAATGATGACGAGATGATGAGATGATGACGAGATGATGACGAGATGATGACGAGATGATGGCGAGATGATGACGAGGTGATGACGAGGTGATGACGAGATGATGACCACATGATGACCAGATGATGAATAGATGATGACGAGATGATGACGAGATGATGACGAGATGATGACGAGATGATGACGAGATGATGACGAGATGATGACGAGTTGATGACGAGATGATGACGAGATGATGACGAGATGATGACGAGATGATGACGAGACGATGACGAGACGATGACGAGACGATGACGAGATGATGACGAGTTGACCAGATGACCAGATGACCAGATGACCAGATGATCAGATAGCCAGATGACGAGATTTAAAGATGACGAGATGACGAGATGACGAGATGACCTGATGATGACGAGATGATGACGAGCTGATGACGAGATGATGACGAGATGATGACGAGATGATGACGGGATGATGACGAGATGATGACGAGATGATGACGAGATGATGACGAGATGATGACAAGATGATGACGGGATGATGACGAGATGATGACGAGATGATGACGAGATGATGACGAGATGATGACGAGATGATGACGAGATGATGACGAGGTGATGACGAGACGATGAAGAGACGATGACGAGATGATGACGATATGATGACGAAATGACCAGATGACCAGATGACCAGATGATCAGATAGCCAAATGACGAGATGATGAGATGACCAGATGATGACGAGATGACGAGATGATGACGAGATGATGACGAGATGATGACGAGATGATGACGAGATGATGACGGGATGATGACGAGATGATGACGAGATGATGACGAGATGATGACGAGATGATGACGAGATGATGACGAGACGATAACGAGATGATGACGAGTAGATGACGAGATGATGACGAGCTGATGTTGAGATGATGACGAGATGATGACAATATGATGACAAGATGATGACGAGATGATGACGAGATGATGACAAGTTGATGACGAGATGATGACGAGATGATGACGAGATGATGACGAGATGATGACGAGGTGATGACGAGGTGATGACGAGATGATGACGAGATGATGATGAGATGATGACGAGATGATGACGGGATGATGACGAGATGATGACGAGATGATGACCAGATGATGACGGGATGATGACGAGACGACGACGAGACGATGAAGAGACGATGGAGAGATGATGACGAGATGATGACGAGATAATGACGAGGAGATGACGAGATGAGAACGAGTAGATGACGAGATGATGACGAGATGATGACGAGATGATGACGAGATGATGACGAGATGATGACAAGATGATCAGATGACGCGATGACCAGATGAATAGATGACCAGATGACCAGATGACCCGATGAACAGATGATCAGATGATCAGATGACCGGATAACGAGATGATGACGAGATGATGACGAGATGATGACGAGATGATGACGAGATGATGACGAGATGATGACGAGATGATTACGAGATGATGACGAGATGACCAGATGACCAGATGACCAGATGATCAGATGATGAGATGACAAGGTGACGGGATGACGAGATGATGACGAGATGATGACGAGATTATGACGAGATGATGACGAGATGATGACGAGATGATGATGAGATGATGACGACATCATGACGAGATGATGACGAGATGATAACGAGGTGATGACGAGGTGATGACGAGGTGATGACGAGATGATGACGAGATGATGACGAGATGATGAGATGATGGCGAGATTATGACGAGATTATGACGAGATTATGACGAGATGATGACGAGATAATGACGAGGTGATGACGAGATGACGACGAGATGATGACGAGATGATGGCGAGTTGATGACGAGTTGATGACGAGATGATGACGAGTTGATGACGAGTTGATGACGAGATGATGACGAGATGATGACGAGTTGATGTCGAGATCATGACGAGATGATGACGAGATGACCAGATGACCAGATGACCAGATGACCGGATGATTACATGACCAGATGACGAGATGACTAGATGACCAGATGATCAGATGACCAGATGACCAGATGACCAGATGACCAGAAGACCAGATAACCAGATAACCAGATGACAAGATGACGAGATGACGAGATGATGACGAGAAGATGACGAGATGATGACGAGATGATGACGAGATGATGACGAGATGAGGACGAGATGTTGACGAGATGATGACGAGATGATGAGAAAATGACGGAATGACCAGATAACCAGATGAACAGATGACCAGATGAACAGATGAACAGATGACTAGACGACCAGATGACCAGATGAATAGATGACGAAATGACGAAATGATGATGAGATGATGACGAGATGACGACGAGATGATGACGAGATGATGACGGGATGATGACGAGATGATGACGAGATGATGACGAGGTGATGACGAGATGATGACGAGATGTCGACGAGATGTCGACGAGATGATGACGAGATGACCAGATGACTAGATGACCAGATGACCAGATGACTAGATGACCAGATGAACCAGATGACTAGATGACCAGATGACCAGATGACTAGATGACCAGATGACTAGATGACCAGATGACCAGATGATCAGATGACCAGATGACCAGATGACCAGATGACCAGATGACCAGACGACCGGAAGACCAGATGACCAGATGACCAGATGACCAGATGACCAGATGACCGGAAGACCAGATGACCAGATGAACAGATGACCAGATAACCAGATGACAAGATGACGAGATGACGAGAAGATCACGAGATGATGACGAGATGATGACGAGATGATGACGAGATGTTGACGAGATGATGACGAGATGATGAGAAGATGACGGAATGACCAGATGACCAGATAAACAGATGAACAGATGACTAGACGATTAGATGACCAGATGACCAGATGACGAAATGACGAGATGACGACGAGATGATGACGAGATAATGACGAGATGATGACGAGATGATGACGAGATGATGACGAGATGACCAGATGACCAGATGACGAGAAGATGACGAGATGATGACGAGATGATGACGAGATGATGACGAGATGATGACGAGATGATGACGAGATGATGACGAGATGATGACGAGATGACGACGAGATGATAACGACGTGATGACGAGATGATGACGAGATGATGACGAGATGATGACCAGATGACCAGAAGACTAGATGACCACATGACCAGATGACCAGATTACCAGATGACCAGATGACACGATCACCAAATGACGAGATGATGAAGAGAAGATGACGAGATGATGACGAGATGATGAAGAGATTATGACAAGATGATGACGAGAAGATGACGAGATGATGACGAGATGATGACGAGATGATGACGAGATGACCAGATGACCAGATGACCAGATGTCCAGATGACCAGATGACCAGATGACGAGAAGATGACGAGATGATGACGAGACGATGACGAGATGATGACGAGATGATGACGAGATGATGACGGAATTTTGACGAGATGATGACGAGATGACAAGATGATAAGATGACAAGGTGACGAGATGATGACGAGATGATGACGAGATGACGAGATGATGACGAGATGATGACGAGATGATGACGAGATGATGACGAGATGATGACGAGATGATGACGAGATGATGACGAGATGATGACGAGATGATGACGCGGAGATGACGAGATGATGACGAGATGATGACGTGATGATGACGAGATGATGACGAGATGATGACGAGATGATGACGATATGATGACGAGATGATGACGAGATGATGACGATATGATGACGAGATGATGATTAGATGAACAGATGACAAGATGACTAGATGACCAGATGACCAGATGACCAGATGACCAGATGACCAGATGACCAGATGACCAGATGATCAGATGACCAGAAGACCAGATCACCAGATGACAAGATGACGAGATGACGAGATGCTGACGAGAAGATGACGAGATGATGACGAGATGATGACGAGATGAGGACGAGATGTTGACGAGATGATGACGAGATGATGAGAAAATGACGGAATGACCAGATAACCAGATGAACAGATGACCAGATGAACAGATGAACAGATGACTAGACGACCAGATGACCAGATGACGAAATGACGAAATGATGATGAGATGATGACGAGATGACGACGAGATGATGACGAGATGATGACGGGATGATGACGAGATGATGACGAGATGATGACGAGGTGATGACGAGATGATGACGAGATGATGACGATATGATGACGAGATGATGACGAGATGATGACGAGATGATGACGAAATGATGACGAGATGTCGACGAGATGATGACGAGATGACCAGATGACCAGATGACTAGATGACCAGATGAACCAAATGACCAGATGACCAGATGACCAGATGACTAGATGACCAGATGACTAGATGACCAGATGACCAGATGATCAGATGACCAGATGACCAGATGACCAGATGACCAGATGACCAGACGACCGGAAGACCAGATGACCAGATGACCAGATGACCAGATGACCAGATGACCGGAAGACCAGATGACCAGATGAACAGATGACCAGATAACCAGATGACAAGATGACGAGATGACGAGAAGATCACGAGATGATGACGAGATGATGACGAGATGTTGACGAGATGATGACGAGATGATGAGAAGATGACGGAATGACCAGATGACCAGATAAACAGATGAACAGATGACTAGACGATTAGATGACCAGATGACCAGATGACGAAATGACGAGATGACGACGAGATGATGACGAGATGATGACGAGATGATGACGAGATGATGACGAGATGATGACGAGATGATGACGAGATGACCAGATGACCAGATGACGAGAAGATGACGAGATGATGACGAGATGATGACGAGATGATGACGAGATGATGACGAGATGATGACGAGATGATGACGAGATGATGACGAGATGATGACGAGATGATGACGACGTGATGACGAGATGATGACGAGATGATGACGAGATGATGACCAGATGACCAGATGACTAGATGACCAGATGACCAGATGACCAGATTACCAGATGACCAGATGACACGATCACCAAATGACGAGATGATGACGAGAAGATGACGAGATGATGACGAGATGATGAAGAGATTATGACAAGATGATGACGAGAAGATGACGAGATGATGACGAGATGATGACGAGATGATGACGAGATGACCAGATGACCAGATGACCAGATGTCCAGATGACCAGATGACCAGATGACGAGAAGATGACGAGATGATGAAGAGACGATGACGAGATGATGACGAGATGATGACGAGATGATGACGAAATTTTGACGAGATGATGACGAGATGACAAGATGATAAGATGACAATGTGACGAGATGATGACGAGATGATGACGAGATGACGAGATGATGACGAGATGATGACGAGATGATGACGAGATGATGACGAGATGATGACGAGATGATGACGCGGAGATGACAAGATGATGACGAGATGATGACGTGATGATGACGAGATGATGACGAGATGATGACGAGATGATGACGAGATGATGACGATACGATGACGAGATGATGACGAGATGATGACGAGATGATGACGAGATGATGACGAGATGATGACGAGATGATGACGAGATGATGACGAGATGATGACCAGATGATGACGAGATGATGACGAGATGATGACGAGATGATAACGAGATGATGACGAGATGATGACGAGATGATGACGAGATGATGACGAGATGATGACGAGATGATTACGAGATGATGACGAGATGACCAGATGACCAGATGACCAGATGATCAGATGATGAGATGACAAGGTGACGAGATGACGAGATGATGACGAGATGACGAGATGATGACGAGATGATGACGAGATGATGACGAGATGATGACGAGATGATGACGAGATGATGACGAGATGATGACGAGATGATGATGAGATGATGACGACATTATGACGAGATGATGACGAGATGATGACGAGGTGATGACGAGGTGATGTCGAGATGATGACGAGATGATGACGAGATGATGAGATGATGGCGAGATTATGACGAGATTATGACGAGATTATAACGAGATGATGACGAGATAATGACGAGATGATCAGATAGCCAGATGACGAGATGATGAGATGACCAGATCATGACGAGATGACGAGATGATGACGAGATGATGACGAGATGATGACATGATGATGACGAGATGATGACGGGATGATGACGAGATGATGACGAGATGATGACGAGATGATGATGAGATGATGACGGGATGATGACGAAATGATGACGAGATGATGACGAGATGATGACGAGATGATGACGAGATGATGACGAGACGATGACGAGACGATGACGAGACGATGACGAGATGATGACGAGTTGACCAGATGACCAGATGACCAGATGACCAGATGATCAGATAGCCAGATGACGAGATTTCAAGATGACGAGATGACGAGATGACGAGATGACCTGATGATGACGAGATGATGACGAGCTGATGACGAGATGATGACGAGATGATGACGAGATGATGACGGGATGATGACGAGATGATGACGAGATGATGACGAGATGATGACGAGATGATGACAAGATGATGACGGGATGATGACGAGATGATGACGAGATGATGACGAGATGATGACGAGATGATGACGAGATGATGACGAGATGATGACGAGGTGATGACGAGACGATGAAGAGACGATGACGAGATGATGACGATATGATGACGAAATGACCAGATGACCAGATGACCAGATGATCAGATAGCCAAATGACGAGATGATGAGATGACCAGATGATGACGAGATGACGAGATGATGACGAGATGATGACGAGATGATGACGAGATGATGACGAGATGATGACGGGATGATGACGAGATGATGACGAGATGATGACGAGATGATGACGAGATGATGACGAGATGATGACGAGTTGACCAGATGACCAGATGACCAGATGACCAGATGACCAGATGACCAGATGATCCGATAGCCAGATGACGAGATTTCAAGATGACGAGATGACGAGATGACGAGATGACCTGATGATGACGAGATGATGACGAGCTGATGACGAGATGATGACGAGATGATGACGAGATGATGACGGGATGATGACGAGATGATGACGAGATGATGACGAGATGATGACGAGATGATGACAAGATGATGACGGGATGATGACGAGATGATGACGAGATGATGACGAGATGATGACGAGATGATGACGAGATGATGACGAGATGATGACGAGGTGATGACGAGACGATGAAGAGACGATGACGAGATGATGACGAGATGATGACCACATGATGACCAGATGATGAATAGATGATGACGAGATGATGACGAGATGATGACGAGATGATGACGAGATGATGACGAGATGATGACGAGATGATGACGAGTTGATGACGAGATGATGACGAGATGATGACGAGATGATGACGAGATGATGACGAGACGATGACGAGACGATGACGAGACGATGACGAGATGATGACGAGTTGACCAGATGACCAGATGACCAGATGACCAGATGATCAGATAGCCAGATGACGAGATTTCAAGATGACGAGATGACGAGATGACGAGATGACCTGATGATGACGAGATGATGACGAGCTGATGACGAGATGATGACGAGATGATGACGAGATGATGACGGGATGATGACGAGATGATGACGAGATGATGACGAGATGATGACGAGATGATGACAAGATGATGACGGGATGATGACGAGATGATGACGAGATGATGACGAGATGATGACGAGATGATGACGAGATGATGACGAGATGATGACGAGGTGATGACGAGACGATGAAGAGACGATGACGAGATGATGACGATATGATGACGAAATGACCAGATGACCAGATGACCAGATGATCAGATAGCCAAATGACGAGATGATGAGATGACCAGATGATGACGAGATGACGAGATGATGACGAGATGATGACGAGATGATGACGAGATGATGACGAGATGATGACGGGATGATGACGAGATGATGACGAGATGATGACGAGATGATGACGAGATGATGACGAGATGATGACGAGACGATAACGAGATGATGACGAGTAGATGACGAGATGATGACGAGCTGATGTTGAGATGATGACGAGATGATGACAATATGATGACAAGATGATGACGAGATGATGACGAGATGATGACAAGTTGATGACGAGATGATGACGAGATGATGACGAGATGATGACGAGATGATGACGAGGTGATGACGAGGTGATGACGAGATGATGACGAGATGATGATGAGATGATGACGAGATGATGACGGGATGATGACGAGATGATGACGAGATGATGACCAGATGATGACGGGATGATGACGAGACGACGACGAGACGATGAAGAGACGATGGAGAGATGATGACGAGATGATGACGAGATAATGACGAGGAGATGACGAGATGAGAACGAGTAGATGACGAGATGATGACGAGATGATGACGAGATGATGACGAGATGATGACAAGATGATCAGATGACGCGATGACCAGATGAATAGATGACCAGATGACCAGATGACCCGATGAACAGATGATCAGATGATCAGATGACCGGATAACGAGATGATGACGAGATGATGACGAGATGATGACGAGATGATGACGAGATGATGACGAGATGATTACGAGATGATGACGAGATGACCAGATGACCAGATGACCAGATGATCAGATGATGAGATGACAAGGTGACGGGATGACGAGATGATGACGAGATGATGACGAGATTATGACGAGATGATGACGAGATGATGACGAGATGATGATGAGATGATGACGACATCATGACGAGATGATGACGAGATGATAACGAGGTGATGACGAGGTGATGACGAGGTGATGACGAGATGATGACGAGATGATGACGAGATGATGAGATGATGGCGAGATTATGACGAGATTATGACGAGATTATGACGAGATGATGACGAGATAATGACGAGGTGATGACGAGATGACGACGAGATGATGACGAGATGATGGCGAGTTGATGACGAGTTGATGACGAGATGATGACGAGATGATGACGAGATGATGACGAGATGATGACGAGATGATGACGCGGAGATGACAAGATGATGACGAGATGATGACGTGATGATGACGAGATGATGACGAGATGATGACGAGATGATGACGAGATGATGACGAGACGATGACGAGATGATGACGAGATGATGACGAGATGATGACGAGATGATGACGAGATGATGACGAGATGATGACGAGATGATGACGAGATGATGACCAGATGATGACGAGATGATGACGAGATGATGACGAGATGATAACGAGATGATGACGAGATGATGACGAGATGATGACGAGATGATGACGAGATGATGACGAGATGATTACGAGATGATGACGAGATGACCAGATGACCAGATGACCAGATGATCAGATGATGAGATGACAAGGTGACGAGATGACGAGATGATGACGAGATGACGAGATGATGACGAGATGATGACGAGATGATGACGAGATGATGACGAGATGATGACGAGATGATGACGAGATGATGACGAGATGATGACGAGATGATGACGAGATGATGACGAGATGATGATGAGATGATGACGACATTATGACGAGATGATGACGAGATGATGACGAGGTGATGACGAGGTGATGTCGAGATGATGACGAGATGATGACGAGATGATGAGATGATGGCGAGATTATGACGAGATTATGACGAGATTATAACGAGATGATGACGAGATAATGACGAGATGATCAGATAGCCAGATGACGAGATGATGAGATGACCAGATCATGACGAGATGACGAGATGATGACGAGATGATGACGAGATGATGACATGATGATGACGAGATGATGACGGGATGATGACGAGATGATGACGAGATGATGACGAGATGATGATGAGATGATGACGGGATGATGACGAAATGATGACAAGATGATGACAAGATGATGACGAGATGATGACGAGATGATGACAAGATGATGACGAGATGATGACGAGATGATGACGAGGTGATGACGAGGTGATGACGAAATGATGACGAGATGATGAGATGATGACGAGATGATGACGAGATGATGACGAGATGATGGCGAGATGATGACGAGGTGATGACGAGGTGATGACGAGATGATGACCACATGATGACCAGATGATGAATAGATGATGACGAGATGATGACGAGATGATGACGAGATGATGACGAGATGATGACGAGATGATGACGAGATGATGACGAGTTGATGACGAGATGATGACGAGATGATGACGAGATGATGACGAGATGATGACGAGATGATGACGAGACGATGACGAGACGATGACGAGATGATGACGAGTTGACCAGATGACCAGATGACCAGATGACCAGATGATCAGATAGCCAGATGACGAGATTTCAAGATGACGAGATGACGAGATGACGAGATGACCTGATGATGACGAGATGATGACGAGCTGATGACGAGATGATGACGAGATGATGACGAGATGATGACGGGATGATGACGAGATGATGACGAGATGATGACGAGATGATGACGAGATGATGACAAGATGATGACGGGATGATGACGAGATGATGACGAGATGATGACGAGATGATGACGAGATGATGACGAGATGATGACGAGGTGATGACGAGACGATGAAGAGACGATGACGAGATGATGACGATATGATGACGAAATGACCAGATGACCAGATGACCAGATGATCAGATAGCCAAATGACGAGATGATGAGATGACCAGATGATGACGAGATGACGAGATGATGACGAGATGATGACGAGATGATGACGAGATGATGACGAGATGATGACGGGATGATGACGAGATGATGACGAGATGATCACGAGATGATGACGAGATGATGACGAGATGATGACGAGATGATGACGAGACGATAACGAGATGATGACGAGTAGATGACGAGATGATGACGAGCTGATGTTGAGATGATGACGAGATGATGACAATATGATGACAAGATGATGACGAGATGATGACGAGATGATGACAAGTTGATGACGAGATGATGACGAGATGATGACGAGATGATGACGAGATGATGACGAGGTGATGACGAGGTGATGACGAGATGATGACGAGATGATGATGAGATGATGACGAGATGATGACGGGATGATGACGAGATGATGACGAGATGATGACCAGATGATGACGGGATGATGACGAGACGACGACGAGACGATGAAGAGACGATGGAGAGATGATGACGAGATGATGACGAGATAATGACGAGGAGATGACGAGATGAGAACGAGTAGATGACGAGATGATGACGAGATGATGACGAGATGATGACGAGATGATGACAAGATGATCAGATGACGCGATGACCAGATGAATAGATGACCAGATGACCAGATGACCCGATGAACAGATGATCAGATGATCAGATGACCGGATAACGAGATGATGACGAGATGATGACGAGTTGATGTCGAGATCATGACGAGATGATGACGAGATGACCAGATGACCAGATGACCAGATGACCGGATGATTACATGACCAGATGACGAGATGACTAGATGACCAGATGATCAGATGACCAGATGACCAGATGACCAGATGACCAGATGACCAGATGACCAGAAGACCAGATAACCAGATAACCAGATGACAAGATGACGAGATGACGAGATGATGACGAGAAGATGACGACATGATGACGAGATGATGACGAGATGAGGACGAGATGTTGACGAGATGATGACGAGATGATGAGAAAATGACGGAATGACCAGATAACCAGATGAACAGATGACCAGATGAACAGATGAACAGATGACTAGATGACCAGATGACCAGATGACCAGATGACGAAATGACGAAATGATGATGAGATGATGACGAGATGACGACGAGATGATGACGAGATGATGACGGGATGATGACGAGATGATGACGAGATGATGACGAGGTGATGACGAGATGATGACGAGATGATGACGATATGATGACGAGATGATGACGAGATGATGACGAGATGATGACGAAATGATGACGAGATGTCGACGAGATGTCGACGAGATGATGACGAGATGACCAGATGACTAGATGACCAGATGACCAGATGACTAGATGACCAGATGAACCAGATGACTAGATGACCAGATGACCAGATGACTAGATGACCAGATGACTAGATGACCAGATGACCAGATGATCAGATGACCAGATGACCAGATGACCAGATGACCAGATGACCAGACGACCGGAAGACCAGATGACCAGATGACCAGATGACCAGATGACCAGATGACCAGATGACCGGAAGACCAGATGACCAGATGAACAGATGACCAGATAACCAGATGACAAGATGACGAGATGACGAGAAGATCACGAGATGATGACGAGATGATGACGAGATGATGACGAGATGTTGACGAGATGATGACGAGATGATGAGAAGATGACGGAATGACCAGATGACCAGATAAACAGATGAACAGATGACTAGACGATTAGATGACCAGATGACCAGATGACGAAATGACGAGATGACGACGAGATGATGACGAGATAATGACAAGATGATGACGAGATGATGACGAGATGATGACGAGATGACCAGATGACCAGATGACGAGAAGATGACGAGATGATGACGAGATGATGACGAGATGATGACGAGATGATGACGAGATGATGACGAGATGATGACGAGATGATGACGAGATGATGACGAGATGACGACGAGATGATAACGACGTGATGACGAGATGATGACGAGATGATGACGAGATGATGACCAGATGACCAGATGACTAGATGACCACATGACCAGATGACCAGATTACCAGATGACCAGATGACACGATCACCAAATGACGAGATGATGACGAGAAGATGACGAGATGATGACGAGATGATGAAGAGATTATGACAAGATGATGACGAGAAGATGACGAGATGATGACGAGATGATGACGAGATGATGACGAGATGACCAGATGACCAGATGACCAGATGTCCAGATGACCAGATGACCAGATGACGAGAAGATGACGAGATGATGACGAGACGATGACGAGATGATGACGAGATGATGACGAAATTTTGACGAGATGATGACGAGATGACAAGATGATAAGATGACAAGGTGACGAGATGATGACGAGATGATGACGAGATGACGAGATGATGACGAGATGATGACGAGATGATGACGAGATGATGACGAGATGATGACGAGATGATGACGAGATGATGACGAGATGATGACGCGGAGATGACGAGATGATGACGAGATGATGACGTGAAGATGACGAGATGATGACGAGATGATGACGAGATGATGACGATATGATGACGAGATGATGACGAGATGATGACGATATGATGACGAGATGATGATTAGATGAACAGATGACAAGATGACTAGATGACCAGATGACCAGATGACCAGATGACCAGATGACCAGATGACCAGATGACCAGATGACCAGAAGACCAGATAACCAGATCACCAGATGACAAGATGACGAGATGACGAGATGATGACGAGAAGATGACGAGATGATGACGAGATGATGACGAGATGATGACGAGATGAGGACGAGATGTTGACGAGATGATGACGAGATGATGAGAAAATGACGGAATGACCAGATAACCAGATGAACAGATGAACAGATGAACAGATGACTAGACGACCAGATGACCAGATGACCAGATGACGAAATGACGAAATGATGATGAGATGATGACGAGATGACGACGAGATGATGACGAGATAATGACGGGATGATGACGAGATGATGACGAGATGATGACGAGGTGATGACGAGATGATGACGAGATGATGACGAGATGATGACGACGTGATGACGAGATGATGACGAGATGATGACGAGATGATGACCAGATGACCAGATGACTAGATGACCAGATGACCAGATGACCAGATTACCAGATGACCAGATGACACGATCACCAAATGACGAGATGATGACGAGAAGATGACGAGATGATGACGAGATGATGACGATATGATGACGAAATTTTGACGAGATGATGACGAGATGACAAGATGATAAGATGACAAGGTGACGAGATGATGACGAGATGATGACGAGATGACGAGATGATGACGAGATGATGACGAGATGATGACGAGATGATGACGAGATGATGACGCGGAGATGACGAGATGATGACGAGATGATGACGTGATGATGACGAGATGATGACGAGATGATGACGAGATGATGACGATATGATGACGAGATGATGACGAGATGATGACGATATGATGACGAGATGATGACGAGAAGATGACGAGATGATAACGAGATGATGACGAGATGATGACGAGATGACCAGATGACCAGATGACCAGATGACCAGATGACCAGATGACCAGATGACGAGAAGATGACGAGATGATGACGAGATAATGACGAGATGATGACGAGATGATGACGAGATGATGACGAGATGATGACGAGATGATGACGAGGTGATGACGAGATGATGACGAGATGATGAGAAAATGACGGAATGACCAGATGACCAGATGAACAGATGGACAGATGACTAGACCACCAGATGATCAGATGACCAGATGACGAAATGACGAGATGATGACGAGATGATGACGAGATGATGACGAGATGATGACGAGATGATGACAAGATGATGACGAGATGATGACGAGATGACCAGATGACCAGATGACCAGATGACCAGATGACCAGATGACGAGAAGATGACGAGATGATGACGAGATGATGACGAGATAATGACGCGATGATGACAAGATGATGACGAGATGATGACGAGATGATGACGAGATGATGACGAGACGATGACGAGATGACGACGAGATGATGACGAGATGATGGCGAGTTGATGACGAGTTGATGACGAGTTGATGACGAGATGATGACGAGATGATGACGAGTTGATGTCGAGATCATGACGAGATGATGACGAGATGACCAGATGACCAGATGACCAGATGACCAGATGACCAGATGACCAGATGACAAGATGACAAGATGACTAGATGACCAGATGACCAGATGACCAGATGACCAGAAGACCAGATAACCAGATCACCAGATGACAAGATGACGAGATGACGAGATGATGACGAGAAGATGACGAGATGATGACGAGATGATGACGAGATGATGACGAGATGTTGACGAGATGATGACGAGATGATGACGAGATAATGAAAAAATGACGGAATGACCAGATGACCAGATGAACAGATGACCAGATGAACAGATGAACAGATGACTAGACGACCAGATGACCACATGACCAGATGACGAAATGACGAGATGATGATGAGATGATGACGAGATGACGACGAGATGATGACGAGATGATGACGAGATGATGACGAGATGATGACGAGATGACGACGAGATGATGACAAGTTGATGACGAGATGATGACGAGGTGATGACGAGATGATGACGAGATGATGACGATATGATGACGAGATGACGACGAGATGATGACAAGTTGATGACGAGATGATGACGAGGTGATGACGAGATGATGACGAGATGATGACGCTGTGATGACGAGATGATGACGAGATGATGACGAGATGATGACAAAATGATGACGAGATGTCGACGAGATGTCGACGAGATGATGACGAGATGACCAGATGACTAGATGACCAGATGACCAGATGACCAGATGACCAGATGACCAGATGACCAGATGACTAGATGACCAGATGACCAGATGACCAGATGACCAGATGACCAGATGACCAGATGACTAGATGACCAGATGACCAGATGATCAGATGACCAGATGACCAGATGACCAGATGACTAGATGACCAGACGACCGGAAGACCAGATGACCAGATGACCAGATGACCAGATGACCAGATGACCAGATGACCAGATGACCGGAAGACCAGATGACCAGATGAACAGATGACCAGATAACCAGATGACAAGATGACGAGATGACGAGAAGATGACGAGATGATGACGAGATGTTGACGAGATGTTGACGAGATGATGAGAAGATGACGGAATGACCAGATGACCAGATAAACAGATGTACAGATGACTAGACGACCAGATGACCAGATGACCAGATGACGAAATGACGAGATGACGACGAGATGATGACGAGATGATGACGAGATGATGACGAGATGATGACGAGATGATGACGAGATGATGAAGAGATGACCAGATGACCAGATGACGAGAAGATGACGAGATGATGACGAGATGATGACGAGATGATGACGAGATGATGACGAGATGACGACGAGATGATGACGAGATGATGACGAGGTGATGACGAGATGATGACGAGATGATGAGAAAATGACGGAATGACCAGATGACCAGATGAACAGATGGACAGATGACTAGACCACCAGATGATCAGATGACCAGATGACGAAATGACGAGATGATGACGAGATGATGACGAGATGATGACGAGATGATGACGAGATGATGACAAGATGATGACGAGATGATGACGAGATGACCAGATGACCAGATGACCAGATGACCAGATGACCAGATGACGAGAAGATGACGAGATGATGACGAGATGATGACGAGATAATGACGCGATGATGACAAGATGATGACGAGATGATGACGAGATGATGACGAGATGATGACGAGACGATGACGAGATGACGACGAGATGATGACGAGATGATGGCGAGTTGATGACGAGTTGATGACGAGTTGATGACGAGATGATGACGAGATGATGACGAGTTGATGTCGAGATCATGACGAGATGATGACGAGATGACCAGATGACCAGATGACCAGATGACCAGATGACCAGATGACCAGATGACAAGATGACAAGATGACTAGATGACCAGATGACCAGATGACCAGATGACCAGAAGACCAGATAACCAGATCACCAGATGACAAGATGACGAGATGACGAGATGATGACGAGAAGATGACGAGATGATGACGAGATGATGACGAGATGATGACGAGATGTTGACGAGATGATGACGAGATGATGACGAGATAATGAAAAAATGACGGAATGACCAGATGACCAGATGAACAGATGACCAGATGAACAGATGAACAGATGACTAGACGACCAGATGACCACATGACCAGATGACGAAATGACGAGATGATGATGAGATGATGACGAGATGACGACGAGATGATGACGAGATGATGACGAGATGATGACGAGATGATGACGAGATGACGACGAGATGATGACAAGTTGATGACGAGATGATGACGAGGTGATGACGAGATGATGACGAGATGATGACGATATGATGACGAGATGACGACGAGATGATGACAAGTTGATGACGAGATGATGACGAGGTGATGACGAGATGATGACGAGATGATGACGCTGTGATGACGAGATGATGACGAGATGATGACGAGATGATGACAAAATGATGACGAGATGTCGACGAGATGTCGACGAGATGATGACGAGATGACCAGATGACTAGATGACCAGATGACCAGATGACCAGATGACCAGATGACCAGATGACCAGATGACTAGATGACCAGATGACCAGATGACCAGATGACCAGATGACCAGATGACCAGATGACTAGATGACCAGATGACCAGATGATCAGATGACCAGATGACCAGATGACCAGATGACTAGATGACCAGACGACCGGAAGACCAGATGACCAGATGACCAGATGACCAGATGACCAGATGACCAGATGACCAGATGACCGGAAGACCAGATGACCAGATGAACAGATGACCAGATAACCAGATGACAAGATGACGAGATGACGAGAAGATGACGAGATGATGACGAGATGTTGACGAGATGTTGACGAGATGATGAGAAGATGACGGAATGACCAGATGACCAGATAAACAGATGTACAGATGACTAGACGACCAGATGACCAGATGACCAGATGACGAAATGACGAGATGACGACGAGATGATGACGAGATGATGACGAGATGATGACGAGATGATGACGAGATGATGACGAGATGATGAAGAGATGACCAGATGACCAGATGACGAGAAGATGACGAGATGATGACGAGATGATGACGAGATGATGACGAGATGATGACGAGATGATTACGAGATGATGACGAGATGATGACGAGATGATGACGAGATGATGACGACGTGATGACGAGATGATGACGAGATGATGACGAGTTGATGACGAGGAGATAACGAGTTGATGACGAGATGATGAGGAGATGACCAGATGACCAGATGACCAGACGACCAGATGACCAGATGACCAGATGATCAGATGACCAGATGACCAGTTGACCAGATGACCAGATGACCAGATGACCAGATGACCAGATGACCAGATAAAAAAATGACCAGATGACCAGATGACCAGATGACCAGATGACCAGATGGCCAGATGACCAGATGACTAGATGACAAGATGACGAGATGACGAGATGAGGAGATGATGACGAGATGATGATGAGATGATGACGAGTTGATGTCGAGATCATGACGAGATGATGACGAGATGACCAGATGACCAGATGACCAGATGACCAGATGACCAGATGGCCAGATGACCAGATGACCAGATGACAAGATGACGAGATAACGAGATGAGGAGATGATGACGAGATGATGACGAGATGATGTCGAGATGATGACGAGATGATGACGATATGATGACGAGGTGATGACGAGATGATGACGAGATGATGACGAGATGATGACGAGATGATGACGAGATGATGACGAGATGATGACGAGATGATGACGAGATGATGACGAGATGATGACAAGATGATGACGAGATGATGACGAGATGATGACGAGTTGATGACCAGGTGATGACGAGATGATGACGAGACGATGACGATATGATGACGAGATGATGACGAGATGATGACGAGATGATGACGAGATGATGACAAGATGATGACGAGATGATGACGAGATGATGACGAGATGATGACGAGATGACCAGATGACTAGATGACCAGATGACCAAATGACCAGATGACCAGATCACCAGATGACGAGATGATGACGAGAAGATGACGAGATGATGACGAGATGATGAAGAGATGATGACAAGATGATGACGAGAAGATGACTAGATGATGACGAGATGATGACGAGATGATGACGAGATGATGACGAGATGATGACGATATGATGACGAGATAATGACGATATGATGACGAGATGATGACGAGATGATGACGAGATGATGACGAGATGATGACAAGATGATGACGAGATGATGACGAGATGATGACGAGATGATGACGAGATGATGACGAGATGATGACGAGATGATGACGAGATGATGACGAGATGCTGACGAGATGATGACGAGATGACCAGATGACTAGATGATCAGATGACCAGATGACTAGATGACCAAATGACCAGATTACCAGATGACCCGATGACGAGATGATGACGAGATGATGACGAGATGATGACGACATGATGACGAGATGATGACGAGATGACCAGATGACCAGATGACTAGATGACCAGATGACCAGATGACCAGATGACCAGATGACCAGATGACCAGATGACCAGATGACTAGATGACCAGATGACCAGATGATCAGATGACGAGATGACCAGATGACCAGATGACCAGATGACCGGAAGACCAGATGACCAGATGACCAGATGACTAGACGACCAGATGACCAGATGACCAGATGACGAAATGACGAGATGACGACGAGATGATGACGAGATGATGACGAGATGATGACGAGATGATGACGAGATGATGACGAGATGATGACGAGATGATGACGAGATGATGACGAGATGATGACGAGATGATGACGAGATGATGACGAGATGACCAGATGACCAGATGACGAGAAGATGACGAGATGATGACGAGATGATGACGAGATGATGACGAGATGATGACGAGATGATTACGAGATGATGACGAGATGATGACGAGATGATGACGAGATGATGACGACGTGATGACGAGATGATGACGAGATGATGACGAGATGATGACGAGTTGATGACGAGGAGATGACGAGTTGATGACGAGATGATGAGGAGATGACCAGATGACCAGATGACCAGACGACCAGATGACCAGATGACCAGATGATCAGATGACCAGATGACCAGTTGATCAGATGACCAGATGACCAGATGACCAGATAAAAAAATGACCAGATGACCAGATGACCAGATGACCAGATGACCAGATTGCCAGATGACCAGATGACCAGATGACAAGATGACGAGATGACGAGATGAGGAGATGATGACGAGATGATGATGAGATGATGACGAGACGATGTCGAGATGATGACGAGATGATGACGAGATGACCAGATGACCAGATGACCAGATGACCAGATGACCAGATGACAAGATGACGAGATAACAAGATGAGGAGATGATGACGAGATGATGACGAGATGATGACGAGATGATGACGAGATGATGACGAGATGATAACGAGATGATGACGAGATGATGACGAAATGATGACGAGATGTCGACGAGATGTCGACGAGATGATGACGAGATGACCAGATGACTAGATGACCAGATGACCAGATGACTAGATGACCAGATGAACCAGATGACCAGATGACCAGATGACCAGATGACTAGATGACCAGATGACTAGATGACCAGATGACCAGATGATCAGATGACCAGATGACCAGATGACCAGATGACCAGATGACCAGACGACCGGAAGACCAGATGACCAGATGACCAGATGACCAGATGACCAGATGACCGGAAGACCAGATGACCAGATGAACAGATGACCAAATAACCAGATGACAAGATGACGAGATGACGAGAAGATCACGAGATGATGACGAGATGATGACGAGATGATGACGAGATGTTGACGAGATGATGACGAGATGATGAGAAGATGACGGAATGACCAGATGACCAGATAAACAGATGAACAGATGACTAGACGATTAGATGACCAGATGACCAGATGACGAAATGACGAGATGACGACGAGATGATGACGAGATGATGACGAGATGATGACGAGATGATGACGAGATGATGACGAGATGATGACGAGATGATGACGAGATGATGACGAGATGATGACGACGTGATGACGAGATGATGACGAGATGATGACGAGATGATGACCAGATGACCGGATGACTAGATGACCAGATGACCAGATGACCAGATGACCAGATGACCAGATGACACGATCACCAAATGACGAGATGATGACGAGAAGATGACGAGATGATGACGAGATGATGACGAGATTATGACGAGATGATGACGAGATGATGACGAGATGACCAGATGACCAGATGACCAGATGTCCAGATGACCAGATGACCAGATGACGAGAAGATGACGAGATGATGACGAGACGATGACGAGATGATGACGAGATGATGACGAGATGATGACGAAATTTTGACGAGATGATGACGAGATGACAAGATGATAAGATGACAAGGTGACGAGATGATGACGAGATGATGACGAGATGACGAGATGATGACGAGATGATGACGAGATGATGACGAGATGATGACGAAATGATGACGCGGAGATGACGAGATGATGACGAGATGATGACGTGATGATGACGAGATGATGACGAGATTATGACGAGATGATGACGATATGATGACGAGATGATGACGAGATGATGACGATATGATGACGAGATGATGACGAGATGACCAGATGACCAGATGACGAGAAGATGACGAGATGATAACGAGATGATGACGCGATGATGACGAGATGACCACATGACCAGATGACCAGATGACCAGATGACCAGATGACCAGATGACGAGAAGATGACGAGATGATGACGAGATGATGACGAGATGATGACGAGATAATGACGAGATGATGACGAGATGATGACGAGATGATGACGAGATGATGACGAGATGATGACGAGGTGATGACGAGATGATGACGAGATGATGAGAAAATGACGGAATGACCAGATGACCAGATGAACAGATGGACAGATGACTAGACCACCAGATGACCAGATGACCAGATGACGAAATGACGAGATGATGACGAGATGATGACGAGATGATGACGAGATGATGACGAGATGATGACAAGATGATGACGAGATGATGACGAGATGACCAGATGACCAGATGACCAGATGACCAGATGACCAGATGACGAGAAGATGACGAGATGATGACGAGATGATGACGAGATGATGACGCGATGATGACAAGATAATGACGAGATGATGACGAGATGATGACGAGATGATGACGAGATGATGACGAGTTGATGTCGAGATCATGACGAGATCATGACGAGATGACCAGATGACCAGATGACCAGATGACCAGTTGACCGACTGACCAGATGACAAGATGACTAGATGATCAGATGACCAGATGACCAGATGACCAGATGACCAGATGACCAGAAGACCAGATAACCAGATCACCAGATGACAAGATGACGAGATGACGAGATGATGACGAGAAGATGACGAGATGATGACGAGTTGATGAGAAAATGACGGAATGACCAGATGACCAGATGAACAGATGACCAGATGAACAGATGAACAGATGACTAGACGACCAGATGACCAGATGACCAGATGACGAAATGACGAGATGATGATGAGATGATGACGAGATGACGACGAGATAATGACGAGATGATGACGAGATGATGACAAGTTGATGACGAGATGATGACGAGGTGATGACGAGATGATGACGAGATGATGACGAGATGATGACGAGGTGATGACGAGATGATGACAAGATGATGACGAGTTGATGACGAGATGATGACCAGTTGATGACGAGTTGTTGAAGAGATGATGACAAGATGTCGACAAGATGATGACGAGATGACCAGATGACCAGATGACTAGATGACCAGATTACCAGATGACCAGATGACCAGATGACCAGATGACCAGATGACTAGATGACCAGATGACCAGATGACCAGATGACCAGATGACCAGATGACCAGACGACCAGATGACTAGATGACCAGATGACCAGATGATCAGATGACGAGATGACCAGATGACCAGATGACCAGATGACCGGAAGACCAGATGACCAGATGACTAGACGATCAGATGACCAGATGACCAGATGACGAAATGACGAGATGACGACGAGATGATGACGAGATGATGACGAGATGACGACGAGATGATGACGAGATGATGACGAGATGATGACGAGATGATGACGAGATGATGACGAGATGATGACGAGATGATGACGAGATGATGACGAGATGATGACGAGATGACCAGATGACCAGATGACCAGATGACCAGATGATAACGACATGATGACGAGATGTCGACGAGATGATGGCGACTTGATGACGAGTTGATGACGAGGAGATGACGAGTTGATGACAAGATGATGAGGAGATGACCAGATGACCAGATGACCAGATGACCAGATGACCAGATGACCAGATGACCAGATAGCCAGATGACCAAATGACCAGATGACAAGATGACGAGATGACGAGATGAGGAGATGATGACGAGAAGATGACGAGATGATGACGAGATGATGAAGAGATGATAACGAGATGACGAGATGACCAGATGACCAGATGAATAGATGAACAGATGACTAGATGGCCAGATGACCAGATGACCAGATGACCAGATGACGAAATGACGAGATGATGACGAGATGATGACGAGACGATGACGAGATGACGACGAGATGATGACGAGATGATGGCGAGTTGATGACGAGTTGATGACGAGTTGATGACGAGATGATGACGAGATGATGACGAGTTGATGTCGAGATCATGACGAGATGATGACGAGATGACCAGATGACCAGATGACCAGATGACCAGATGACCAGATGACCAGATGACAAGATGACAAGATGACTAGATGACCAGATGACCAGATGACCAGATGACCAGAAGACCAGATAACCAGATCACCAGATGACAAGATGACGAGATGACGAGATGATGACGAGAAGATGACGAGATGATGACGAGATGATGACGAGATGATGACGAGATGATGACGAGATGTTGACGAGATGATGACGAGATGATGACGAGATAATGAGAAAATGACGGAATGACCAGATGACCAGATGAACAGATGACCAGATGAACAGATGAACAGATGACTAGACGACCAGATGACCACATGACCAGATGACGAAATGACGAGATGGTGATGAGATGATGACGAGATGACGACGAGATGATGACGAGATGATGACGAGATGATGACGAGATGATGACGAGATGACGACGAGATGATGACAAGTTGATGACGAGATGATGACGAGGTGATGACGAGATGATGACGAGATGATGACGATATGATGACGAGATGACGACGAGATGATGACAAGTTGATGACGAGATGATGACGAGGTGATGACGAGATGATGACGAGATGATGACGATATGATGACGAGATGATGACGAGATGATGACAAAATGATGACGAGATGTCGACGAGATGTCGACGAGATGATGACGAGATGACCAGATGACTAGATGACCAGATGACCAGATGACCAGATGACCAGATGACCAGATGACCAGATGACTAGATGACCAGATGACCGGATGACCAGATGACCAGATGACCAGATGACCAGATGACTAGATGACCAGATGACCAGATGATCAGATGACCAGATGACCAGATGACCAGATGACTAGATGACCAGACGACCGGAAGACCAGATGACCAGATGACCAGATGACCAGATGACCAGATGACCGGAAGACCAGATGACCAGATGAACAGATGACCAGATAACCAGATGACAAGATGACGAGATGACGAGAAGATGACGAGATGATGACGAGATGTTGACGAGATGTTGACGAGATGATGAGAAGATGACGGAATGACCAGATGACCAGATAAACAGATGTACAGATGACTAGACGACCAGATGACCAGATGACCAGATGACGAAATGACGAGATGACGACGAGATGATGACGAGATGATGACGAGATGATGACGAGATGATGACGAGATGATGACGAGATGATGACGAGATGACCAGATGACCAGATGACGAGAAGATGACGAGATGATGACGAGATGATGACGAGATGATGACGAGATGATGACGAGATGATTACGAGATGATGACGAGATGATGACGAGATGATGACGAGATGATGACGACGTGATGACGAGATGATGACGAGATGATGACGAGATGATGACGAGTTGATGACGAGGAGATAACGAGTTGATGACGAGATGATGAGGAGATGACCAGATGACCAGATGACCAGAAGACCAGATGACCAGATGACCGGATGATCAGATGACCAGATGACCAGTTGACCAGATGACCAGATGACCAGATGACCAGATGACCTGATGACCAGATAAAAAAATGACCAGATGACCAGATGACCAGATGACCAGATGACCAGATGGCCAGATGACCAGATGGCCAGATGACAAGATGACGAGATGACGAGATGAGGAGATGATGACGAGATGATGATGAGATGATGACGAGTTGATGTCGAGATCATGACGAGATGATGACGAGATGACCAGATGACCAGATGACCAGATGACCAGATGACCAGATGGCCAGATGACCAGATGACCAGATGACAAGATGACGAGATAACGAGATGAGGAGATGATGACGAGATGATGACGAGATGATGTCGAGATGATGACGAGATGATGACGATATGATGACGAGATGATGACGAGATGATGACGAGATGATGACGAGATGATGACGAGATGATGACGAGATGATGACGAGATGATGACGAGATGATGACAAGATGATGACGAGATGATGACGAGATGATGACGAGTTGATGACCAGGTGATGACGAGATGATGACGAGACGATGACGATATGATGACGAGATGATGACGAGATGATGACGAGATGATGACGAGATGATGACAAGATGATGACGAGATGATGACGAGATGATGACGAGATGACCAGATGACTAGATGACCAGATGACCAAATGACCAGATGACCAGATCACCAGATGACGAGATGATGACGAGAAGATGACGAGATGATGACGAGATGATGAAGAGATGATGACAAGATGATGACGAGAAGATGACTAGATGATGACGAGATGATGACGAGATGATGACGAGATGATGACGAGATGATGACGATATGATGACGAGATAATGACGATATGATGACGAGATGATGACGAGATGATGAGGAGATGATGACGAGATGATGACAAGATGATGACGAGATGATGACGAGATGATGACGAGATGATGACGAGATGATGACGAGATGATAACGAGATGATGACGAGATGATGACGAAATGATGACGAGATGTCGACGAGATGTCGACGAGATGATGACGAGATGACCAGATGACTAGATGACCAGATGACCAGATGACTAGATGACCAGATGAACCAGATGACCAGATGACCAGATGACCAGATGACTAGATGACCAGATGACTAGATGACCAGATGACCAGATGATCAGATGACCAGATGACCAGATGACCAGATGACCAGATGACCAGACGACCGGAAGGCCAGATGACCAGATGACCAGATGACCAGATGACCGGAAGACCAGATGACCAGATGAACAGATGACCAAATAACCAGATGACAAGATGACGAGATGACGAGAAGATCACGAGATGATGACGAGATGATCACGAGATGATGACGAGATGTTGACGAGATGATGACGAGATGATGAGAAGATGACGGAATGACCAGATGACCAGATAAACAGATGAACAGATGACTAGACGATTAGATGACCAGATGACCAGATGACGAAATGACGAGATGACGACGAGATGATGACGAGATGATGACGAGATGATGACGAGATGACCAGATGACCAGATGACGAGAAGATGACGAGATGATGACGAGATGATGACGAGATGATGACGAGATGATGACGAGATGATGACGAGATGATGACGAGATGATGACGAGATGATGACGAGATGATGACGAGATGATGACGACGTGATGACGAGATGATGACGAGATGATGACGAGATGATGACCAGATGACCGGATGACTAGATGACCAGATGACCAGATGACCAGATGACCAGATGACCAGATGACACGATCACCAAATGACGAGATGATGACGAGAAGATGACGAGATGATGACGAGATGATGACGAGATGATGACGAGATGATGACGAGATGATGACGAGATGACCAGATGACCAGATGACCAGATGTCCAGATGACCAGATGACCAGATGACGAGAAGATGACGAGATGATGACGAGACGATGACGAGATGATGACGAGATGATGACGAGATGATGACGAAATTTTGACGAGATGATGACGAGATGACAAGATGATAAGATGACAAGGTGACGAGATGATGACGAGATGATGACGAGATGACGAGATGATGACGAGATGATGACGAGATGATGACGAGATGATGACGAAATGATGACGCGGAGATGACGAGATGATAACGAGATAATGACGTGATGATGACGAGATGATGACGAGATTATGACGAGATGATGACGATATGATGACGAGATGATGACGAGATGATGACGATATGATGACGAGATGATGACGAGATGACCAGATGACCAGATGACGAGAAGATGACGAGATGATAACGAGATGATGACGAGATGATGACGAGATGACCACATGACCAGATGACCAGATGACCAGATGACCAGATGACCAGATGACGAGAAGATGACGAGATGATGACGAGATGATGACGAGATGATGACGAGATAATGACGAGATGATGACGAGATGATGACGAGATGATGACGAGATGATGACGAGATGATGACGAGATGATGACGAGATGATGAGAAAATGACGGAATGACCAGATGACCAGATGAACAGATGGACAGATGACTAGACCACCAGATGACCAGATGACCAGATGACGAAATGACGAGATGATGACGAGATGATGACGAGATGATGACGAGATGATGACGAGATGATGACAAGATGATGACGAGATGATGACGAGATGACCAGATGACCAGATGACCAGATGACCAGATGACCAGATGACGAGAAGATGACGAGATGATGACGAGATGATGACGAGATGATGACGAGATGATGACGAGATGATGACGAGATGATGACGAGATGATGACGAGTTGATGTCGAGATCATGACGAGATCATGACGAGATGACCAGATGACCAGATGACCAGATGACCAGTTGACCGACTGACCAGATGACAAGATGACTAGATGATCAGATGACCAGATGACCAAATGACCAGATGACCAGATGACCAGAAGACCAGATAACCAGATCACCAGATGACAAGATGACGAGATGACGAGATGATGACGAGAAGATGACGAGATGATGACGAGTTGATGAGAAAATGACGGAATGACCAGATGACCAGATGAACAGATGAACAGATGACTAGACGACCAGATGACCAGATGACCAGATGACGAAATGACGAGATGATGATGAGATGATGACGAGATGACGACGAGATAATGACGAGATGATGACGAGATGATGACAAGTTGATGACGAGATGATGACGAGGTGATGACGAGATGATGACGAGATGATGACGAGATGATGACGAGGTGATGACGAGATGATGACAAGATGATGACGAGTTGATGACGAGATGATGACCAGTTGATGACGAGTTGATGAAGAGATGATGACGAGATGTCAACAAGATGATGACGAGATGACCAGATGACCAGATGACTAGATAACCAGATTACCAGATGACCAGATGACCAGATGACCAGATGACCAGATGACTAGATGACCAGATGACCAGATGACCAGATGACCAGATGACCAGATGACCAGACGACCAGATGACTAGATGACCAGATGACCAGATGATCAGATGACGAGATGACCAGATGACCAGATGACCAGATGACCGGAAGACCAGATGACCAGATGACTAGACGATCAGATGACCAGATGACCAGATGACGAAATGACGAGATGACGACGAGATGATGACGAGATGATGACGAGATGACGACGAGATGATGACGAGATGATGACGAGATGATGACGAGATGATGACGAGATGATGACGAGATGACCAGATGACCAGATGACCAGATGACCAGATGATAACGACATGATGACGAGATGTCGACGAGATGATGGCGACTTGATGACGAGTTGATGACGAGGAGATGACGAGTTGATGACAAGATGATGAGGAGATGACCAGATGACCAGATGACCAGATGACCAGATGACCAGATGACCAGATGACCAGATAGCCAGATGACCAGATGACCAGATGACAAGATGACCAGATGACCAGAAGACCAGATAACCAGATCACCAGATGACAAGATGACGAGATGACGAGATGATGACGAGAAGATGACGAGATGATGACGAGATGATGACGAGATGATGACGAGATGTTGACGAGATGATGACGAGATGATGACGAGATAATGAGAAAATGACGGAATGACCAGATGACCAGATGAACAGATGACCAGATGAACAGATGAACAGATGACTAGACGACCAGATGACCACATGACCAGATGACGAAATGACGAGATGATGATGAGATGATGACGAGATGACGACGAGATGATGACGAGATGATGACGAGATGATGACGAGATGATGACGAGATGACGACGAGATGATGACAAGTTGATGACGAGATGATGACGAGGTGATGACGAGATGATGACGAGATGATGACGATATGATGACGAGATGACGACGAGATGATGACAAGTTGATGACGAGATGATGACGAGGTGATGACGAGATGATGACGAGATGATGACGATATGATGACGAGATGATGACGAGATGATGACAAAATGATGACGAGATGTCGACGAGATGTCGACGAGATGATGACGAGATGACCAGATGACTAGATGACCAGATGACCAGATGACCAGATGACCAGATGACCAGATGACCAGATGACTAGATGACCAGATGACCAGATGACCAGATGACCAGATGACCAGATGACTAGATGACCAGATGACCAGATGATCAGATGACCAGATGACCAGATGACCAGATGACTAGATGACCAGACGACCGGAAGACCAGATGACCAGATGACCAGATGACCAGATGACCAGATGACCGGAAGACCAGATGACCAGATGAACAGATGACCAGATAACCAGATGACAAGATGACGAGATGACGAGATGATGACGAGATGTTGACGAGATGTTGACGAGATGATGAGAAGATGACGGAATGACCAGATGACCAGATAAACAGATGTACAGATGACTAGACGACCAGATGACCAGATGACCAGATGACGAAATGACGAGATGACGACTAGATGATGACGAGATGATGACGAGATGATGACGAGATGATGACGAGATGATGACGAGATGATGACGAGATGACCAGATGACCAGATGACGAGAAGATGACGAGATGATGACGAGATGATGACGAGATGATGACGAGATGATGACGAGATGATTACGAGATGATGACGAGATGATGACGAGATGATGACGAGATGATGACGACGTGATGACGAGATGATGACGAGATGATGACGAGATGATGACGAGTTGATGACGAGGAGATAACGAGTTGATGACGAGATGATGAGGAGATGACCAGATGACCAGATGACCAGACGACCAGATGACCAGATGACCAGATGATCAGATGACCAGATGACCAGTTGACCAGATGACCAGATGACCAGATGACCAGATGACCAGATGACCAGATAAAAAAATGACCAGATGACCAGATGACCAGATGACCAGATGACCAGATGGCCAGATGACCAGATGACCAGATGACAAGATGACGAGATGACGAGATGAGGAGATGATGACGAGATGATGATGAGATGATGACGAGTTGATGTCGAGATCATGACGAGATGATGACGAGATGACCAGATGACCAGATGACCAGATGACCAGATGACCAGATGGCCAGATGACCAGATGACCAGATGACAAGATGACGAGATAACGAGATGAGGAGATGATGACGAGATGATGACGAGATGATGTCGAGATGATGACGAGATGATGACGATATGATGACGAGATGATGACGAGATGATGACGAGATGATGACGAGATGATGACGAGATGATGACGAGATGATGACGAGATGATGACAAGATGATGACGAGATGATGACGAGATGATGACGAGATGATGACAAGATGATGACGAGATGATGACGAGATGATGACGAGTTGATGACCAGGTGATGACGAGATGATGACGAGACGATGACGATATGATGACGAGATGATGACGAGATGATGACGAGATGATGACGAGATGATGACAAGATGATGACGAGATGATGACGAGATGATGACGAGATGACCAGATGACTAGATGACCAGATGACCAAATGACCAGATGACCAGATCACCAGATGACGAGATGATGACGAGAAGATGACGAGATGATGACGAGATGATGAAGAGATGATGACAAGATGATGACGAGAAGATGACTAGATGATGACGAGATGATGACGAGATGATGACGAGATGATGACGAGATGATGACGATATGATGACGAGATAATGACGATATGATGACGAGATGATGACGAGATGATGACGAGATGATGACGAGATGATGACAAGATGATGACGAGATGATGACGAGATGATGACGAGATGATGACGAGATGATGACGAGATGATGACGAGATGATGACGAGATGATGACGAGATGCTGACGAGATGATGACGAGATGACCAGATGACTAGATGACCAGATGACCAGATGACTAGATGACCAGATGACCAGATTACCAGATGACGAGATGATGACGAGATGATGACGAGATGATGACGAGATGATGACGAGATGATGACGAGATGATGACGAGATGATGACGACATGATGACGAGATGATGACGAGGTGATGACGAGATGATGACAAGATGATGACGAGTTGATGACGAGATGTCGACGAGATGATGACGAGATGACCAGATGACCAGATGACTAGATGACCAGATGACCAGATGACCAGATGACCAGATGACCAGATGACCAGATGACTAGATGATTAGATGACCAGATGATCAGATGACGAGATGACCAGATGACCAGATGACCAGATGACCGGAAGAACAGATGACCAGATGACCAGATGACTAGACGACCAGATGACCAGATGACCAGATGACGAAATGACGAGATGACGACGAGATGATGACGAGATGATGACGAGATGATGACGAGATGATGACGAGATGATGACGAGATGATGACGAGATGATGACGAGATGATGACGAGATGATGACGAGATGATGACGAGGTGATGACGAGATGATGACAAGATGATGACGAGATGATAACGAGATGATGACGAAATTTTGACGAGATGATGACGAGATGACAAGATGATAAGATGACAAGATGATGAGGAGATGATGACGCGATGATGACGAGGTGATGACGAGATGATGACAAGATGATGACGAGATGATGACGAGATGATGACGAGATAATGACCAGATGATCAGATGACTCGATGAACAGATGACCAGATGACCAGATGACCCGATAACCAGATGACGAGATGATGACGAGAAGATGACGAGATGATGACGAGATGATGACGAGATGACCAGATGACCAGATGACCAGATGACCAGATGACCAGATGACCAGATGACCAGATGACCAGATTAATAGTCGACCAGACGACTAGATGACCAGATGACCAGATGATAAGATGACCAGATGACCAGATGACCAGATGACCAGATGATAAGATGACCAGATGACCCGATGACCAGATGACCGGATGACCAGATGACCGGAAGACCAGATGACCAGATGACCGGATGAACAGATGACCAGATGACAATATGACGAGATGACGAGAAGATCACGAGATGATGACGAGATGATGACGAGATGATGACAAGATGATGACGAGATGATGACGAGATCATGACGAGATGATGACGAGATGATGACGAGATGATGACGAGATGATGACGAGATGATGACGAGATGATGACGATATGATGACGAGATGATGACGAGATGATGACGAGATGATGACGAGATGATGACGAGATGATGACAAGATGATGACGAGATGATGACGAGATGATGACGAGATGATGACAAGATGATGACGAGATGATGACGAGACGATGACGAGATGATGACGAGATGATGACGAGATAATGACGATATGATGACGAGATGATGACGAGATGATGACGATATGATGACGAGATGATGACGAGATGACCAGATGACCAGATGACGAGAAGATGACGAGATGATAACGAGATGATGACGAGATGATGACGAGATGATGACGAGATGATGACGAGATGACCAGATGACCAGATGACCAGATGACCAGATGACCAGATGACCAGATGACCAGATGACCAGATGACGGGAAGATGATGAGATGATGACGAGATGATGACGAGATGATGACGAGATGATGACGAGATGATGACGAGATGATGACGAGATGATGACGAGATGATGACGAGATGATGACCAGGTGATGACGAGATAATGACAAGATGATGACGAGATGATAACGAGATGATGACGAAATTTTGACGAGATGATGACGAGATGACAAGATGATAAGATGACAAGGTGACGAGATGATGACAAGATGATGACGAGATGATGACGAGATGATGACGCGATGATGACGAGATGATGACGAGATGATGACGAGATGATGACGAGATGACGAGATCATGACGAGATGACGACGAGATGATGACGAGATGATGACGAGATGATGACGAGATG
Source organism: Dyspetes luteomarginatus (assembly GCA_963669185.1). Lineage (NCBI taxonomy): Eukaryota > Metazoa > Arthropoda > Insecta > Hymenoptera > Ichneumonidae > Dyspetes > Dyspetes luteomarginatus. Next base: position 14,435,578 of record OY769904.1, read on the forward strand.
ATGACGCGATGATGACGAGATGATGACGAGATGATGACGAGATGATGACGAGATGATGACGAGATGATGACGAGATGATGACGATATGATGACAAGATGATGACGAGATGATGACGATATGATGACGAGATGATGACGAGATGATGACGAGATGATGACGAGATGACCAGATGACCAGATGACCAGATGACCAGATGACCAGATGACCAGATGACCAGATGACCAGATGACCAGATGACCAGATGACGGGAAGATGACGAGATGATGACGAGATGATGACGAGATGATGACGAGATGATGACGAGATGATGACGAGATGATGACGAGATGATGACGAGATGATGACGAGATGATGACGAGATGATGACGAGATGATGACGAGATGATGACGAGATGATGACGAGATGATGACGAGATGATGACGAGGTGATGACGAGATGATGACAAGATGATGACGAGATGATAACGAGATGATGACGAAATTTTGACGAGATGATGACGAGATGACAAGATGATAAGATGACAAGGTGACGAGATGATGACAAGATGATGACGAGATGATGACGCGATGATGACGAGGTGATGACGAGATGATGACGAGATGATGACGATATGATGACGAGATGATGACGAGATGATGACGAGATGATGACAAGATGTTGACGAGATGATGACGAGATGATGACGAGATGATGACAAGATGACGACGAGATGATGACAAGTTGATGACGAGATGATGACGAGGTGATGACGAGATGATGACGAGATGATGACGAGATGATGACGGGATGATGACGAGATGATGACGAGATAATGACCAGATGACCAGATGACTCGATGACCAGATGACCAGATGACCAGATGACCCGATCACCAGATGACGAGATGATGACGAGAAGATGACGAGATGATGACGAGATGATGACGAGATGACCAGATGACCAGATGACCAGATGACCAGATGACCAGATGACCAGATTAATAGTCGACCAGACGACTAGATGACCAGATGACCAGATGATAAGATGACCAGATGACCAGATGACCGGATGAACAGATGACCAGATGACAATATGACGAGATGACGAGAAGATCACGAGATGATGACGAGATGATGACGAGATGATGACAAGATGATGACGAGATGATGACGAGATCATGACGAGATGATGACGAGATGATGACGAGATAATCACGAGATGATGACGAGATGATGACGAGATGATGACGATATGATGACGAGATGATGACGATATGATGACGAGATGATGACGAGATGATGACGATATGATGACGAGATGATGACGAGATGACCAGATGACCAGATGACGAGAAGATGACGAGATGATAACGAGATGATGACGAGATGATGACGAGATGATGACGAGATGATGACGAGATGACCAGATGACCAGATGACCAGATGACCAGATGAACAGATGACCAGATGACCAGATGACCAGATGACGGGAAGATGACGAGATGATGACGAGATGATGACGAGATGATGACGAGATGATGACGAGATGATGACGAGATGATGACGAGATGATGACCAGGTGATGACGAGATAATGACAAGATGATGACGAGATGATAACGAGATGATGACGAAATTTCGACGAGATGATGACGAGATGACAAGATGATAAGATGACAAGGTGACGAGATGATGACAAGATGATGACGAGATGATGACGAGATGATGACGCGATGATGACGAGATGATGACGAGATGATGACGAGATGATGACGAGATGATGCCGAGATGACGAGATGATGACGAGATGATGACGAGATGATGACGAGATGATGACGAGATGATGACGAGATGATGACGAGATGATGACGCGATGATGACGAGATGATGACGAGATGATGACGAGATGATGACGAGATCATGACGAGATGATGACGAGATGATGACGATATGATGACAAGATGATGACGAGATGATGACGATATGATGACGAGATGATGACGAGATTGATGACGAGATGATGACGAGATGATGACGAGATGATGACGAGATGACCAGATGACCAGATGACCAGATGACCAGATGACCAGATGACCAGATGACCAGATGACGGGAAGATGACGAGATGATGACGAGATGATGACGAGATGATGACGAGATGATGACGAGATGATGACGAGATGATGACGAGATGATGACGAGATGATGACGAGATGATGACAAGATGATGACGAGATGATGACGAGATGATGACGAGATGATGACGAGGTGATGACGAGATGATGACAAGATGATGACGAGATGATAACGAGATGATGACGAGATGATGACGATATGATGACGAGATGATGACGAGATGATGACGAGTTGATGTCGAGATCATGACGAGATCATGACGAGATGACCAGATGACCAGATGACCAGATGACCAGTTGACCGACTGACCAGATGACAAGATGACTAGATGATCAGATGACCAGATGACCAGATGACCAGATGACCAGATGACCAGAAGACCAGATAACCAGATCACCAGATGACAAGATGACGAGATGACGAGATGATGACGAGAAGATGACGAGATGATGACGAGATGATGACGAGTTGATGAGAAAATGACGGAATGACCAGATGACCAGATGAACAGATGACCAGATGAACAGATGAACAGATGACTAGACGACCAGATGACCAGATGACCAGATGACGAAATGACGAGATGATGATGAGATGATGACGAGATGACGACGAGATGATGACGAGATGATGACGAGATGTCGACAAGATGATGACGAGATGACCAGATGACCAGATGACTAGATGACCAGATTACCAGATGACCAGATGACCAGATGACCAGATGACTAGATGACTAGATGACCAGATGACCAGATGACCAGATGACCAGATGACCAGATGACCAGATGACCAGATGACTAGATGACCAGATGACCAGATGATCAGATGACGAGATGACCAGATGACCAGATGACCAGATGACCGGAAGACCAGATGACCAGATGACCAGATGACTAGACGATCAGATGAACAGATGACCAGATGACGAAATGACGAGATGACGACGAGATGATGACGAGATGATGACGAGATGACGACGAGATGATGACGAGATGATGACGAGATGATGACGAGATGATGACGAGATGATGACGAGATGATGACGAGATGATGACGAGATGATGACGAGATGATGACGAGATGACCAGATGACCAGATGAACAGATGACCAGATGACCAGATGACCAGATGATAACGACATGAGTACGAGATGTCGACGAGATGATGACGAGGAGATGACGAGTTGATGACGAGATGATGAGGAGATGACCAGATGACCAGATGACCAGATGACCAGATGACCAGATGACCAGATGATCAGATGACCAGATGACCAGTTGACCAGATGACCAGATGACCAGATGACCAGATAAAAAAATGACCAGATGACCAGATGACCAGATGACCAGATGACCAGATGGCCAGATGACCAGATGACCAGATGACAAGATGACGAGATGACGAGATGAGGAGATGATGACGAGAAGATGACGAGATGATGACGAGATGATGAAGAGATGATAACGAGATGACGAGATGACCAGATGACCAGATGAATAGATGAACAGATGACTAGATGGCCAGATGACCAGATGACCAGATGACCAGATGACGAAATGACGAGATGATGACGAGATGATGACGAGTTGATGACGAGATGATGACGAGATGATGACGAGTTGATGTCGAGATCATGACGAGATGGTGACGAGATGACCAGATGACCAGATGACCAGATGACCAGATGACCAGATGACCAGATGACCAGATGACAAGATGACAAGATCACCAGATGACAAGATGACGAGATGACGAGATGATGACGAGAAGATGACGAGATGATGACGAGATGATGACGAGATGATGACGAGATGATGACGAGATGTTGACGAGATGATGACGAGATGATGACGAGATAATGAGAAAATGACGGAATGACCAGATGAACAGATGACCAGATGAACAGATGAACAGATGACTAGACGACCAGATGACCAGATGACCAGATGACGAAATGACGAGATGATGATGAGATGATGACGAGATGACGACGAGATGATGACGAGATGATGACGAGATGATGACGAGATGATGACGAGATGACGACGAGATGATGACAAGTTGATGACGAGATGATGACGAGGTGATGACGAGATGATGACGAGATGATGACGATATGATGACGAGATGACGACGAGATGATGACAAGTTGATGACGAGATGATGACGAGGTGATGACGAGATGATGAAGAGATGATGACGATATGATGACGAGATGATGACGAGATGATGACGAGATGATGACAAAATGATGACGAGATGTCGACGAGATGTCGACGAGATGATGACGAGATGACCAGATGACTAGATGACCAGATGACCAGATGACCAGATGACCAGATGACCAGATGACTAGATGACCAGATGACCAGATGACCAGATGACCAGATGACTAGATGACCAGATGACCAGATGATCAGATGACCAGATGACCAGATGACTAGATGACCAGACGACCGGAAGACCAGATGACCAGATGACCAGATGATCAGATGGCCAGATGACCCGAAGACCAGATGACCAGATGAACAGATGACCAGATAACCAGATGACTAGATGACCAGATAACCAGATGACCAGATGACCAGATGACAAGATGACGAGATGACGAGATGATGACGAGAAGATGACGAGATGATGACGAGATGATGACGAGATGATGACGAGATGATGACGAGATGATGACGAGATGATGACGAGATGTTGACGAGCTGATGACGAGATGATAAGAAGATGACGGAATGACCAGATGACCAGATGAACAGATGAACAGATGACTAGACGACCAGATGACCAGATGACCAGATGACGAAATGACGAGATGATGACGAGATGATGACGAGATGATGACGAGATGACGCCAAGATGATGACGAGATGATGACGGGATGATAACGGGATGATGACGAGATGTTGACGAGCTGATGACGAGATGATGAGAAGATGACGGAATGACCAGATGACCAGATGAACAGATGAACAGATGACTAGACGACCAGATGACCAGATGACCAGATGACGAAATGACGAGATGATGACGAGATGATGACGAGATGATGACGAGATGACGCCAAGATGATGACGAGATGATGACGGGATGATAACGGGATGATGACGAGATGATGACAAGATGATGACGAGATGATGACGAGATGTTGACGACATGACCAGATGTCCAGATGACCAGATGACCAGATGACCAGATGACCAGATGATCAGATGACCAGATGAACAGATGACCAGATGACTAGATAACCAGATGACCAGATGACCAGATGACCAGATGACCAGATGACCAGATGACCAGATAACCAGATGACCAGATGACCAGATGACAAGATGACGAGATGACGAGATGATGACGAGAAGATGACGAGATGATGACGAGATGATGACGAGATGATGACGAGATGTTGACGTGATGATGACGAGATGATGAGGAAATGACGGAATGACCAGATGACCAGCTGAGCAGATGAACAGATGACTAGACCACCAGATGACCAGATGACCAGATGACGAAATGACGAGATGATGACGAGATGATGACGAGATGACGACAAGATGATGACGAGATGATGACGAGATGATGACAAGATGATGACAAGATGATGACGAGATGACCAAATGACCAGATGACCAGATGACCAGATGACCAGATGACCGGATGACGAGAAGATGACGAGATGATGACGAGATGATGACGAGATGATGACGAGATGATGACGAGATGATGACGAGATGATGACGAGATGATGACGAGGTGATGACGAGATGATGACAAGATGATGACGAGATGATAACGAGATGATGACGAGATGATGACAAGATGATGACGAGATGATAACGAGATGATGACGAAATTTTGACGAGATGATAACGAGATGACAAGATGATAAGATGACAAGGTGACGAGATGATGACAAGATGATGACGAGATGATGACGCGATGATGACGCGATGATGACGAGATGATGACGAGATGATAACGATATGATGACGAGATGATGACGAGAAGACCAGATGACTAGATGACCAGATGACCAGATGACCAGATGACCCGATCACCAGATGACGAGATGATGACGAGAAGACGACGAGATGATGACGACATGATGAAGAGATGATGACAAGATGATGACGAGATGATGACGAGATGATGACGATATGATGAAGAGATGATGACGAGATGATGACAAGATGATGACAAGATGATGACGAGATGATGACGAGATGATGACGAGATGATGACGAGTTGATGACGAGATGACGACGAGATGATGACAAGTTGATGACGAGATGATGACGAGGTGATGACGAGATGATGACGAGATGATGACGAGATGATGACGAGATGATGACGAGATGATGACGAGATGATGACCAGAAGACCAGATGACTAGATGACCAGATGACCAGATGACCAGATGACCCGATCACCAGATGACGAGATGATGACGAGAAGACGACGAGATGATGACGAGATGATGAAGAGATGATGACAAGATGATGACGAGAAGATGACGAGAAGATGACGAGATGATGACGAGATGATGACGAGATGATGACGAGATGATGACGAGATGATGACGAGATGATGACGAGATGATGACGGTATGATGACGACATGATGACGAGATGATGACGAGATGATGACGAGATGATGACAAGATGATGACGAGATGATGACGAGATGATGACGAGATGATGACGAGATGATGACGAGATGATGACGAGATGATGACGAGATGATGACGAGATGATGACGAGATGATGGCGAGATGATGACGAGATGATGACGAGATGATGACAAGATGATGACGAGATGATGACGAGATGATGACGAGATGATGACGAGATGATGACGAGTTGATGACAAGATGACGACGAGATGATGACAAGTTGATGACGAGATGATGACGAGGTGATGACGAGATGATGACGAGATGATGACGAGATGATGACGAGATGATGACGAGTTGATGACGAGATGACGACGAGATGATGACAAGTTGATGACGAGATGATGACGAGGTGATGACGAGATGATGACGAGATGATGACGAGATGATGACGAGATGATGATGAGATGATGACGAGATGATGACGAGATTCTGACCAGATGATCAGATGACTAGATGACCAAATGACCAGATGACCAGATGACCCGATCACCAGATGACGAGATGATGACGAGAAGATGACGAGTTGATGACGAGATGATGACGAGATGATGAAGAGATGATGACAAGATGATGACGAGAAGATGACGAGATGATGACGAGATGATGACGAGATGATGACGAGATGATGACGAGATGATGACGAGATGATGACGATATGATGACGAAATGATGACGAGATGATGACGAGATGATGACGAGATGATGACAAGATGATGACGAGATGATGACGAGATGATGACGAGATGATGACGAGATGATGACGAGATGATGACGAGATGATGACGAGATGATGACGAGATGATGACGAGATGATGACGAGATGATGACAAGATGATGACGAGATGATGACGAGATGATGACGATATGATGACGACATGATGACGAGATGATGACGAGATGATGACGAGATGATCAGATGACTAGATGACCGAATGACCAGATGACCAGATGACCCGATCACCAGATGACGAGATGATGACGAGAAGATGACGAGATGATGACGAGATGATGACGAGATGATGAAGAGATGATGACAAGATGATGAGGAGAAGATGACGAGAAGATGACGAGATGATGACGAGATGATGACGAGATGATGACGAGAAGATGACGAGATGATGACGAGATGATGACGAGATGATGACGAGATGGCGACGAGATGATGTCGAGATGATGACGAGATGATGACGAGATGATGACGAGATAATGACGAGATGATGACGAGATGATGACGAGATGATGACGAGATGATGACGAGGTGATGACGAGATGATGACGAGATGATGACGAGATGATGAAGAGATGATGACAAGATGATGACGAGAAGATGACGAGATGATGACGAGATGATGACGAGATGATGACGAGATGATGACAAGATGATGACGAGATGATGACGAGATGATGACGATATGATGACGACATGATGACGAGATGATGACGAGATGATGACGAGATGATCAGATGACTAGATGACCGAATGACCAGATGACCAGATGACCCGATCACCAGATGACGAGATGATGACGAGAAGATGACGAGATGATGACGAGATGATGACGAGATGATGAAGAGATGATGACAAGATGATGAGGAGAAGATGACGAGAAGATGACGAGATGATGACGAGATGATGACGAGATGATGACGAGAAGATGACGAGATGATGACGAGATGATGACGAGATGATGACGAGATGGCGACGAGATGATGTCGAGATGATGACGAGATGATGACGAGATGATGACGAGATAATGACGAGATGATGACGAGATGATGACGAGATGATGACGAGATGATGACGAGGTGATGACGAGATGATGACGAGATGATGACGAGATGTTGACGAGATGATGACAAGATGTTGACGAGATGACGAGATGACCAGATGACCAGTAGAACAGATGAACAGATGACTAGATGACCAGATAACCAGATGACCAGATGACCAGATGACCAGATGACGAAATGACGAGATGATGACGAGATGATGACGAGATGATGACGAGATGATGACGAGATGATGACGAGATAATAACGAGATGATGACGAGATGATGACGAGATGATGACGAGATGATGACGATATGATTACGAGATGATGACGATATGATGACGAGATGATGACGAGAAGATGACGAGATGATGACAAGATGATGACGAGATGATAACGAGATGATGACGAGATGATGACGAGATGATGACGTGATGATGACTAGATGATGACGAGATGATGACGATATGATGACGAGATGATGACCAGATGACCAGATGACCACATGACAAGATGATCAGATGACCAGATGACCAGATGACGAGATAATGACGAGAAGATGACGAAATGATGACGAGATGATGACGAGATGATGACGAGATGATGACGATATGATGATGACATGATGACGAGATGATGACAAGATGATGACAAGATGATGACGAGATGATGACGAGATGATGACGAGATGATGACAAGATGATGACGAGATGATGACGAGATGATGACGATATGATGACGAGATGATGACGAGATGATGACGAGCTGATGACGAGATGATGACAAGATGATGATGAGATGATGACGAGATGATGACGAGATGATGACGAGATGATGACGAGATGATGACGAGATGACGACAAGATGATGACAAGTTGATGACGAGACGATGACGAGGTGATGACGAGTGATGACGAGATGATGACGAGATGATGACGAGATGATGACGAGATGATGACGATATGATGACGAGATGATGACGAGATGATGACAAGATGATGACAAGATGATGACGAGATGATGACGAGATCATGACGAGATGATGACGAGTTGATGACGAGATGACGACGAGATGATGACAAGTTGATGACGAGATGATGACGAGATGATGACGAGGTGATGACGAGATGATGACGAGATGATGACGAGATGATGACGAGATGATGACGAGATGATGACGAGATGATGACCAGAAGACCAGATGACTAGATGACCAGATGACCAGATGACCAGATGACCCGATCACCAGATGACGAGATGATGACGAGAAGACGACGAGATGATGACGAGATGATGACGAGATGATGACGAGTTGATGACGAGATGACGACGAGATGATGACAAGTTGATGACGAGATGATGACGAGGTGATGACGAGATGATGACGAGATGATGACGAGATGATGACGAGATGATGATGAGATGATGACGAGATGATGACGAGATTCTGACCAGATGATCAGATGACTAGATGACCAAATGACCAGATGACCAGATGACCCGATCACCAGATGACGTGATGATGACGAGAAGATGACGAGTTGATGACGAGATGATGACGAGATGATGAAGAGATGATGACAAGATGATGACGAGAAGATGACGAGATGATGACGAGATGATGACGAGATGATGACGAGATGATGACGAGATGATGACGAGATGATGACGATATGATGACGAAATGATGACGAGATGATGACGAGATGATGACGAGATGATGACAAGATGATGACGAGATGATGACGAGATGATGACGAGATGATGACGAGATGATGACGAGATGATGACGAGATGATGACGAGATGATGACGAGATGATGACGAGATGATGACGAGATGATGACGAGATGATGACGAGATGATGACGAGATGATGACTAGATGATGACGAGATGATGACGAGATGATGACGAGATGACCAGATGACTAGATGACCAGATGACCAGATGACCAGAAGACCCGATCACCAGATGACGAGATGATGACGAGAAGATGACGAGATGATGACGAGATGATGACGAGATGATGACGAGATGATGACGAGATGATGACGAGATGATGACGAGATGATGACGAGATGATGACGAGGTGATGACGAGATGATGACAAGATGATGACGAGATGATAACGAGATGATGACGAAATTTTGACGAGATGATGACGAGATGACAAGATGATAAGATGACGAGGTGACGAGACGATGACAAGATGATGACGAGATGATGACGAGATGATGACGAGATGATGACGAGATGTTGACGAGATGATGACGAGATGTTGACGAGATGATGACAAGATGTTGACGAGATGACGAGATGACCAGATGACCAGATGAACAGATGAACAGATGACTGGATGACCAGATGACCAGATGACCAGATGACCAGATGACCAGATGACGAAATGACGAGATAATAACGAGAAGATGACGGGATGATGACGAGATGATGACGAGATGATGACGAGATAATAACGAGATGATGACGAGATGATGACGAGATGATGACGAGATGATAACGATATCATTACGAGATGATGACGATATGATGACGAGATGATGACGAAATGATGACGAGATGATGACAAGATGATGACGAGATGATAACGAGATGATGACTAGATGATGACGAGATGATGACGATATGATGACGAGATGATGACCAGATGACCAGATGACCACATGACAAGATGATCAGATGACCAGTTGACCAGATGACGAGATGATGACGAGAAGATGACGAGATGATGACGAGATGATGACGAGATGATGACGAGATGATGACGATATGATGATGACATGATGACGAGATGATGACAAGATGATGACAAGATGATGACGAGATGATGACGAGATGATGACGAGATGATGACAACATGATGACGAGATGATGACGAGATGATGACGAGATGATGACGAAATGATGACGAGATGATGACGAGATGATGACGAGATGATGACGAGAAGATGACGAGATGATGACGAGATGATGACGAGATGATGACGAGATGGCGACGAGATGATGTCGAGATGATGACGAGATGATGACGAGATGATGACGAGATAATGACGAGATGATGACGAGATGATGACGAGATGATGACGAGATGATGACGAGGTGATGACGAGATGATGACGAGATGATGACGAGATGTTGACGAGATGATGACAAGATGTTGACGAGATGACGAGATGACCAGATGACCAGTAGAACAGATGAACAGATGACTAGATGACCAGATAACCAGATGACCAGATGACCAGATGACCAGATGACGAAATGACGAGATGATGACGAGATGATGACGAGATGATGACGAGATGATGACGAGATGATGACGAGATAATAACGAGATGATGACGAGATGATGACGAGATGATGACGAGATGATGACGATATGATTACGAGATGATGACGATATGATGACGAGATGATGACGAGATGATGACGAGATGATGACAAGATGATGACGAGATGATAACGAGATGATGACGAGATGATGACGAGATGATGACGTGATGATGACTAGATGATGACGAGATGATGACGATATGATGACGAGATGATGACCAGATGACCAGATGACCACATGACAAGATGATCAGATGACCAGATGACCAGATGACGAGATAATGACGAGAAGATGACGAGATGATGACGAGATGATGACGAGATGATGACGAGATGATGACGATATGATGATGACATGATGACGAGATGATGACAAGATGATGACAAGATGATGACGAGATGATGACGAGATGATGACGAGATGATGACAAGATGATGACGAGATGATGACGAGATGATGACGATATGATGACGAGATGATGACGAGATGATGACGAGCTGATGACGAGATGATGACAAGATGATGACGAGATGATGACGAGATGATGACGAGATGATGACGAGATGATGACGAGATGATGACGAGATGACGACAAGATGATGACAAGTTGATGACGAGACGATGACGAGGTGATGAAGAGTGATGACGAGATGATGACGAGATGATGACGAGATGATGACGAGATGATGACGATATGATGACGAGATGATGACGAGATGATGACAAGATGATGACAAGATGATGACGAGATGATGACGAGATCATGACGAGATGATGACGAGTTGATGACGAGATGACGACGAGATGATGACAAGTTGATGACGAGATGATGACGAGATGATGACGAGGTGATGACGAGATGATGACGAGATGATGACGAGATGATGACGAGATGATGACGAGATGATGACGAGATGATGACCAGAAGACCAGATGACTAGATGACCAGATGACCAGATGACCAGATGACCCGATCACCAGATGACGAGATGATGACGAGAAGACGACGAGATGATGACGAGATGATGACGAGATGATGACGAGTTGATGACGAGATGACGACGAGATGATGACAAGTTGATGACGAGATGATGACGAGGTGATGACGAGATCATGACGAGATGATGACGAGATGATGACGAGATGATGATGAGATGATGACGAGATGATGACGAGATTCTGACCAGATGATCAGATGACTAGATGACCAAATGACCAGATGACCAGATGACCCGATCACCAGATGACGTGATGATGACGAGAAGATGACGAGTTGATGACGAGATGATGACGAGATGATGAAGAGATGATGACAAGATGATGACGAGAAGATGACGAGATGATGACGAGATGATGACGAGATGATGACGAGATGATGACGAGATGATGACGAGATGATGACGATATGATGACGAAATGATGACGAGATGATGACGAGATGATGACGAGATGATGACAAGATGATGACGAGATGATGACGAGATGATGACGAGATGATGACGAGATGATGACGAGATGATGACGAGATGATGACGAGATGATGACGAGATGATGACGAGATGATGACGAGATGATGACGAGATGATGACGAGATGATGACTAGATGATGACGAGATGATGACGAGATGATGACGAGATGACCAGATGACTAGATGACCAGATGACCAGATGACCAGAAGACCCGATCACCAGATGACGAGATGATGACGAGAAGATGACGAGATGATGACGAGATGATGACGAGATGATGACGAGATGATGACGAGATGATGACGAGATGATGACGAGATGATGACGAGATGATGACGAGGTGATGACGAGATGATGACAAGATGATGACGAGATGATAACGAGATGATGACGAAATTTTGACGAGATGATGACGAGATGACAAGATGATAAGATGACGAGGTGACGAGACGATGACAAGATGATGACGAGATGATGACGAGATGATGACGAGATGATGACGAGATGTTGACGAGATGATGACGAGATGTTGACGAGATGATGACAAGATGTTGACGAGATGACGAGATGACCAGATGACCAGATGAACAGATGAACAGATGACTGGATGACCAGATGACCAGATGACCAGATGACCAGAAGACCAGATGACGAAATGACGAGATAATAACGAGAAGATGACGGGATGATGACGAGATGATGACGAGATGATGACGAGATAATAACGAGATGATGACGAGATGATGACGAGATGATGACGAGATGATAACGATATCATTACGAGATGATGACGATATGATGACGAGATGATGACGAAATGATGACGAGATGATGACAAGATGATGACGAGATGATAACGAGATGATGACTAGATGATGACGAGATGATGACGATATGATGACGAGATGATGACCAGATGACCAGATGACCACATGACAAGATGATCAGATGACCAGTTGACCAGATGACGAGATGATGACGAGAAGATGACGAGATGATGACGAGATGATGACGAGATGATGACGAGATGATGACGATATGATGATGACATGATGACGAGATGATGACAAGATGATGACAAGATGATGACGAGATGATGACGAGATGATGACGAGATGATGACAACATGATGACGAGATGATGACGAGATGATGACGAGATGATGACGAAATGATGACGAGATGATGACGAGATGATGACGAGATGATGACGAGATGATGACGAGATGATGACGAGATGATGACGAGCTGATGACGAGATGATGACAAGATGATGACGAGATGATGACGAGATGATGGCGAGATGATGACGAGAAGATGACGAGATGATGACGAGATGATGACGAGATGATGACGATATGATGACGTGATGATGACGTGATGATGACGAGATGATGACGAGATGATGACGAGATGATGACGATATGATTACGAGATGATGACGATATGATGACGAGATGATGACGAGATGATGACGAGATGATGACGAGATGATGACAAGATGATGACGAGATGATGACGAGGTGATGACGAGATGATGACGAGATGATGACGAGATGATGACGAGATGATGACGAGATGATGACGAGATGATGACGAGATGATGACGAGGTGATGACGAGATGATGACAAGATGATGACGAGATGATAACGAGATAATGACGAAATTTTGACGAGATGATGACGAGATGACAAGATGATAAGATGACAAGGTAACGAGATGATGACAAGATGATGACGAGATGATGACGAGATGATGACGAGATGTTGACGAGATGATGACAAGATGTTGACGAGATGACGAGATGACCAGATGACCAGATGAACAGATGAACAGATGACTAGATGACCAGATGACCAGATGACGAAATGACGAGATGATGACGAGATAATAACGAGAAGATGACGGGATGATGACGAGATGATGACGAGATGATGACGAGATGATGACCAGATGATGACGAGATGATGACGAGATGATGACGAGGTGATGACGAGATGATGACAAGATTATGACGAGATGATAACGAGATGATGACGAAATTTTGACGAGATGATGACGAGATGACAAGATGATAAGATGACAAGGTGACGAGATGATGACAAGATGATGACGAGATGATGACGAGATGATGACGAGATGGTGACGAGATGTTGACGAGATGATGACAAGATGTTGACGAGATGACGAGATGACCAGATGACCAGATGAACAGATGAACAGATGACTAGATGACCAGATGACCAGATGACGAAATGACGAGATGATGACGAGATAATAACGAGAAGATGACGGGATGATGACGAGATGATGACGAGATGATGACGAGATGATGACGATATGATTACGAGATGATGACGATATGTTGACGAGATGATGACGAGATGATGACGAGATGATGACAAGATGATGACGAGATGATGACGAGATGATGACGAGATGATGACGAGATGATGACGAGATGATGACGAGAAGACGACGAGATGATGACGAGATGATGAAGAGATGATGACAAGATGATGACGAGAAGATGACGAGATGATGACGAGATGATGACGAGATGATGACGAGATGATGACGAGATGATGACGAGAGGATGACGAGATGATGACGATATGATGACGACATGATGACGAGATGATGACGAGATGATGACGAGATGATGACAAGATGATGACGAGATGATGACGAGATGATGACGAGATGATGACGAGATGATGACGAGATGATGACGAGATGATGACGAGATGATGACGAGATGATGACGAGATGATGACAAGATGATGACGAGATGATGACGAGATGATGACGAGATGATGACGAGTTGATGACGAGATGACGACGAGATGATGACAAGTTGATGACGAGATGATGACGAGGTGATGACGAGATGATGACGAGATGATGACGAGATGATGACGAGTTGATGACGAGATGACGACGAGATGATGACAAGTTGATGACGAGATGATGACGAGGTGATGACGAGATGATGACGAGATGATGACGAGATGATGACGAGATGATGACGAGATGATGACCAGATGATCAGATGACTAGATGACCGAATGACCAGATGACCAGATGACCCGATCACCAGATGACGAGATGATGACGAGAAGATGACGAGATGATGACGAGATGATGACGAGATGATGAAGAGATGATGACAAGATGATGACGAGAAGATGACGAGAAGATGACGAGATGATGACGAGATGATGACGAGATGATGACGAGAAGATGACGAGATGATGACGAGATGATGACGAGATGATGACGAGATGATGACGAGATGATGACGAGATGATGACGAGATGATGACGAGATGATGACGAGATGATGACGAGATGATGACGAGATGATGACGAGATGATGACGAGATGATGACGAGATGACGACGAGATGATGACAAGATGATGACGAGATGATAACGAGATGATGACGAAATTTTGACGAGATGATGACGAGATGACAAGATGATAAGATGACAAGGTGACGAGATGATGACAAGATGATGACGAGATGATGACGAGATGATGACGAGATGATGACGAGATGTTGACGAGATGATGACAAGATGTTGACGAGATGACGAGATGACCAGATGACCAGATGAACAGATGAACAGATGACTAGATGACCAGATGACCAGATGACCAGATGACCAGATGACCAGATGACGAAATGACGAGATGATGACGAGATAATAACGAGAAGATGACGGGATGATGACGAGATGATGACGAGATGATGACGAGATGATGACGAGATGATGACGAGATGATGACGAGATAATAACGGGATGATGACGAGATGATGACGAGATGATGACGAGATGATGACGATATGATTACGAGATGATGACGATATGATGACGAGATGATGACGAGATGATGACGAGATGATGTGAATGATGACGAGATGATAACGAGATGATGACGAGATGATGACGAGATGATGACGTGATGATGACTAGATGATGACGAGATGATGACGATATGATGACGAGATGATGACCAGATGACCAGATGACCACATGACAAGATGATCAGATGACCAGATGACCAGATGACGAGATGATGACGAGAAGATGACGAGATGATGACGAGATGATGACGATATGATGATGACATGATGACGAGATGATGACAAGATGATGACAAGATGATGACGAGATGATGACGAGATGATGACGAGATGATGACAAGATGATGACGAGATGATGACGAGATTATGACGAGATGATGACGAAATGATGACGAGATGATGACGAGATGATGACGAGATGATGACGAGATGATGACGAGATGATGACGAGATGATGACGAGCTGATGACGAGATGATGTCAAGATGATGACGAGATGATGACGAGATGATGACGAGATGATGACGAGAAGATGACGAGATGATGACGAGATGATGACGAGATGATGACGATATGATGACGTGATGATGACGAGATGATGACGAGATGATGACGAGATGATGACGATATGATTACGAGATGATGACGATATGATGACGAGATGATGACGAGATGATGACGAGATGATGACGAGTTGATGACAAGATGATGACGAGATGATGACGAGATGATGACGAGATGATGACGAGATGATGACGTGATGATGACTAGATGATGACGAGACGATGACGAGATGATGACGAGATGATGACGAGATGATGACGAGATGATGACGAGATGATGACAAGATGATGACGAGATGATGACGAGATGATGACGAGATGATGACGAGATGATGACGTGATGATGACGAGATGATGACGAGATGATGACGAGATGATGACGATATGATTACGAGATGATGACGATATGATGACGAGATGATGACGAGATGATGACGAGATGATGACGAGATGATGACAAGATGATGACGAGATGATGACGAGATGATGACGAGATGATGACGAGATGATGACGTGATGATGACGAGATGATGACGATATGATGACGTGATGATGACGAGATGATGACGAGATGATGACGAGATGATGACGATATGATTACGAGATGATGACGATATGATGACGAGATGATGACGAGATGATGACGAGATGATGACGAGATGATGACAAGATGATGACGAGATGATGACGGGATGATGTCGAGAAGATGACGAGATGATGACGAGATGATGACGAGATGATGACGATATGATGATGACATGATGACGAGATGATAACAAGATGATGACAAGATGATGACGAGATGATGACCAGATGATGACGAGATGACGACGAGATGATGACAAGATGATAACGAGATGATGACGAGATGATGACGATATAATGACGAGATGATGACGAGATGATGACGAGATGATGACGAGTTGATGACGAGACGATGACGAGGTGATGACGAGTGATGACGAGATGATGACGAGATGATGACGAGATGATGACGAGATGATGACGAGATGATGACGATATGATGACGAGATGATGACGAGATGATGACAAGATGATGACAAGATGATGACGAGATGATGACGAGTTGATGACGAGATGATGACGAGTTGATGACGAGATGACTACGAGATGATGACAAGTTGATGACGAGATGATGACGAGGTGATGACGAGATGATGACGAGATGATGACGAGATGATGACGAGATGATGACGAGATGATGACGAGATGATGACGAGATGATGACGAGATGATGACCAGAAGACCAGATGACTAGATGACCAGATGACCAGATGACTAGATGACCAGATGACCAGATGACCAGATGACCCGATCACCAGATGACAAGATGATGACGAGAAGACGACGAGATGATGACGAGATGATGAAGAGATGATGACAAGATGATGACGAGAAGATGACGAGATGATGACGAGATGATGACGAGATGATGACGAGATGATGACGAGATGATGACGAGATGATGACGAGTTGATGACGAGATGACGACGAGATGATGACAAGTTGATGACGAGATGATGACGAGGTGATGACGAGATGATGACGAGATGATGACGAGATCATGACGAGATGATGACGAGATGATGACGAGATGATGACGAGATGATGACGAGATGATGACGAGATGATGACCAAATGACCAGATGACCAGATGACATGATCACCAGATGACGAGATGATGACGAGAAGATGACGAGATGATGACGATATGATGACGAGATGATGAAGAGATGATGACAAGATGATGACGAGATGATGACGAGATGATGAAGAGATGATGACGAGATGATGACTATATGATGACGAAATGATGACGAGATGATGACGAGATGATGACGAGATGATGACAAGATGATAACGAGATGATGACGAGATGATGACGAGATGATGACGAGATGATGACGAGATGATGACGAGATGATGACGAGATGATGACGAGATGATGACGAGATGACCAGATGACTAGATGACCAGATGACCAGATGACTAGATGACCAGATGACCAGATGACCAGATGACACGATCACCAGATGACGAGTAGATGACGAGATGATGACGAGAAGATGACGAGATGATGACGAGATGATGACGAGATGATGACGAGAAGATGACGAGATGATGACGAGATGATGACGAGATGATGACGAGATGATGACGAGATGATGACGAGATGATGACGAGATGATGACGAGATGATGACGAGATGATGACGAGATGATGACGAGGTGATGACGAGATGATGACAAGATGATGACGAGATGATAACGAGATGATGACGAAATTTTGACGAGATGATGACGAGATGACAAGATGATAAGATGACAAGGTGACGAGATGATGACAAGATGATGACGAGATGATGACGATATGATGACGAGATGTTGACGAGATGATGACAAGATGTTGACGAGATGACGAGATGACCAGATGACCAGATGGACAGATGGACAGATGACTAGATGACCAGATGACCAGATGACCAGATGACCAGATGACGAAATGACGAGATGATGACGAGATTATAACGAGAAGATGACGGGATGATGACGAGATAATGACGAGATGATGACGAGATGATGACGAGATGATGACGAGATGATGACGAGATAATAACGAGATGATGACGAGATGATGACGAGATGATGACGAGATGATGACGATATGATTACGAGATGGTGACGATATGATGACGAGATGATGACGAGATGATGACGAGATGATGACGATATGATGATGACATGATGACGAGATGATGACAAGATGATGACAAGATGATGACGAGATGATGACGAGAAGATGACGAGATGATGACGAGATGATGACGAGATGATGACGAGATGATGACGAGATGATGACGAGATGATGACGAGATGATGACGAGATGATGACGAGATGATGACGAGATGATGACGAGCTGATGACGAGATGATGACGAGATGATGACGAGATGATGACGAGATGATGACGATATGATGACGAGATGATGACGAGATGATGACAAGATGATGACAAGATGATGACGAGATGATGACGAGATGATGACGAGATGATGACGAGTTGATGACGAGATGACTACGAGATGATGACAAGTTGATGACGAGATGATGACGAGGTGATGACGAGATGATGACGAGATGATGACGAGATGATGACGAGATGATGACGAGATGATGACGAGATGATGACGAGATGATGACGAGATGATGACGAGATGATGACGAGATGATGACGAGATGATGACGATATGATGACGAGATGATGGCGAGATGATGACGAGATCATGACGAGATGATGACGAGATGATTCCGAGATGATGACGATATGATGGCGAGATGATGACGAGATGATGACGAGATGATGACGAGATGATGACGAGATGATGACGAGATGATGACGCGAAGACGACGAGATGATGACAAGTTGATGACGAGATGATGACGAGATGATGACGAGGTGATGACGAGATGATGACGAGATGATGACGTGTGGACCAGATGACCAGATGACCAGATGACCAAATGACCAGATGACCAGATGACCAGATGACCAGACGACCAGACGACCAGATGACCAGATGACCAGATGACCAGATGACAAGATAACGAGATGACGAGATGTTGACGAGAAGATGACGAGATGATGACGGGATGATGACGAGATGATGACGAGATGACGAGATGACCAGATGACCAGATGAACAGATAAACAGATGACTAGATGACCAGATAACCAGATGACCAGATGACCAGATGACGAAATGACGAGATGATGGCGAGTTGATGACGAGTTGATGACGAAATGATGACCAGTTGATGACGAGTTGATGAAGAGATGATGACGAGATGACGACGAGATGATGACGAGATGATGACGAGATGATGACGAGATGTTGACGAGATGATGACGAGATGATGACGAGATGATGACGAGATGATGACCAGATGACCAGATGACCAGATGACGAGAAGATGACGAGATGATGACGAGATGATGACGAGGTGATGACGAGATGATGGCGAGATAATGACGAGATGATGACGAGTTGATGACAAGATGACGACGAGATGATGACAAGTTGATGACGAGATGATGACGAGGTGATGACGAGATGATGACGAGATGATGACGAGATGATGACGAGATGATGACGAGATGATGACGAGATGATGACGAGATGATGACCAGATGATCAGATGACTAGATGACCAAATGACCAGATGACCAGATGACCAGATCACCAGATGACGAGATGATGACGAGGAGATGACGAGATGATGACGAGATGATGACGAGATGATGAACAGATGATGACAAGATGATGACGAGAAGATGACGAGATGATGACGAGATGATGACGAGATGATGACGAGATGATGACGATATGATGACGAAATGATGACGAGATGATGACGAGATTATGACGAGATGATGACAAGATGATGACGAGATGATGACGAAATGATGACGAGATGACCAGATGACTAGATGACCAGATGACCAGATGACTAGATCACCGGATGACCAGATGACCAGATGACCCGATCACCAGATGACGAGATGATGACGAGATGATGACGAGATGATGACGAGATGATGACGAGATGATGACGAGATGATGACGAGATGATGACGAGATGATGACGAGATGATGACGAGATGATGACGAGATGATGACGAGATGATGACAAGATGATGACGAGATGATGACGAGATGATGACGAGATAATGACGAGATGATGACCAGATGACCACATGACAAGATGATCAGATGACTAGATGACCAGATAACGAGATGATGTCGAGAAAATGACGAGATGATGACGAGATGATGACGAGATGATGACGAGATGATGACGATATGATGATGACATGATGACGAGATGATCACAAGATGATGACAAGATGATGACGAGATGATGACCAGATGATGACGAGATGACGACGAGATGATGACGAGATGATGACGAGATGATGATGAGATGATGACGATATGATGACGAGATGATGACGAGATGATGACGAGATGATGACGAGATGATGACGAGATGATGACAAGATGATGACAAGATGATGACGAGATGATGACGAGATGATGACGAGATGATGACGAGTTGATGACGAGATGACTACGAGATGATGACAAGTTGATGACGAGATGATGACGAGGTGATGACGAGATGATGACGAGATGATGACGAGATGATGACGAGATGATGACGATATGATGACGAGATGATGACGAGATGATGACAAGATGATGACAAGATGATGACGAGATGATGACGAGATGATGACGAGATGATGACGAGTTGATGACGAGATGACTACGAGATGATGACAAGTTGATGACGAGATGATGACGAGGTGATGACGAGATGATGACGAGATGATGACGAGATGATGACGATATGATGACGAGATGATGACGAGATGATGACGAGATGATGACGAGATGATGACGAGTTGATGACGAGATGACGACGAGATGATGACAAGTTGATGACGAGATGATGACGAGGTGATGACGAGATGATGACGAGATGATGACGAGATGATGACGAGTTGATGACGAGATGACGACGAGATGATGACAAGTTGATGACGAGATGATGACGAGGTGATGACGAGATGATGACGAGATGATGACGAGATGATGACGAGATGATGACGAGATGATGACGAGATGATGACCAGATGATCAGATGACTAGATGACCGAATGACCAGATGACCAGATGACCCGATCACCAGATGACGAGATGATGACGAGAAGATGACGAGATGATGACGAGATGATGACGAGATGATGAAGAGATGATGACAAGATGATGACGAGAAGATGACGAGAAGATGACGAGATGATGACGGGATGATGACGAGATGATGACGAGAAGATGACGAGATGATGACGAGATGATGACGAGATGATGACGAGATGATGACGAGATGATGACGAGATGATGACGAGATGATGACGAGATGATGACGAGATGATGACGAGATGATGACGAGATGATGACGAGATGATGACGAGATGATGACGAGGTGACGACGAGATGATGACAAGATGATGACGAGATGATAACGAGATGATGACGAAATTTTGACGAGATGATGACGAGATGACAAGATGATAAGATGACAAGGTGACGAGATGATGACAAGATGATGACGAGATGATGACGAGATGATGACGAGATGATGACGAGATGTTGACGAGATGATGACAAGATGTTGACGAGATGACGAGATGACCAGATGACCAGATGAACAGATGAACAGATGACTAGATGACCAGATGACCAGATGACCAGATGACCAGATGACGAAATGACGAGATGATGACGAGATAATAACGAGAAGATGACGGGATGATGACGAGATGATGACGAGATGATGACGAGATGATGACGAGATGATGACGAGATAATAACGGGATGATGACGAGATGATGACGAGATGATGACGAGATGATGACGATATGATTACGAGATGATGACGATATGATGACGAGATGATGACGAGATGATGACGAGATGATGACGAGATGATGTGAATGATGACGAGATGATAACGAGATGATGACGAGATGATGACGAGATGATGACGTGATGATGACT
Organism: Dyspetes luteomarginatus; assembly: GCA_963669185.1. Taxonomy (NCBI): domain Eukaryota; kingdom Metazoa; phylum Arthropoda; class Insecta; order Hymenoptera; family Ichneumonidae; genus Dyspetes; species Dyspetes luteomarginatus. The sequence continues at coordinate 14,460,050 of OY769904.1, forward strand.
AGATGATGACGAGATGATGACGATATGATGACGAGATGATGACCAGATGACCAGATGACCACATGACAAGATGATCAGATGACCAGATGACCAGATGACGAGATGATGACGAGAAGATGACGAGATGATGACGAGATGATGACGATATGATGATGACATGATGACGAGATGATGACAAGATGATGACAAGATGATGACGAGATGATGACGAGATGATGACGAGATGATGACAAGATGATGACGAGATGATGACGAGATGATGACGAGATGATGACGAAATGATGACGAGATGATGACGAGATGATGACGAGATGATGACGAGATGATGACGAGATGATGACGAGATGATGACGAGATGATGACGAGATGATGACGAGATGATGACGAGATGATGACGATATGATGACGTGATGATGACGAGATGATGACGAGATGATGACGAGATGATGACGATATGATTACGAGATGATGACGATATGATGACGAGATGATGACGAGATGATGACGAGATGATGACGAGATGATGACAAGATGATGACGAGATGATGACGAGATGATGACGAGATGATGACGAGATGATGACGTGATGATGACTAGATGATGACGAGACGATGACGAGATGATGACGAGATGATGACGAGATGATGACGAGATGATGACGAGATGATGACAAGATGATGACGAGATGATGACGACATGATGACGAGATGATGACGAGATGATGACGTGATGATGACGAGATGATGACGAGATGATGACGAGATGATGACGATATGATTACGAGATGATGACGATATGATGACGAGATGATGACGAGATGATGACGAGATGATGACGAGATGATGACAAGATGATGACGAGATGATGACGAGATGATGACGAGATGATGACGAGATGATGACGTGATGATGACGAGATGATGACGATATGATGACGTGATGATGACGAGATGATGACGAGATGATGACGAGATGATGACGAGATGATGACGATATGATGACGAGATGATGACGAGATGATGACGAGATGATGACGAGATGATGACAAGATGGTGACGAGATGATGACGGGATGATGTCGAGAAGATGACGAGATGATGACGAGATGATGACGAGATGATGACGAGATGATGACGATATGATGATGACATGATGACGAGATGATAACAAGATGATGACAAGATGATGACGAGATGATGACCAGATGATGACGAGATGACGACGAGATGATGACAAGATGATAACGAGATGATGACGAGATGATGACGATATAATGACGAGATGATGACGAGATGATGACGAGATGATGACGAGTTGATGACGAGACGATGACGAGGTGATGACGAGTGATGATAAGATGATGACGAGATGATGACGAGATGATGACGAGATGATGACGAGATGATGACGATATGATGACGAGATGATGACGAGATGATGACAAGATGATGACAAGATGATGACGAGATGATGACGAGTTGATGACGAGATGATGACGAGTTGATGACGAGATGACTACGAGATGATGACAAGTTGATGACGAGATGATGACGAGGTGATGACGAGATGATGACGAGATGATGACGAGATGATGACGAGATGATGACGAGATGATGACGAGATGATCACGAGATGATGACCAGAAGACCAGATGACTAGATGACCAGATGACCAGATGACTAGATGACCAGATGACCAGATGACCAGATGACCCGATCACCAGATGACAAGATGATGACGAGAAGACGACGAGATGATGACGAGATGATGAAGAGATGATGACAAGATGATGACGAGAAGATGACGAGATGATGACGAGATGATGACGAGATGATGACGAGATGATGACGAGATGATGACGAGATGATGACGAGATGATGACGAGTTGATGACGAGATGACGACGAGATGATGACAAGTTGATGACGAGATGATGACGAGGTGATGACGAGATGATGACGAGATGATGACGAGATGATGACGAGATGATGACGAGATGATGACGAGATGATGACGAGATGATGACCAAATGACCAGATGACCAGATGACATGATCACCAGATGACGAGATGATGACGAGAAGATGACGAGATGATGACGATATGATGACGAGATGATGAAGAGATGATGACAAGATGATGACGAGATGATGACGAGATGATGACGAGATGATGACGAGATGATGACTATATGATGACGAAATGATGACGAGATGATGACGAGATGATGACGAGATGATGACAAGATGATAACGAGATGATGACGAGATGATGACGAGATGATGACGAGATGATGACGAGATGATGACGAGATGATGACGAGATGATGACGAGATGACCAGATGACTAGATGACCAGATGACCAGATGACTAGATGACCAGATGACCAGAAGACCAGATGACCCGATCACCCGATGACGAGTAGATGACGAGATGATGACGAGAAGATGACGAGATGATGACGAGATGATGACGGGATGATGACGAGAAGATGACGAGATGATGACGAGATGATGACGAGATGATGACGAGATGATGACGAGATGATGACGAGATGATGACGAGATGATGACGAGATGATGACGAGATGATGACGAGATGATGACGAGATGATGACGAGATGATGACGAGATGATGACGAGATGATGACGAGGTGATGACGAGATGATGACAAGATGATGACGAGATGATAACGAGATGATGACGAAATTTTGACGAGATGATGACCAGATGACAAGATGATAAGATGACAAAGTGACGAGATGATGACAAGATGATGACGAGATGATGACGAGATGATGACGAGATGTTGACGAGATGATGACAAGATGTTGACGAGATGACGAGATGACCAGATGACCAGATGGACAGATGGACAGATGACTAGATGACCAGATGACCAGATGACCAGATGACCAGATGACGAAATGACGAGATGATGACGAGATTATAACGAGAAGATGACGGGATGATGACGAGATAATGACGAGATGATGACGAGATGATGACGAGATGATGACGAGATAATAACGAGATGATGACGAGATGATGACGAGATGATGACGATATGATTACGAGATGATGACGATATGATGACGAGATGATGACGAGATGATGACGAGATGATGACGGTATGATGATGACATGATGACGAGATGATGACAAGATGATGACAAGATGATGACGAGATGATGACGAGAAGATGACGAGATGATGACGAGATGATGACGAGATGATGACGAGATGATGACGAGATGATGACGAGATGATGACGAGATGATGACGAGATGATGACGAGATGATGACGAGATAATGACGAGCTGATGACGAGATGATGACGAGATGATGACGAGATGATGACGAGATGATGACGATATGATGACGAGATGATGACGAGATGATGACAAGATGATGACAAGATGATGACGAGATGATGACGAGATGATGACGAGATGATGACGAGTTGATGACGAGATGACTACGAGATGATGACAAGTTGATGACGAGATGATGACGAGGTGATGACGAGATGATGACGAGATGATGACGAGATGATGACGAGATGATGACGAGATGATGACGAGATGATGACGAGATGATGACGAGATGATGACGAGATGATGACGAGATGATGACGATATGATGACGAGATGATGGCGAGATGATGACGAGATCATGACGAGATGATGACGAGATGATTCCGAGATGATGACGATATGATGGCGAGATGATGACGAGATGATGACGAGATGATGACGAGATGATGACGAGATGATGACGCGAAGACGACGAGATGATGACAAGTTGATGACGAGATGATGACGAGATGATGACGAGGTGATGACGAGATGATGACGAGATGATGACGTGATGACCAGATGACCAGATGACCAGATGACCAAATGACCAGATGACCAGATGACCAGATGCCCAGACGACCAGACGACCAGATGACCAGATGACCAGATGACCAGATGACAAGATAACGAGATGACGAGATGTTGACGAGAAGATGACGAGATGATGACGGGATGATGTCGAGATGATGACGAGATGACGAGATGACCAGATGACCAGATGAACAGATAAACAGATGACTAGATGACCAGATGACCAGATGACCAGATGACCAGATGACGAAATGACGAGATGATGGCGAGTTGATGACGAGTTGATGACGAAATGATGACCAGTTGATGACGAGTTGATGAAGAGATGATGACGAGATGACGACGAGATGATGACGAGATGATGACGAGATGATGACGAGATGTTGACGAGATGATGACGAGATGATGACGAGATGATGACGAGATGATGACCAGATGACCAGATGACCAGATGACCAGATGACGAGAAGATGACGAGATGATGACGAGATGATGACGAGGTGATGACGAGATGATGGCGAGATAATGACGAGATGATGACGAGTTGATGACAAGATGACGACGAGATGATGACAAGTTGATGACGAGATGATGACGAGGTGATGACGAGATGATGACGAGATGATGACGAGATGATGACGAGATGATGACGAGATGATGACCAGATGATCAGATGACTAGATGACCAAATGACCAGATGACCAGATGACCAGATCACCAGATGACGAGATGATGACGAGAAGATGACGAGATGATGACGAGATGATGACGAGATGATGAACAGATGATGACAAGATGATGACGAGAAGATGACGAGATGATGACGAGATGATGACGAGATGATGACGAGATGATGACGATATGATGACGAAATGATGACGAGATGATGACGAGATTATGACGAGATGATGACAAGATGATGACGAGATGATGACGAAATGATGACGAGATGACCAGATGACTAGATGACCAGATGACCAGATGACTAGATCAGCGGATGACCAGATGACCAGATGACCCGATCACCAGATGACGAGATGATGACGAGATGATGACGAGATGATGACGAGATGATGACGAGATGATGACGAGATGATGACGAGATGATGACGAGATGATGACGAGATGATGACGAGATGATGACAAGATGATGACGAGATGATGACGAGATGATGACGAGATGATGACGAGATGATGACCAGATGACCACATGACAAGATGATCAGATGACTAGATGACCAGATAACGAGATGATGTCGAGAAAATGACGAGATGATGACGAGATGATGACGAGATGATGACGAGATGATGACGATATGATGATGACATGATGACGAGATGATCACAAGATGATGACAAGATGATGACGAGATGATGACCAGATGATGACGAGATGACGACGAGATGATGACGAGATGATGACGAGATGATGACGAGATGATGACGATATGATGACGAGATGATGACGAGATGATGACGAGATGATGACGAGATGATGACGAGATGATGACGAGATGATGACAAGATGATGACAAGATGATGACGAGATGATGACGAGATGATGACGAGATGATGACGAGTTGATGACGAGATGACTACGAGATGATGACAAGTTGATGACGAGATGATGACGAGGTGATGACGAGATGATGACGAGATGATGACGAGATGATGACGAGATGATGACGATATGATGACGAGATGATGACGAGATGATGACAAGATGATGACAAGATGATGACGAGATGATGACGAGATGATGACGAGATGATGACGAGATGATGACGAGTTGATGACGAGAAGACTACGAGATGATGACAAGTTGATGACGAGATGATGACGAGGTGATGACGAGATGATGACGAGATGATGACGAGATGATGACGAGATGATGACGAGATGATGACGAGATGATGACGAGATGATGACGAGATGATGACGAGATGATGACGAGATGATGACGATATGATGACGAGATGATGGCGAGATGATGACGAGATCATGACGAGATGATGACGAGATGATTCCGAGATGATGACGATATGATGGCGAGATGATGACGAGATGATGACGAGATGATGACGAGATGATGACGAGATGATGACGAGATGATGACGAGATGATGACGCGAAGACGACGAGATGATGACAAGTTGATGACGAGATGATGACGAGATGATGACGAGGTGATGACGAGATGATGACGAGATGATGACGTGATGACCAGATGACCAGATGACCAGATGACCAAATGACCAGATGACCAGATGACCAGATGACCAGACGACCAGACGACCAGATGACCAGATGACCAGATGACCAGATGACAAGATAACGAGATGACGAGATGTTGACGAGAAGATGACGAGATGATGACGGGATGATGACGAGATGATGACGAGATGACGAGATGACCAGATGACCAGATGAACAGATAAACAGATGACTAGATGACCAGATGACCAGATGACCAGATGACCAGATGACGAAATGACGAGATGATGACGAGATAATGACGAGATGATGACGAGTTGATGACAAGATGACGACGAGATGATGACAAGTTGATGACGAGATGATGACGAGGTGATGACGAGATGATGACGAGATGATGACGAGATGATGACGAGATGATGACGAGATGATGACGAGATGATGACGAGATGATGACCAGATGATCAGATGACTAGATGACCAAATGACCAGATGACCAGATGACCAGATCACCAGATGACGAGATGATGACGAGGAGATGACGAGATGATGACGAGATGATGACGAGATGATGAACAGATGATGACAAGATGATGACGAGAAGATGACGAGATGATGACGAGATGATGACGAGATGATGACGAGATGATGACGATATGATGACGAAATGATGACGAGATGATGACGAGATTATGACGAGATGATGACAAGATGATGACGAGATGATGACGAAATGATGACGAGATGACCAGATGACTAGATGACCAGATGACCAGATGACTAGATCACCGGATGACCAGATGACCAGATGACCCGATCACCAGATGACGAGATGATGACGAGATGATGACGAGATGATGACGAGATGATGACGAGATGATGACGAGATGATGACGAGATGATGACGAGATGATGACGAGATGATGACAAGATGATGACGAGATGATGACGAGATGATGACGAGATGATGACGAGATGATGACCAGATGACCACATGACAAGATGATCAGATGACTAGATGACCAGATAACGAGATGATGTCGAGAAAATGACGAGATGATGACGAGATGATGACGAGATGATGACGAGATGATGACGATATGATGATGACATGATGACGAGATGATCACAAGATGATGACAAGATGATGACGAGATGATGACCAGATGATGACGAGATGACGACGAGATGATGACGAGATGATGACGAGATGATGATGAGATGATGACGATATGATGACGAGATGATGACGAGATGATGACGAGATGATGACGAGATGATGACGAGATGATGACAAGATGATGACAAGATGATGACGAGATGATGACGAGATGATGACGAGATGATGACGAGTTGATGACGAGATGACTACGAGATGATGACAAGTTGATGACGAGATGATGACGAGGTGATGACGAGATGATGACGAGATGATGACGAGATGATGACGAGATGATGACGATATGATGACGAGATGATGACGAGATGATGACAAGATGATGACAAGATGATGACGAGATGATGACGAGATGATGACGAGATGATGACGAGTTGATGACGAGATGACTACGAGATGATGACAAGTTGATGACGAGATGATGACGAGGTGATGACGAGATGATGACGAGATGATGACGAGATGATGACGATATGATGACGAGATGATGACGAGATGATGACGAGATGATGACGAGATGATGACGAGTTGATGACGAGATGACGACGAGATGATGACAAGTTGATGACGAGATGATGACGAGGTGATGACGAGATGATGACGAGATGATGACGAGATGATGACGAGTTGATGACGAGATGACGACGAGATGATGACAAGTTGATGACGAGATGATGACGAGGTGATGACGAGATGATGACGAGATGATGACGAGATGATGACGAGATGATGACGAGATGATGACGAGATGATGACCAGATGATCAGATGACTAGATGACCGAATGACCAGATGACCAGATGACCCGATCACCAGATGACGAGATGATGACGAGAAGATGACGAGATGATGACGAGATGATGACGAGATGATGAAGAGATGATGACAAGATGATGACGAGAAGATGACGAGAAGATGACGAGATGATGACGGGATGATGACGAGATGATGACGAGAAGATGACGAGATGATGACGAGATGATGACGAGATGATGACGAGATGATGACGAGATGATGACGAGATGATGACGAGATGATGACGAGATGATGACGAGATGATGACGAGATGATGACGAGATGATGACGAGATGATGACGAGATGATGACGAGGTGACGACGAGATGATGACAAGATGATGACGAGATGATAACGAGATGATGACGAAATTTTGACGAGATGATGACGAGATGACAAGATGATAAGATGACAAGGTGACGAGATGATGACAAGATGATGACGAGATGATGACGAGATGATGACGAGATGATGACGAGATGTTGACGAGATGATGACAAGATGTTGACGAGATGACGAGATGACCAGATGACCAGATGAACAGATGAACAGATGACTAGATGACCAGATGACCAGATGACCAGATGACCAGATGACCAGATGACGAAATGACGAGATGATGACGAGATAATAACGAGAAGATGACGGGATGATGACGAGATGATGACGAGATGATGACGAGATGATGACGAGATGATGACGAGATAATAACGGGATGATGACGAGATGATGACGAGATGATGACGAGATGATGACGATATGATTACGAGATGATGACGATATGATGACGAGATGATGACGAGATGATGACGAGATGATGACGAGATGATGTGAATGATGACGAGATGATAACGAGATGATGACGAGATGATGACGAGATGATGACGTGATGATGACTAGATGATGACGAGATGATGACGATATGATGACGAGATGATGACCAGATGACCAGATGACCACATGACAAGATGATCAGATGACCAGATGACCAGATGACGAGATGATGACGAGAAGATGACGAGATGATGACGAGATGATGACGATATGATGATGACATGATGACGAGATGATGACAAGATGATGACAAGATGATGACGAGATGATGACGAGATGATGACGAGATGATGACAAGATGATGACGAGATGATGACGAGATGATGACGAGATGATGACGAAATGATGACGAGATGATGACGAGATGATGACGAGATGATGACGAGATGATGACGAGATGATGACGAGATGATGACGAGATGATGACGAGATGATGACGAGATGATGACGAGATGATGACGATATGATGACGTGATGATGACGAGATGATGACGAGATGATGACGAGATGATGACGATATGATTACGAGATGATGACGATATGATGACGAGATGATGACGAGATGATGACGAGATGATGACGAGATGATGACAAGATGATGACGAGATGATGACGAGATGATGACGAGATGATGACGAGATGATGACGTGATGATGACTAGATGATGACGAGACGATGACGAGATGATGACGAGATGATGACGAGATGATGACGAGATGATGACGAGATGATGACAAGATGATGACGAGATGATGACGACATGATGACGAGATGATGACGAGATGATGACGTGATGATGACGAGATGATGACGAGATGATGACGAGATGATGACGATATGATTACGAGATGATGACGATATGATGACGAGATGATGACGAGATGATGACGAGATGATGACGAGATGATGACAAGATGATGACGAGATGATGACGAGATGATGACGAGATGATGACGAGATGATGACGTGATGATGACGAGATGATGACGATATGATGACGTGATGATGACGAGATGATGACGAGATGATGACGAGATGATGACGAGATGATGACGATATGATGACGAGATGATGACGAGATGATGACGAGATGATGACAAGATGGTGACGAGATGATGACGGGATGATGTCGAGAAGATGACGAGATGATGACGAGATGATGACGAGATGATGACGAGATGATGACGATATGATGATGACATGATGACGAGATGATAACAAGATGATGACAAGATGATGACGAGATGATGACCAGATGATGACGAGATGACGACGAGATGATGACAAGATGATAACGAGATGATGACGAGATGATGACGATATAATGACGAGATGATGACGAGATGATGACGAGATGATGACGAGTTGATGACGAGACGATGACGAGGTGATGACGAGTGATGATAAGATGATGACGAGATGATGACGAGATGATGACGAGATGATGACGAGATGATGACGATATGATGACGAGATGATGACGAGATGATGACAAGATGATGACAAGATGATGACGAGATGATGACGAGTTGATGACGAGATGATGACGAGTTGATGACGAGATGACTACGAGATGATGACAAGTTGATGACGAGATGATGACGAGGTGATGACGAGATGATGACGAGATGATGACGAGATGATGACGAGATGATGACGAGATGATGACGAGATGATGACGAGATGATCACGAGATGATGACCAGAAGACCAGATGACTAGATGACCAGATGACCAGATGACTAGATGACCAGATGACCAGATGACCAGATGACCCGATCACCAGATGACAAGATGATGACGAGAAGACGACGAGATGATGACGAGATGATGAAGAGATGATGACAAGATGATGACGAGAAGATGACGAGATGATGACGAGATGATGACGAGATGATGACGAGATGATGACGAGATGATGACGAGATGATGACGAGATGATGACGAGATGATGACGAGTTGATGACGAGATGACGACGAGATGATGACAAGTTGATGACGAGATGATGACGAGGTGATGACGAGATGATGACGAGATGATGACGAGATGATGACGAGATGATGACGAGATGATGACGAGATGATGACGAGATGATGACGAGATGATGACGAGATGATGACCAAATGACCAGATGACCAGATGACATGATCACCAGATGACGAGATGATGACGAGAAGATGACGAGATGATGACGATATGATGACGAGATGATGAAGAGATGATGACAAGATGATGACGAGATGATGACGAGATGATGACGAGATGATGACGAGATGATGACTATATGATGACGAAATGATGACGAGATGATGACGAGATGATGACGAGATGATGACAAGATGATAACGAGATGATGACGAGATGATGACGAGATGATGACGAGATGATGACGAGATGATGACGAGATGATGACGAGATGATGACGAGATGACCAGATGACTAGATGACCAGATGACCAGATGACTAGATGACCAGATGACCAGATGACCCGATCACCCGATGACGAGTAGATGACGAGATGATGACGAGAAGATGACGAGATGATGACGAGATGATGACGGGATGATGACGAGAAGATGACGAGATGATGACGAGTTGATGACGAGATGACGACGAGATGATGACAAGTTGATGACGAGATGATGACGAGGTGATGACGAGATGATGACGAGATGATGACGAGATGATGACGAGATGATGACGAGATGATGACGAGATGATGACGAGATGATGACGAGATGATGACGAGATGATGACCAAATGACCAGATGACCAGATGACATGATCACCAGATGACGAGATGATGACGAGAAGATGACGAGATGATGACGATATGATGACGAGATGATGAAGAGATGATGACAAGATGATGACGAGATGATGACGAGATGATGACGAGATGATGACGAGATGATGACTATATGATGACGAAATGATGACGAGATGATGACGAGATGATGACGAGATGATGACAAGATGATAACGAGATGATGACGAGATGATGACGAGATGATGACGAGATGATGACGAGATGATGACGAGATGATGACGAGATGATGACGAGATGACCAGATGACTAGATGACCAGATGACCAGATGACTAGATGACCAGATGACCAGATGACCCGATCACCCGATGACGAGTAGATGACGAGATGATGACGAGAAGATGACGAGATGATGACGAGATGATGACGGGATGATGACGAGAAGATGACGAGATGATGACGAGATGATGACGAGATGATGACGAGATGATGACGAGATGATGACGAGATGATGACGAGATGATGACGAGATGATGACGAGATGATGACGAGATGATGACGAGATGATGACGAGATGATGACGAGATGATGACGAGATGATGACGAGATGATGACGAGATGATGACGAGGTGATGACGAGATGATAACGAGATGATGACGAAATTTTGACGAGATGATGACGAGATGACAAGATGATAAGATGACAAGGTGACGAGATGATGACAAGATGATGACGAGATGATGACGAGATGATGACGAGATGTTGACGAGATGATGACAAGATGTTGACGAGATGACGAGATGACCAGATGACCAGATGGACAGATGGACAGATGACTAGATGACCAGATGACCAGATGACCAGATGACCAGATGACGAAATGACGAGATGATGACGAGATTATAACGAGAAGATGACGGGATGATGACGAGATAATGACGAGATGATGACGAGATGATGACGAGATGATGACGAGATAATAACGAGATGATGACGAGATGATGACGAGATGATGACGATATGATTACGAGATGATGACGATATGATGACGAGATGATGACGAGATGATGACGAGATGATGACGGTATGATGATGACATGATGACGAGATGATGACAAGATGATGACAAGATGATGACGAGATGATGACGAGAAGATGACGAGATGATGACGAGATGATGACGAGATGATGACGAGATGATGACGAGATGATGACGAGATGATGACGAGATGATGACGAGATGATGACGAGATGATGACGAGATGATGACGAGCTGATGACGAGATGATGACGAGATGATGACGAGATGATGACGAGATGATGACGATATGATGACGAGATGATGACGAGATGATGACAAGATGATGAAAAGATGATGACGAGATGATGACGAGATGATGACGAGATGATGACGAGTTGATGACGAGATGACTACGAGATGATGACAAGTTGATGACGAGATGATGACGAGGTGATGACGAGATGATGACGAGATGATGACGAGATGATGACGAGATGATGACGAGATGATGACGAGATGATGACGAGATGATGACGAGATGATGACGAGATGATGACGAGATGATGACGATATGATGACGAGATGATGGCGAGATGATGACGAGATCATGACGAGATGATGACGAGATGATTCCGAGATGATGACGATATGATGGCGAGATGATGACGAGATGATGACGAGATGATGACGAGATGATGACGAGATGATGACGAGATGATGACGCGAAGACGACGAGATGATGACAAGTTGATGACGAGATGATGACGAGATGATGACGAGGTGATGACGAGATGATGACGAGATGATGACGTGATGACCAGATGACCAGATGACCAGATGACCAAATGACCAGATGACCAGATGACCAGATGCCCAGACGACCAGACGACCAGATGACCAGATGACCAGATGACCAGATGACAAGATAACGAGATGACGAGATGTTGACGAGAAGATGACGAGATGATGACGGGATGATGTCGAGATGATGACGAGATGACGAGATGACCAGATGACCAGATGAACAGATAAACAGATGACTAGATGACCAGATGACCAGATGACCAGATGACCAGATGACGAAATGACGAGATGATGGCGAGTTGATGACGAGTTGATGACGAAATGATGACCAGTTGATGACGAGTTGATGAAGAGATGATGACGAGATGACGACGAGATGATGACGAGATGATGACGAGATGATGACGAGATGTTGACGAGATGATGACGAGATGATGACGAGATGATGACGAGATGATGACCAGATGACCAGATGACCAGATGACCAGATGACGAGAAGATGACGAGATGATGACGAGATGATGACGAGGTGATGACGAGATGATGGCGAGATAATGACGAGATGATGACGAGTTGATGACAAGATGACGACGAGATGATGACAAGTTGATGACGAGATGATGACGAGGTGATGACGAGATGATGACGAGATGATGACGAGATGATGACGAGATGATGACGAGATGATGACCAGATGATCAGATGACTAGATGACCAAATGACCAGATGACCAGATGACCAGATCACCAGATGACGAGATGATGACGAGAAGATGACGAGATGATGACGAGATGATGACGAGATGATGACGAGATGATGAACAGATGATGACAAGATGATGACGAGAAGATGACGAGATGATGACGAGATGATGACGAGATGATGACGAGATGATGACGATATGATGACGAAATGATGACGAGATGATGACGAGATTATGACGAGATGATGACAAGATGATGACGAGATGATGACGAAATGATGACGAGATGACCAGATGACTAGATGACCAGATGACCAGATGACTAGATCACCGGATGACCAGATGACCAGATGACCCGATCACCAGATGACGAGATGATGACGAGATGATGACGAGATGATGACGAGATGATGACGAGATGATGACGAGATGATGACGAGATGATGACGAGATGATGACGAGATGATGACGAGATGATGACAAGATGATGACGAGATGATGACGAGATGATGACGAGATGATGACGAGATGATGACCAGATGACCACATGACAAGATGATCAGATGACTAGATGACCAGATAACGAGATGATGTCGAGAAAATGACGAGATGATGACGAGATGATGACGAGATGATGACGAGATGATGACGATATGATGATGACATGATGACGAGATGATCACAAGATGATGACAAGATGATGACGAGATGATGACCAGATGATGACGAGATGACGACGAGATGATGACGAGATGATGACGAGATGATGACGAGATGATGACGATATGATGACGAGATGATGACGAGATGATGACGAGATGATGACGAGATGATGACGAGATGATGACGAGATGATGACGAGATGATGACGATATGATGACGAGATGATGACGAGATGATGACAAGATGATGACAAGATGATGACGAGATGATGACGAGATGATGACGAGATGATGACGAGTTGATGACGAGATGACTACGAGATGATGACAAGTTGATGACGAGATGATGACGAGGTGATGACGAGATGATGACGAGATGATGACGAGATGATGACGAGATGATGACGAGATGATGACGAGATGATGACGAGATGATGACGAGATGATGACGAGATGATGACGAGATGATGACGATATGATGACGAGATGATGGCGAGATGATGACGAGATCATGACGAGATGATGACGAGATGATTCCGAGATGATGACGATATGATGGCGAGATGATGACGAGATGATGACGAGATGATGACGAGATGATGACGAGATGATGACGAGATGATGACGAGATGATGACGCGAAGACGACGAGATGATGACAAGTTGATGACGAGATGATGACGAGATGATGACGAGGTGATGACGAGATGATGACGAGATGATGACGTGATGACCAGATGACCAGATGACCAGATGACCAAATGACCAGATGACCAGATGACCAGATGACCAGACGACCAGACGACCAGATGACCAGATGACCAGATGACCAGATGACAAGATAACGAGATGACGAGATGTTGACGAGAAGATGACGAGATGATGACGGGATGATGACGAGATGATGACGAGATGACGAGATGACCAGATGACCAGATGAACAGATAAACAGATGACTAGATGACCAGATGACCAGATGACCAGATGACCAGATGACGAAATGACGAGATGATGGCGAGTTGATGACGAGTTGATGACGAAATGATGACCAGTTGATGACGAGTTGATGAAGAGATGATGACGAGATGACGACGAGATGATGACGAGATGATGACGAGATGATGACGAGATGTTGACGAGATGATGACGAGATGATGACGAGATGATGACGAGATGATGACCAGATGACCAGATGACCAGATGACCAGATGACGAGAAGATGACGAGATGATGACGAGATGATGACGAGGTGATGACGAGATGATGACGAGATAATGACGAGATGATGACGAGTTGATGACAAGATGACGACGAGATGATGACAAGTTGATGACGAGATGATGACGAGGTGATGACGAGATGATGACGAGATGATGACGAGATGATGACGAGATGATGACGAGATGATGACCAGATGATCAGATGACTAGATGACCAAATGACCAGATGACCAGATGACCAGATCACCAGATGACGAGATGATGACGAGAAGATGACGAGATGATGACGAGATGATGACGAGATGATGAACAGATGATGACAAGATGATGACGAGAAGATGACGAGATGATGACGAGATGATGACGAGATGATGACGAGATGATGACGATATGATGACGAAATGATGACGAGATGATGACGAGATTATGACGAGATGATGACAAGATGATGACGAGATGATGACGAAATGATGACGAGATGACCAGATGACTAGATGACCAGATGACCAGATGACTAGATCACCGGATGACCAGATGACCAGATGACCCGATCACCAGATGACGAGATGATGACGAGATGATGACGAGATGATGACGAGATGATGACGAGATGATGACGAGATGATGACGAGATGATGACGAGATGATGACGAGATGATGACGAGATGATGACGAGATGATGACGAGATGATGACAAGATGATGACGAGATGATGACGAGATGATGACGAGATGATGACGAGATGATGACGAGATGATGACGAGATGATGACGAGAAGATGACGAGATGATGACGAGATGATGACGAGATGATGACGAGATGATGACGAGATGATGACGAGATGATGACGAGATGATGACGAGATAATGACGAGATGATGACGAGATGATGACGAGATGATGACAAGATGATGACGAGAGGGAACGGGATGATGACGAAATTTTGACGAGATGATGACAAGATGACAAGATGATAAGATGACAAGGTGACGAGATGATGACAAGATGATGACGAGATGATGACGAGATGATGACGAGATGAGGACGAAATGATGACGAGATGTTGACGCGATGATGACAAGATGTTGACGAGATGACGAGATGACCAGATGACCAGATGAACAGATGAACAGATGACTAGATGACCAGATGACCAGATGACCAGATGACGAAATGACGAGATGATGGCGAGTTGATGACGAGATGATGACCAGTTGATGACGAGTTGATGAAAAGATGATGACGAGATGACGACAAGATGATGACGAGATGATGACGAGATGATGACGAGATGTTGACGAGATGATGACGAGATGATGACAAGATGATGACGAGATGATGACCAGATGACCAGATGACCAGATGACCAGATGACCAGATGACCAGATGACCAGATGACGAGAAGATGACGAGATGATGACGAGATGATGACGAGATGATGACGAGATGATGACGAGTTGATGACAAGATGACGACGAGATGATGACAAGTTGATGACGAGATGATGACGAGGTGATGACGAGATGATGACGAGATGATGACGAGATGATGACGAGATGATGACGAGATGATGACGAGATGATGACCAGATGATCAGATGACTAGATGACCAAGTGACCAGATGACCAGATGACCCGATCACCAGATGACGAGATGATGACGAGAAGATGACGAGATGATGACGAGATGATGACGAGATGATGAACAGATGATAACAAGATGATGACGAGAAGATGACGAGATGATGACGAGATGATGACGAGATGATGACGAGATGATGACGAGATGATGACGATATGATGACGAAATGATGACGAGATGATGACGAGATTATGACAAGATGATGACGAGATGATGACGAGATGATGACGAAATGATGACGAGATGACCAGATGACTAGATGACCAGATGACCAGATGACTAGATCATCAGATGACCAGATGACCAGATGACCCGATCACCAGATGACGAGATGATGACGAGATGATGACGAGAAGATGACGAGATGATGACGAGATGATGACGAGATGATGACGAGAAGATGACGAGATGATGACGAGATGATGACGAGAAGATGACGAGATGATGACGAGATGATGACGAGATGATGACGAGAAGATGACGAGATGATGACGAG